>VZTG01006273.1:561666-675808 GCA_013397845.1 Melanocharis versteri
AAACAGAAGCTAGCCAGGGAAGTCTCTCCCGCAGCAGTGGCTCGGAGCTGGGAGAGACAGAAAGGGGCGCAGAGACCGGCAGGGACTACCTGCTGTCTCCAAATGGGTGCAAGTAGCTGCCAGAACTGGTGAAAGATGTCCTTGCCACCAGAGTAAGGACACAGATAATAATAATAANCTCGGGGGGGCGCGGGTTACGGCGTTGTTTCCTAAATTGCTCTGTGGGGAAAGCAAATCCTGCAGGCGGTGACGGCTCTGAAAAACACCTCTGCCCGCTGCTTCAGAGTCCGACTCTGCCTGTCGACTCCGGGGGTCTGAGGACCCCGCTCGGCACCGGCGATCCGCTCTCCGTTAACGTCGTCCGACGGCGAAACCCCCGCTGCTTGTCTCCCGGGTCGGGGTAAATCACTTTGCCCACGGATCTGCTGCGCTTAAAATGGCCAGAGAAACGCTTTGTGTCGCAAAGGACTCGAGTGATAATTAGGGATGAAATGTGCGTGGAGAGGACTAATATTATTTTTGGCTTATGCGGGAATAATACAGATTTGCAAACTGTACGAATAAAGCTGGGTAGGCTGGAAGGGGAGGGAGGGAAGGCGGTTCTGCCGACTGTCGGCAGAGCTAGGCTCGGTTGCGGGGTTTGTGCCGGGCTCCTCTGCTCAGGAGGCGAAAGAGGGACAGGTCGTGTTTGGGACTTGCCTTCTGGCGCTCGACTGCCGTACTAGGCGGCGGCAGGGGGGTGGCGGGTGCGCAGCCCCGAAGGCACCGCCGAGAAGCCACGGTGACGTTTTCGTCCGTGTCGTGCGCGGATTTACCGAGGTGGCGGCATTGCCACTCTGTTCTGCACGGCGACACAGTACTTCAAAATGACCACATAAGACAAAGAGTCTTTACTTAGCTTATTATTATTATTAAAAAAATAATAATAGACGATTGGCAGTTCTCTTTATTCAGTTAAGAATGAAAAATGGTGGCAAAGGGGGAACTTCTATGGACGTACTACATTTTCCCAGCGACCAGAACAAGAAAAGAACACATGTGCTTATTCTCTGGTTATAAACCCCGCTCTGCATAGGTGCAGACTGTGATTTTGTCGAGTAACTGTGAGGGTTCCTTTAGTTTGTCTGAAATTTTACTGACTTTCCGGATTAAAAAAAAAATTGTCTGGAAGAAGCAGACGGATTTCCTCGGTCTTCGAGAAGCGCTTTTGCTCTTTGCTGCGCGGATTTGCGGCCGCTGGGAAGCTGTGTTTAGGTGTCCATGTCAGGTCACGGCTCGTGGGAACAAAATAACATAGTTTTACCCGAAATACCTCCAAAAGATACTGAAATAACCAGTTCGTTTTCGTGAACAAATTATTTCACTAAAGAAGGAACAGAAACGAAGGTGCAAGAAAAAAATCTATCGCAAGCCCTCTGTACGGAGCGACCCTTAAAAGGAAAACCCTGACATTTTTATCTTAGAAAATAATATATGCAAGATTTGCAACATGGAAACTACCCGTAAACCGATCTCGCCTCGGGAAGAATGTCGTTTTCAGTGGGGTGGCAAAGCCCTCGGCCAGGCAGGCGCGGCGGGGGTGGGCGGGGGCGGCGGCTGCGGGCTGGAGAGCGCGGAGGGGCCGAGGCCGCTGCATCCCTGCGGGACCGAGGGAGCGGGTCCCCGGATATCCCCTCATGCCAAGGACAGGAGTTGCCAAGTTACGGGAGATGCAGCGTGTGCCTGGCAGAAGACATATTCCAGAAGCTCTCCCCATCTTTTCTCTCCTGCACCTCCGGGAGGTGCCTGCTGGCTGCTCGGGACACCCCCCATCGCTGCCGCATCCCGCCCGGCTCTCTGCTCTTGCCTCCCACTCCCTGCAAAACCATCTCTGACCGATCGAGCGCCTGTCCCCTGTCCCCTCGCCGTGAGCAGGGCCATGCGAGCTCCCGGCAGAGCGCTCGTCACCGGCCGCTGCGGCCAGCGGGGCGGGAGCGCCCGGCGGCCCGGCCCCGGCAGCGCAGTCCCAGCGCCTCTCCCGGGCCCTGCCAGCGCCCCGCGGGGCTGCTCCCGGCCTCCCGCGGCCCGGCAGGGAGGGTCTTCTCAATGCCAGGCCTGTGTATTTGTAGTTTGATTTCGCACGTCAAGGATAATTTCTTCATACAACTTAATGGACGCGGCTTGACATCCATAATGATCGCTAATCATTCAAATTATTTTTGCTAGCGCCCAGACATGTTCCAGTTGTTGTGATAGATCGCGTTTCACCCATAATGACGGACAATTACCATTTCTAATTCGCCGGCTTTTGACACCTAAATCCACCCACCATATGTGGCTGAAACGCGCCGGGCTCGGCGGCGAGGCCCTGATGACATTTGCAGCGAGCTCCTCTCCTCTGAGCGGGGCACCTGGGATGCCACCCAGCCCCCGGCACCCCGGCTCTTCCCCAGGCCGCCGGAGCTCAGCTGCTCGGCATCGCGAGCCCCCGGACGGCGGCTCCGCAGCCGTGGGTGTGCGTGAGGCGGGCCGGCGGGGACAGGAGCGGGTCCCACGCGGAGCCCCCGGGCCCTCCTCTCCCCGCCCCGGCGCCTTCGGGGCAGCTGGGCTGTGCTCGCCCCCGAGGGGCTTACACGCCTCAGAGGAATCACAGATGGAAAGTGGCTTGATGCGGGAGCCAGGGCCGTCCCTGCGGGCTATTCCCCTCCCGCCGCTCTTATCACCATCGCGGCCGGGAAACCCGCGTGTGTTTGTGCTTCGATTCTCCACGACCCACGGCCTTGAACTGTCCTCTGTGGGAGAGACAGCAAAGCGTGACGGGGAGGTTCAGCTGCAAACAGGGCGCGCAGCCTCTTTCCATTGCTTCCACCACGTTTCCTGGGGTATTTACCTCCGCAGTTCCCCTGGAAACTAGATGCTACCGATGTAAGGTGTCTGTGTGGGACCCGATGCAGCCAATGGAAGCAGAATCGACAGCTCCGCGCCTCCGTCCCAGCCCCAGCGCCGGTCGCCCGGCTCGGCCCGGCCGTCGGGGCACCCACCCGCTCTGCGGACAGATGCGCCCCTCCGCTGGCTCTCGTTTGGCGAAAAGGAAGTGTGAGGATTCACCTTGGGTGATTTCTTTTGGGTCGTTTGGTTTTATTTGTTTTTTGTTTGTTTGTTTAGTTGTGTTTGGTTTTGGTTTTGTTTTTGGTTTTGTGAATAAACGAATGAAGCCGCCGTTGTTTGACTTTAATCCCCGCACGACGGAAGCGTCACCGCAACGTCGATGGCACAACATTCCTGCCCAAATGCTGCAAGGCAGAAACTCCACGTTTCTATAGAGCGGCAGGCATCGTCTGCTTTTTAAACACTATTTTTGCTGTTTGAAGAGTCACATGAAACGTTTCCTTCGTGACCCCAGTCACGGCTGCAAGGATGGGCAGAGAGGGAGCAAAGTCAGATCCTGAGGTTGTGCTGCTGTCCCCCGCATTGCAATGCTCCCTGACGCAGCCCAATGAGCAGTCAGAGTGACAGACAAGCCCAGACAGGGTCACGCAGGCACGCGTGTTTCCAGTGGGACAGATAGGGGGCTGGTGATTACCGGGGTGAGGATTACACATCGGAGCATGTCGGGGCATTACCCGGGCCTTCTCTGTACCCTTGGTGAGATGAGTCCCCAAGCTGTTCCCCCGAGTGCTTCTGCAAAACCCGCTCGTGGACTCGTTTCTCCGCTGGGCACCGACACCGCGACTGCCGGCCGCGGCGGGACGAGAGGACCGAGGGACGAGACAGGGATGCGGGCGGGGGTCACCGCCGGGCCACAGCCGCCGGACTCCGGCTGGGTGCGGCGAGAGGGAACTGTCATCGCCAGGAAAGTGCTGAATCCGGCCCGGCCGCCGCCCGGCACCGCCCCAGACCTGCTGCACCTTCCACCGCAGCAAAACGGCCCCGCAAAGGGCAAACACACCGACCCCCGCTTTGGACAGCTGAGGTTCAGGAAATGGGTTCTCACAGCCTTTTGAACCGAGCAAGTGCAAGGATTTAGCCACCAATATACTTTAAACTAAAGACTAGAGGGGCTGCCTGTCTGAGGTTTCTCGGCTCCCAGCGAGGTATTTTGATGAGAAGGTTTATTTCTAGTTAAACTTCCAAGGCATGTCTGAGGTGTTATTGCACTTTCCTCACGAATTAAACAAAACACCTTCTCAGCCCTCGAATTAGAGGTAAAGATGATGGAAAAAAAATCACCAGCCCAGTACATACTAAAAAACCAGAGCAACTGCGTGTCAGCAGGTCCCGCCTGACAGCCGGGAGCGGGGCTTCTCGCCTGGGCAAGAAACGGCCCGTCCCCGGGCGGGGCCAAACACACCGCCGGGGCACCCCGTAGTTCCGAGATTGGGGGTCCGAACTGCATCATGAAAAGGAATAGATCCACGTCCCTCAGTGGGAGCAAGACTGGGGCTCAGGTGCTCGGTAGTACTAAGGAAGTCATGAAGGACACCCCAGTAAGAATCCCTCAAATTCAGCAGAACAGTAATTGCTAATGACCTTCCCTCACTTTGGACGTATAGGTTTGATTAAAGGGTCTTTAAAGTTTTCCCCTAAAGTTTCTGCCAGGCGTCTGGACTCAGATAGTTCCATTTCAGGCAGGTTCGGTCTGGGGCTTTTGCCATGGTTTAGATCCCGTTCGCACCTTCTCCATTCTGACCTTCACATGCACACCCTCACTGATTATAGTGAGCTTCCTAAAACCAGAAAAAACACCATGGCATTCAAGAACTAGTAAATAAATTTTCCTATATGTCTTTGACAAAGATTAGCCTCTTACTACATGTATCGGTTTAGAGACTCCTGATATATAAATCTGGGGGGGAAAAAAAAGAGAGAGAGAAAAAGGAACCTGTATGACCATTCTCTGCTAGGATAAGGAAAGAAAAGCAATGTTCCTACGACAGAACAGTTCCTTTTCCTTGATAACTTTGTAAGATACGTATTATTTTATGTCTTAACACACCACCTTAAACTTGGAGATCTCAGAGAATTGTGTGGAGCAAAACCTATTCTGCAGAGCATACTGTATCTTTATTCCTTCTGCAGAGTATTTTCTAGGTATTGTTGGGATAGAAAGCTCTCCTCGCTTCCTAGCAATTGTTCCACAGAGGTTTTAAAGAGAGGATGAAGACTTCAGCGCTTCTTGCTTGTCCCCTCTCTCAGGAGATCCCGCTGGACCGTCCCACAGTCCCCCGCTAGTACGTGGCGTCTGACACTGCCATCTTGTGTTCTACAGTTCCAGCTGTTATTTACGAAACCAATTTCAACGAAAAGGTGTAGTTGCGAACATAAAAGGTGTAGCTGAGGCAGTTAAACACACGCCCTCAAAGGGAGGTGCCAAGTGCTCATTTTATTTAAAAGCCTAAATTTCAACATTTTAGCTTCTAGCTACAGAGCAAAGTTTAAACATATTTGAGCCTGTCAGGTCTTCACGAAGATGAGGGGGTTTCTCTGTCTCTATCATGCTACAGCTCTCAGGTACTCTCAGGTCTCTCCAGTCTTTTCTTCTAGTTATGTTTACCATCCTCTAGGAAGAAAGTAGTAGAATTTATTTATTCTGTGCAAACACAAACATGAAGGTCACGTCAATACCTTACTGCGTATTTTCTGCCTTTGCTATCAATGCTGTAACCTCAGACAAATCTCTGCAGACTCGCCATGCAGTTTTGGCTTCAATAGCTAAAACTGCATGAAAGAGAAAAGCTAAGGAAAATCATTCAAATGCGGCAAGACAAAGACATTTTACCCTACCTTAATCATTTGAACTGATGGGCACAGACATCTGGCCAGTGAGGACAGATTGAGGTGAACTGAAGTTGACATACCTGTGTTATACCCAGTAATAAATGTCAAAACATTTTGGGCAGATGAAAAGAGAAGAGCGAAATGGCAACAAAATGGGCATCTCTGAAAATACATAAGTATGTATTACATAAGCTGTCGAATTGTGCCTTTATTTTTTACTTTTTTCTTACAGAGAAGGCCTAATGGCATGCCAAAGATAATGACCCAAAGTTTATTTTATGTTTCCTGGCTTTTTTTTTTTTAATGTTATGACCTTGATTGCTTAAACCTTGTTTTCTTTCTTCATTAAAATAAGTATAGATTGCAAATCACTGTTACCCTTTAAAAGTATTAAAATCATGTAAGAATGGTGTCATTAGAGTAAGTGATGAAAACTTTCTGGTCAGGACTTCAAAATATGTCAAATTAATAATGAACAACTTGAGTAAGCTGTTGCAAATAATGTTAATTAAAAATGTCCATGTGCAGTCCCTTTGAGGGCATGTGAATAAATATCTAACAGTTTCTATTGGGGTCTCAGTTCATACTGAAAATGGGGAAGTCTTTATAATTCATAACTATTACAGAGTCTTTATGAATGCTCTTTCTCATATTTCCCACTGGAAACCATTAGATAATCTGTTTTTATTATATAGAGCCAAACATTTGGCTTAATATTTTTGTTTCAGAACAGACCACAGAATCGTGGGGATATTAGCCATCCTATAATTTTTAGGGGTGCCTTAAAGTCATGTACATTTATTCCCGTCTTGAGAGTTTCTTTAAATTACAATCTTTGATCCTTGTTCTTCTAAAAATGTTACCCAAGATACATATAAAACAGAAGTTTCCTACTCTGTGCTTTTTCATTAACCATCTACCTTCCCACCCACTAATGCTGTGAATTTAAGAGTCTACATAATTGAGTCTGTAAATTAACAAAAAAAAAAAAAAAAATCTGGACAGCCAGAGCAACCAAGCTGTAAATGGTACATTGGCCTTAATGTTCTTATGTTAGTACATTAAGCAAGCAGAAAGGGAGCTTTTCATTGTGCTTAGGTTGTTTTGTTTTTCGGTTTGGTTTTTTATTTTTTCCTTATGGCAACTAGATGCATTTCTTTCCCTGACTTTCTTTCAAAGTCAAGATACTTCTGGGGCCAAAGATGAATTAAGAGACATGGAAAAGTATGTGATGGAAAGATTATTCTGGGTATCTGGGAAAGATTGTAAGTAGGAAGCAATGAACTGCAAGAGTAATTCAAACTGGTGTTCAGTGTTCTAAACTATGAGTTATTCAGCATTTCAGACTGACAGCTTGTAAATGTAAAGTTTATTTAATGCAGAGCAATAAAATTTTGTAAGTTTCTGTCATTTTGAATTTTAGTGGTTCAGATTGAAGCCTCCAGCCTTTTAAATCACAACTTGTAGGAGCACAGCTCTAAAGCATCCATTACTCTTAAATGTGTGCTTTTCAAAACCTCATTATTGCTTTTGCTCACAAAATATCCTTGTCAGGATCCAGGTCTGCATGTCTCGTGTCAATGATAGGCTGACAGGCTCATGCCCTCTGTTATGTTTACATTGTATATTGTATGACGTTTTCTGCTCTTCATTCTCACTAGGCAGAAAATAAAACAGGATTATCAGTGATATCACCCTTCAGACCAGCCAGATTTTCTCCTTTGATCTCAAAAAAATTTCTTTGCATGTGCAGTGCAAGAGTCTGGCTCAAGGATCCTTGTTTTGCTCTTGAGACAGACATTGCCTGATTCAGGAAAATGAAAACATACTAACGCCTACCAGTTAAAGCTGAAATCTAGCAGGCAATACCTTGGAAAAGTTCTTGCATGACAAAGTGAGATCAGCGGAGAACTTTGGTAATATTTTACTGGATAACAAAGCTCGAGTAGAAGGCAGTTTTGCATAGGCAAAAGATTGCAGGAACTCGGCCAAACAGCTCAGAACTTTATGAGACCAATTTTTTTTTTTTCAGAAGATTACAACTGCCACCGAAGAACCAAAGTGAAGTGACAGAATTGCATAGCATCCAACAGGTTTGTGTTTGCCAGCAGGGATCTAAAATCCAGCCACTTAACTTGATGTGCTCCAGCAGTCACAGATACGTACTGTCTGTGTCTGTGTCTGTGAATGTGGGTGTACATTTGTCCATTTAAAAGGAACACTAGCAACTCAAATATCATATTTCCTTTGAAAAACATGTATTCTAGTTACAAGTAAGAATAAAAAATCACTCCAAACATTTCAAATTGTGTTGAATGGTGAGAAGGATTAAAGAGACACCACACCTAATTTTAAGTCTGAATTTAAATTCTCATAGCAGTCTAGATTTTTTTTATAGTATTTCATTAAGTCTATGCAATAAGCTGAGTAAGCTCTCAATTTGTTGAATACATTGTCAAACTGAATATGAATTTGAGTGTGTTATTAACTGGCAAGAATTTTACCTAAGTAAGGTAAAAATAACAGAAACTGATCCATTATAAGATGTTAAAAGAATATGTGGTAGAATTCTCAGGAAACAGAAAATAATACCTAATTTTTCACTAGTAATAATTGCATGTTCTCAAAACCTTAATTGCAATGTTTCTTCTTGGTCTACTCGAGTACAGAATTAGATATGTAAATTCTGTCACAGTTTTCTTTCAGTTTTTCCTGGTGTGCTTCTCCTAACTCTCTCTTCCTCACTATTTTCTATATTTATCACGTTGCTAATACATCTCTATGGTTTGGCTCCATGTAGATCTGAGATAATCATGCCATAAAGCTACTTCATCTCCATCAGAAACACCTAGAGTTTTGGCAGCAGTAATAGAACTGCCCTCAAGATGTAAAATTTCCTGGGAAGAAATGAGTTTGGAAGCACATAAACCAGTGTTGAGGAAAAACCCTTTGAGTGAGTCACAGCTTTTGATACCACATCAGAAGGCAATTGATACAAAGTAGGGGTTTGAAAATCAGTTATTGCAGAGATGTAATTCTGCTGGTCATAATCCCTTATGGAAAATTGGGAGATAGCTCTGATTTTAGCTTGTCATGCGCAATAAGAAAGCTGAACAGAAAAACTATCAGAACTATTAGTTCTTTGTCATTCCAACTGAGACACATTGACACCGAGCTGTGAACTTTACTGTGCTAAATGATATAAATAATGTCTAAGAAAGCATGTTTATTAGAGCTGTGACAGGTCAGCTAATGAACCGGTACCCAGCTCCCAGCCAGGACGTCCACTCTCCAGTTTGCTGGATGTCACAGCAGCTGAACCAGCTGGAGGGACTTGAGCCCAGCCTGAGTGCTCACCTCATGGCTTAGGCCGCTGATGAAGATGAGCTCAGGTGAGGCTGTGGTGTGGGTGAGGTGAGGGTGCATGTTCATTGCTGCCAATGGTGGTAGCAAACCATGGAGGGGGTGTGGATGGTGACATCCTGAACTGCTGCAGCTGTTGGCTCCTGAACACAGTCGGAGCCCTCTGCCACACGCCTGCCTGTTGGGCACAGAAGACATTTCAAAGCTGATTAAGATGTTACATGAAGCTATTCAGATGGGGATCATTTTCCGGCAAAGCACACTTTGCCTTCATTTGCTGACGTGGCAATGAAAGGGCACAGCTGATGGCAGGCTGGCTGGTTTGTGGAGGAAACACTAGGCTTCATCCTCTGGAGTACAGTATCTTATATAGACTCTAACAACAGGACATAGCTGAGTTGGAGGATACTAAATGACACCTCACAGATATTTAAAATTAATTTTGGACTGGAATAATTGTTTGCTCAAGAAAATCAGTCTTAGGTGTCTGCAGTCAGTGCAAACCTACCTCTCCCATGAAAGTTCCACAGGAACGTGTGCATCCAAGAACCCCAGACTGAGCTATACACCTGACTGCATTGCTTGAATATCCACAGCAGCTAAAATCTATGGTCAGACATGAGGACCTCAGTTCACTACGTGATGTACACAGGTATAGCCAACAGATCATATTTGTTCCTTAAAAACTGCAAATTGCAATCTAGGAAAAAAGAAAGAAATTTGCCAGTCATGAGGGACAACCAAGGAACAATGAGACAATTTTATACAATATGACAGACAAGTCTATTGGATCATCAGTATCTTCCAGCCGCCGAGTACTTATAGATGAGGTTGCACAGTGAAGGAGCAGAGTAGAGGCTCTACAGTGACCAGTACAATAAAGTCTAGGAGTCTGGGGAACTAATTGGCTTTGAGCACTCTGAAAGCATTGTTGGCATGTGCTGCAGTGAACACAGAATTGCACTGTCATGACCATAACATCTGCAGTTTAATTTTGGGGATAAATGTCTGTTTGGAGCGGTCAAAGTAGGAAACCCTGAGCTCTTTTCTTGCCTTTGAGGCTGACAATGTGTATGACTTTGAGCAAGTCGTCTAGGCTTGGCAGTGGGTTTCCAATGTCAAGATTCATTCAACTGATGTGTGTGCGGTTCCTTGGATGAAGATCAATAGTGAATAATTATTGCTGTGGAAGTTGATCATAAAACTGCTGAAAGGGATATATTCACTATCATATTAATATAAAATGATATTAAAAATAATTTGAAATTAATAATTTATTCAGAAAATTGAGTTCATCTTCTTCTGAATTGTTCACACAGTCTTCACAGACTGATAGATTATATAAAGGCTTTAACTGATGTATTTCCAAGGGATTTCTTTTGGCATATAGTTCAGAGTGAAAAAGAATGTTAATAAGGACCTCTAGGCAAGTGAAAAATAGCATACATTGCAACACAGGTTTACTTCATGTGTCTTATTAATGTGACAGTTGATTTGCTGAAAGATTTTTTAGACATGGGCAATTTAGACACGCTAGTGTATCGGGTTTACATGTCCAGGTTTTGGTAGTGGGGGCTCGAGGAGGAGACATCCAGGGGTGGTTTCTGTGAGAAGCTGCCAGAAGCTTCCCTCATGTCCAACAGAGCCAATACCAGCTGGCTCCAAGATGGACCTGCCACTGGCCAAGGTCATGCCAACAGCAACGGTGGCAGCGCCTCTAGGAGTCAGGGAGAGGGGGGGAAAAACCTGCACAAGTGCATCTGAAGAGAGAAGTGAGAATATGTGAGAGGAGCAAACGTGCAGACACGAAGGTCAGCGAAGAAGGAGGTGAAGGAGGTGCCTCAGGCACTGGAGCAGAGATTTTACCGCCTGCAGCCTGTAGTGCAGACCTTGGAGAGGCAGGTGCTCTGTTGAGGTCCATGGCGGAGCAGAGATCCATCAGCAGCCCCTAGAGGACCACAAGCTGGAGCAGGCAGATCCCCGAAGGAGACTGTGACCCTTGGGAAACCCATGTTGAAGCAGGGAAAGAGTGTGAGAAGTCCTTCCCCACAGGGGAAGGAGAGACAATGTGTGGTCACAGCCCCCATTCCTTATGCTCTTGCCCCTCTCGGGGAAGAAGGTTGAGAATTTGGCAGTGAAGATGGGCCTGGGAAATAAGGAGGGGTGACAGAAAGATGTTTTAAGTTTTGGGTTTATTTCTCTTTTTCCTACTCTGATTTGATTGGTAAAAAATAAAACTAATTTCCCCAAGTCAAGCTGTTTTTGCCCACAATGGTAGTTGGTGAGAGATCTCTACCTGTCCTTATCTCAACCCATGAACCTTTCATTGTATTTTCTCTCCCCTGTGCAGCTGAGGAAGGGAGTGATAGAGTGGCTTTGGTGGGCACCTGGAACCCAGCCAAGGTCAATCCATCTCAGGAAGATATCTATGTGGATTTTCACAGAGAGTAGCTACACATTAAGACAGAAAAGTGGAAATCAGTAGATAAGGTGAAGATGGGAGAATTAGATAAAGAGAAAATTATGATAGATGTTACTGAAAGAAGTATCAGGTTGCAAGAGATGGGCTACCTGAGCAATAAGTTTCAGGTGCAACATTGTGTAATGCATTTCTAATGAGCTGCCCACAAAAAGCAGGATCAGGCTGATTAACTGGTAAGAGGATTTGGGGAAGCTACAGTAGAGGCTCAAGATACTGGGCCAAGAGAACTGGACAACTGGGGCCTGAAACCCTTGACGTGGGGTAAGATTCAGCCATACCGAGTACAAAGTCATACACTTGGAAACTAGTAACTAAGTTGTAAGGAGAATATGAGATTTAATAGCTAACAGTTTAAGAGAAGAATGAGATGGCTACTCGATCTACTGGAAATGTGATTTCTGTGTGAAAAAAGCAAATGCAATTGTTGTGCTCAGTAAAAAAAGCTGGAGAAAAGGAGAAGGAAAGTGGACATTTGAGATTATTGCACTTGTCTGCCCAAATAGACATGCTGAGGCTCTGCCTTCCAGGAAGCATCTAAATATCTGCCTGCCGATGGGAAGTAGAGAATTAGTTCCCTTAAAAAAAAAATTGCTTGTGTGTGCAGCTTTGTTTCACTTATTAAACTGTCATTGTCTCCACCTTCATCTCTTGCTTTTGTCCTTCTGATTCTCTTCCTGCTCCTGCTGAGGGAGAGCAAGCAAGTGACTGGGTGGGAGCTTCTCTGTCAGGTGGGGTGCTGAGGTTTAGGCCAGCTGGCAACCAAGCCCCACACAGCTGCTTGCACACTCCACCATCAGCAGGATTGGGGAAAGAATTGGAAGAGTAAACCCACAACATGGCATGAAACCACCAAGCTCTGGAACAAACTTCGAAGAAGAGTGGTGAGAGCAAATGGCTTTCCTGTTTTTGTGATGGAACTCGATGGTTTCATTCAGGAATTCAACAACAGGATACCAGTGATTCAGGTGGGTCTTTCCAACCTGTAGTACATGCTAGGAAACAATTCTAGATTTTCCATGCTGTTATAAAAGGAAAATGAAAAAAAAAAGGCTTTTTTTGGAGCTGATAACAGGTCGAGATTGTGAGAAAGACAGCCTTTTCCATTTTTCCAACAAGCATTGCAGTTTGGAGACAAGAAACAGGAGTTCCCAGTGATCCTCTCTGTCCACGTGGGAAATTCCAAATTTGCATGACGCTCTCAGTAGAAGTTAGATGTACTTCCTTTATAAATTATTTCTTATTCTGAAGGTCTTTTTGACCCCTTGTCTTTCTATAACTGTTGTTAGCCTGGCTGTTACTGGACTTTATACTCTGAGTTGGATAGTGTGCTTTAGTGAGAAAAAGTGTTTACATGCTGAAAATGTCGTGTGGCTTTGTTAGTAAATTCAGCTAGTGGAAAGACAAGAGAACTTGTTTGTCTATTCACACAACTGGCGAGCAGGTTTCCAACGTGGTTTTTTCATGTTAGCTGTGGCTGGAATTACTGCTTATGTCTTAAATACTAGCCAGGTGTCAGGGAGTTATTTCCCTCTCCACAATTCAGGGGAAAAGGTAGCGCCTTACACAAATTAAAAAGTTACTGCTGACGTTTCTCTCCCCTTCCCAGCACAGACAATGTAGGTGGAGATAGTTTCAGTGGGACCACATACCTTGGTCACTTCTGCCAGAGGGAGGATGCGGTCAGCTTTCTCTTAAACATTTAGCTTGGCCTCCACAGTCTTGTACTTGGTGAACCTCACTACCCTGTTTTACTGGGTAGTTTGTGGGGAACAGCTGGCTAGTGGTTCTTCCCTGTTTTATTAGGCAATGTAGTTCATAAAAGTTGCGGCCTTCAGCTTAACCATATTCCTGTGTGGAAAGTCTTGTTCACTGCAGTGTCTGGGCCAGAGACGTTTACATCACTGTAATCAACAGCACTAAAAACAGTTACTCCTTAAGTGACCTTAGGTTAGCAGGAAGCAAGATGGAAGAATGCCCTTCCAAAAGCAAGGATTTCCAACTTGAGTAGGAACTGTTTTTCACATGTATAAAAACAAGTCATTATTTACCATTTCCACTCAGTTGTCCATCTAGTCAGCCACATTAATCACTGAGTTTCACTCAAGGCACAGTCATCGAGCAGTGCAGAAGAAAACACTGTCTGGTAAAGACATTAGAGATGATACTGATGAAGAAGAAACAGTTTGGAGGTTTTTTGCAAATCTGGAGTGCAATTAAAACCAAAAGCTGCTTTCTACTCTGCTCCAGAGATGAGTGGAAAATCAACATAATAATGGAAGTAAATATATTTTCTTTTAAAATGCACACTCCACTTTTGTGACAACAATTTTGCTTTTTTTTTCAAGGACACTTTTCTCATTTAAACAAATGTAATGTCAATTTTCACCTTGAAGAAGAGGAGCATCTACAGATCCCAGCTACAGAGACTTGAAATATAAAAGTTGGAATTAATGAAACTCAAAAGAGAATGAGTATTGTTGTGTAAGCATGGGAAGAAAAAGAAGAATAAAAGTGAAAAGAATGTCTTGTATTGGTAACAGAGGACAGAGTTTGTGTCAATTGCTCTGAGAAATGTGTTGTTTCCATCAAGCGCTGAAAGGACAGCACAGATGACTCAGTAGCTAATGACCCTGCATTCCTGAAGAGGATGTCAAAAAGGTTGAAGGCTCTCACACATGCTATTCCTTTTTCTCTCAGCGCAGATTCCACCTCATTCAGCTTGATTCATACCTTTCCTCAGAGCTTGGGAGAAGCATACATATATTTCCTATGTAGGTAATGATTTTTGGCACTTTTTTAGATACTTGCATGAAGGGAATGCAACATTATACTGTATTTAAAAAAAAAACCCTCCCACATTCAGAGGTCCAGTGTGCATTTGCAAACATGGTTGACTGTGTATGCCACAATTTCTTAGCCAGGGTAACTTAAGAACAAGGGGGCAAAGGAACCAAAACTGGAACTATGCTATTTCTTCTTCAAACTGAAACTAATTATAAAAAATGGTTTTCTAATTAAACTGTAACAAAATGACAGGAGAAAAAAAGAGATTATTTCTGACCGCCAGCTCAGAACATGAGCAGAAATGAATATCAATGGCTTACACTAACAAATTTAACCAGGGTTTGTAGGGGAAAATGTGAAGAAGGGAACAAGTGGCATCCAAGAGCAGCACAAAAATTCACAGGGGCCAGGAAAGAAAGTTCCTTTAGACCCAGATGAAGTGAGCGGGGTACCTGGCTCTGTCTCTTGAGATAGACGAAGATGCTGCATAAAAGTTGTGGACTGTGAAGAGTGAATACTAAAAACTCCCACACTTGTCTGACCCTCAGAAATTCCCACAGATTTCCCCTTCTTGCCTTCCTTTCCTACCTACATATAAGCTCTGACTCCTCCACAACTGCCTGTCTTCTCTCCTAAATATCTCTGGCCCCTCCTGTCTCACTGTATTACCTCTGTCTCCCAAAAACTCATGCAGCAGCTACAGTGATTCTACTCAGGGAGAGTTACCAAGCCTTTAAATAGTTGAGCCTTTGCAACTAAAACTGAACTGAAACAACTTCAGTTGTATTCCGAAGAACCAAACCGAGTGAAAGCATTTATTAAACTCACTGCCCAGCTGTTAAAGGTGGAAGATATAGTAATGGCATAGAGCAGCAGCAACAATCGATCCGACAGTCTCTTCAAAGTTCTCAAGTGAAAGTGAAAGTCTGTGTAGGTTAAATCGAAGTCTTTTGGGTTTGCTTTTCTCAGCAACCTTCCATGGACTGCTGAGAGGTGTTTTCAAACACCCACAGCTCCACTGATCAAGAACTATCGAAATGAAGGGAATTGAAATGAAGTCACATAGCTCTTCCCTCACTTTTCTTCAAGTACAGATGTAGAAAACTATCTATACCATTTGTTTCACGCATTAAGAAGTCAATTTAACTCAGTAGAAAATGGTCAAGTAAAGTGATAGGCCAAACCTTGACAGAGAATGAGGATGCAATTACTTTCTTGTTTGCACCCTTAATGAAATACGTGAATTTTAAAATTGTTGTCATCTCAGTTGTTATTCACAATATTCTCAATTACCAGTGGATTAGCAGTGAATTTTCACCATAAAGAAATCATATAAAGTATATAGAAAGTATAATAAAAATCCCAAAAGAGCAAATATCAAAATACAGACAGAATGTCAAATAAAAATATATATATTTATTTAGCACAATACATATTTATTTTTCTGTGTCACTAGGTGACCCAGGCACTTTTCAGTGAAAACTCTGTTCAAAGTAATTGCTCAAGTATTTTTTTCTTAGTATTTTAAAAATGCGTACATTTCAAATTATTTCTATACTGCAATCAATGTTGGGTTTTTTTACTGCAGTGTTCTGTTTGCTAATTCCAGTGCTTTACAACACACTTCATATATTTCCTTTAACTGTAAAGCATCAAACAGTTTGAGACTAGCTTCCTTTCATCTATAAAATGCTATCCATATTTAGTAAAGACAGCAATGACAAAACTAGTTCAATCTGAAAGCCTCCTGGAGGGGATATGTTGGTAGCAAATATTTGTACCACTCTATGTAAAATTACCACACCACACTGTTAATGTGCTCGCTGAACATGGCAAGCTAGATGTGTAAAGATTTGCAGTCAGATTGTTTGCCCTGTTACGCTACTAAAGTTAAATAATGGTAAACAACACTCTTTGGTAGTATCATTGTTAAAGCATTAACTCCACCAGGCAGCTTTCTTCTTGTACACTGATCTTTTATATAGTAAAAAAGGATTTTAGTTCATCCCTGTAATTCATACACTTAAGCAAGGAGGTTTCTGGGGGGCTGAGTTGTCCAATTGCATTACTGTGCCATCTCCTGGGGTAGATTCCATTCATTTTTCTTAGTAGTCAACAGCAAGCATGCATGTTTATCCATACCAAAGATTCATTGTATTTCCAAAACCATGCTTTAATATATAACTGCTTATTTAAATAGATCAGATACACAGGCTCAAGACAAATTTAAGCTTGTGAATACCACATTGAAGATGAAACAGCTATTTATATATTGCTTATTATTTTAGATGATGATGCTAACTTTTAATAAGATTGGGTAATTTGAAAAGGAAAAATTAATATAATTTAAAAAGTAAATTAAATTTTGAGATGTGTATTATAACACACACATTTCTTTGTGGTATTTCAGATGAAAATACACGTAGTCTAGACACCTGGAGCACCTTGCTCTCTCATCATCCTGCTTTTGCACATGCAGCTTCTCATCTTGTGGGTTAAATAGAACCTGCTTCTCCTCAAAAGCACCAGAAAGCTTTAAATTAATCTTTTATAGTTTTTTCTTAATGTGACTGAGGCAGATTTTCAGAAATATGAGCAGTTCCACCAACAGTGGTTTATCAATCATGTGTCTGCCCTGGAGTGAGATGTGGAGCTTTTAAATGTCTAATGCCAATTGTAAAACTGTTCAGTATGTCAGAAATCATGCCCCTACTGTCCTTTTTTCCAATAAATGCTGGTCAGATGAGCCCTGATGCTGATCTTGCTGAAGTGCCAAATAAAGAGAACTTGCAGTACAATTGGGCTAAAAGATGATTTGAAGTGGAAAACAGTTAATGAATAACACGTTTAATTTGATTCAAAGTATGGAGTGACAAAGGTGTGTGTCTTGTTTTCCATGAGAATTTAAAGTACTTTATAGTATATCTCCTGCCCCCCACCTTTTTTTCCCCCCAGAATGTCATTGGGAAAGCATTTAGCCTCGATTGTGCAAACACACAAATAAATAAGGAACCTTCTTGATCCTGCTGAGGATTGAGTAAAGCAGTGTACTTGTAATATTGGAAATTTCAGACATACATTTCAGAAAGAAAACCTGAAAGAGACTGAAACAGGTATGATTTCTATTCAGGCATTATACAAAGTTGTTCTAAAAATTCTTAGGTTGTTATTGAATCCATTAAAATACATCCATACTTTAAAGAGTTCCAGCTGTCTCAGTTCAAATTGTCTTATAAACAATACCCAAAGTATTATTGTCACTCATACTGGAAAAATACGTCAAGTAGAGGCTAAAGAAATTTGGTACTATTGGATATCATTATTAATGACTTTTGAATAGAGAGTATGGTTCTTAGAGTTCCAGATATAACCAAGTTGAGATGGTTGGCATGCATTTTGGAGGACAACATTATAAATAAAATTATATTGACAAATGATACAAGTAGCCTGAAACATAGGATTAAATTTAGTGGAGAAAAACAGAAAGCACTACAGTTAAACAGAAATAAAGCTTCAACATGTATGAAATGCCAATAACAGGAGAGGATCCAGAGGCTTTTTTAGTAAATCAGGATTGGTATGAGTCAGCAATGTCATACCGTCAAGAAAACAAACATCATACTGGGATATATAAACAGAAGTCTCGTATGCAAGACACATGAAGTAATACTTCCACTCTACTCAGTATTCCCAGGGCCTCAACAGAAGTACTGTATCCAGTTTTTGGCACAGTACTGCACGAAAGTGGAGAGGGGCCAAAGGAAAGCAACAAGAATAATCAGAAGTCTAGAAAAGACAACCCAGGGAAAGACTGAGTGAAGAGGAGCTGTTTAGTCTATGGGAAAAATGACAGGCTGAAGGGACACGGGGAGTTTTCAAACTCAGGGAAGGCTGATGCAGAAGAGGAGGCTATAGCCTGTTCTTTCTGGCCATGGTGCGTGATAAAGCAATGCTCTAAAACTCCGCTAGGGCTACCTCGACAAGTTTTCTAACTGATTGCCTATATGGATAGAAAAGTTCTGAGATTGTGTAAGAAAGTGGCTGAGTCCCTAGAATTGGGATTGTTCAGTCTGCAGAAAAGAAGGCTGCAGTGCGACCTTACTGTGGCCTTTCAGTACCTAAAGAGGGTATGAAAGCCAGAAAGGGACTTCATACAAGTGCGTGTAGGGATAGAACAACGGGGAACGGCTTTAACCTGAAAGAGCGCAGGGTTAGATTAGACATCAAGAAGAAATTCTTCACTGTGAGGGTGGTGAGGCCCTGGCACAGGTTGCCCAGAGAAGCTGTGGATGCCCCATCCCTGGCGGTGTTCAAGGCGAGGCTGCATGGGGCTTTGAGCAAGCTGGTCCAGTGGAATGTGTCCCTGCCCACGGCAGGGGTGTTGGAACGAGATGATCTTTGAGGTCCCTTCCAACCCAAACCATTCAGTGACTCTATGATCTGGTTGCCATAACTATTTATTTAGTTGCCTTATTTAGTTGCCTCAGCGAAACGCCGCTGCCCCCCGGGCAGCTCCACACGGCGCGCCCGTCCCTCAGCGGGGGCGGCCGGGCCGTAGCCCCGCCCCCTCCCCGCCCCCCGTTGCTTGGTTACCGCGCGGGGCGTCACTGCGGGGCCCGAGCCACCGGGGCGTGCGGCCGACAGCCGGGCTGAACCATCTCCTGACCCTGAGGGGGCGCAGTGGCTGTGTCCCGAAGCAGCGGCTGGTCTTGTTGCTGTAGCTCCCGCCCACAATCTACCGCTTCCCCCCCTTCCCTGAGCGCTCCCGTTGGTTTCGCCCCGTGCGGACCATAGCGACGGAGGGCGCGCCGAAGGAATATGGCGGCGCTCGCACCTCCGTCNCCTCTTCTTCCTCGCCGGGGCCGTAGAGATCATGTCGGACTCGGAGGAGGAGGAGAGTCCGGACCGCCAGCTCAAGCTGGTGGTGCTGGGGGACGGCACCACTGGCAAGGTCAGTGCCGGCCCCGCCGGCAGCTCCTCTCCCTCGCCGCGGTGCCCCGAGCCCCATCCCGGCCTTCCCCCTCACGCTGCCCCTGGCTCTGCTGCTGAGGAGGGAGCAGCCCGCGGCGGCTTCCAGTCTGTCGCGCAGCCGCTGTCGCGATACCCGGCTGGCTGCTCCCCCTCGGCTCCAGGCCCTGCACGGCAGACGCGGGCTCTCCCCGCCGGTATCCGCGCCGTGCCCGGCAGCCAGACCCTCTGACGGGGCTTCCGCGCCCGAGGAGGCATCGTCAACAAATAGACCTACACGACTGTAATCCAATTTTCTTGAGCCGTAAGAAAAGGAGCGGCGAATAACGTAATTCCTGTGGTGCTGACGGAGTTTCCCACTGATCCCTGTGCGCTGCCGCTCGCGCGCTGGAGGCAGGAATTGCTCGGCTGGAGTCGCTGGAATAGCCCAAAGTCGTTCTCGGTGGCTGCAGTGCCCCGGGCGTGGAGGGTCGGGGGTCGGGGCCGGGCGCGTGGGTTCGCGGCTCCCCTCGAAAGGACGAGCAGGGGAGGTCGCTTAGCTGGGTCCGCCCGCGCCCTTCGTTTCGGATACAGGGCTACCAACCTCCCGAGCTGGATAGAACAGTTGGCATCTAGTGGAGTTACTGTTCCAGAGTTTGAAAAGGCACTGCTGGGTCCATTTAGTTTTCGTTTGTAACTTCTATGTTTTTGGGATTTTTCCCCTATCTGTAATCACCATAATGAAGTCCTGTCTATAAAAGTTTATTTAACAACAATGATCAGACAATAATCAAAACAGTCAAACAATAATCCAACAAATTTCTCTTTGTAAAAGAGAAATTTTCACAAGCAGAGACCAAAGAAGGTGAGGTTGCTTTCTTAACCGTTAAAATAGTCACTGATCTTAACTATACACTTGAACATATCTATTGTCATATGTAGCCTGAATAATTTTGTGAGATACACCTGAAAGCAGTAAATTTATTGTATGGTTGAAGCATACAGTTTTCTCCTCTGTTGTTAACTTTTGAAACAATGAGGAGAAGAAATTTGGCTTGCCCCACAGTTCATATGAAAAGTGGAAATGTTCTTAGAGCTGGTTTAAATGAACTGCTTTACATTGATAGGAATAAGCTCTTACTGAATGTGCATGTGGTTTTGCTCACTTACTTATTCAGAGCTCTATAAAGAAAGAAAACATTTTTTTTGTCTCCAGCGATTCTAAACCCAGTCTGAAGTGGTATTGTGTTCATCTGAGTCAGTTGATGGGCAATTCCCACCAGCTGTGTGATGAGAGCATAATAAATGCACAGCATTGACAGCTGAAGTGCTGCTTCATGGGTAGCATTTCCCAGGAGTTTTCCGTTCAAACTGAAGAATCCTTTCACTGCTGCTGTTGAGCAGCTTGTGGCAAGACCTCTCGCCAAACATGGATTTTCAAGTGTTCTTGAGTTTTGATGGATATTCCTGTTGGTTCCTACCTCTCTCACAGGAGCTGCCACTCACTGCATCTCCTGCTGACTCTGGGAATCTCATGCTTCCAGGGCAGGTTATTGGGCATGAGCAGCAGCAATACTCTGGTGGGCTGCTTTTCCTCCCTTCCCCCCTAGATGATGCTGTAATAGAGGCTCCTTCCCGCCATCCCAATGTCCTGGCAGCACACACAGATTTATTGTAAGGTCTTGTAAAAATAAAGAAGTAATTGGGTCATGGAATGGAAGGATAAAATATACCTAGTGCTATTTCAAGCACCTTAGAAGACTAAATTGTTGAGGTTCCTCTCTTTCGTTGTCTACTCGTTCCGCTTACTTGTTGAAACCTGTGTGTGTCTATGTGTTTTCAACTCTAAATTGCCTGGCTCTCACATCTGGTTCACAGCTGGTCTTTACACACATGCATACTTAACATCTCTTCTACTGTGCAAGGCGTTGGTTTTTCTCTTCTTCTGTCACTCTGGGATTGTGAGACATGTAGAAAATGATGGGATGTTTCTGAAATAATGTATCTTGTGTTTAGTGTGAGGTGTTCGCATTTGACTTCTGTATTTTGACCCCTCTTTAAAAAAAAAATTGTGAGGGTCAGGTGGAAACTTGCTGTTTTCCTCACCCATTGCTTAGAAGCAATGTGACTTGGGTTCTGTGCGTGGATTGGTAGCAGCTTAAAAGCAAATCAGTGTCAGTTCAAGCTAAGGGTTTGTATTTACACTAGCTAGGAATTGCTCTATCCATGAGGTAATGGTGAACTGTGGAAAAGAAAAATTGAGGGAAGCAAGACTGGTTAGTCGGAAGATAGTAGAGAACGATTTTAATGAACTAGACAAACCAGGAAATGTAAAAAGCCATCAGAAGTGGGGACAATGCAAGATGAAAATAAACAGCAATTTTTAATAGCAGTTGGCTGTTCGATTTTGAGTATAGTAAGGACATGTATACACACAGCAGCCTTACGTGTCTAAGTTTTAAATCAACCCACTCCTCCTGAGCTAAAATGATTTTCTGTTAAAATAAATCAGCATTACTAGTATGGATTGAAAAAAAGTGATGTTATGATCCAGATATTTCTACTCCTTTTGTGCACAGATTGGCTTAATACTGAAATATACAAGGATGCTGATTTGAGATAGAACACCATGATTTGCTACTGTTGGAAAAGGTTTTGGGCCTCTGGAAGCAAATCTTGGAGCTATTCATGGGAAGGGAAGTCCTGAAAAATACGTGTGCTGAGATTCTGTGTATTTGCTGTCTGTCGTAGCTGGGACTGAAGTGTGGTAGCAGAATCATCCTACCTTTTCCTTCTGTTAACAGTGGATGATGAAAATGAAAGAATGAATGCTCAAGCTGGTATGGGCATTTGCAGGAGCTGAAACATAGGCTGGCATAAAGAGTAGTGTCCTGTTTACTTTAGGATTTTTTAGGATACCACATTTTTAAGCACTGTGCCAATTCTGAATTGTCTTGTTACACTTAGGCTCAAAAAACTTCATCGATGGTGACAGAAATATTCTTGTCACTGTTGAGTTTTGCGAATGGAAAATTGAATGAAGTGCGCTGTGCAGATTGGCCCAGCTGCATCAAATAGGTCTACGTCGAATGTCAAGATGTTATGATAATTTTCTCTTTTTCAGTGAACAAAGTTGTATCAGGAGTTAGGAGTGGGATGGAAGGACATCAGCTTGGGCAGTTATGTGTTTTTATGGTAGTTAAAGCATTTAATTATTTAGTCTAGTGTTTGTTTTAATTTTGTTTGTCCTAAAATTCTTGCCAATAGGATAGGACATGACTGAGGGGTGAGTGTAGCTGTGCTTGGATAATGTCATTGATGTTCTAGAAGGGAGTGAGGAAAGAGATAGATACACGTGGTTTTCTGGAAAGTGGGTTTTCAATTAGCGGCTAAAGTTCGTATGTGAATGGAAACTCATGGCTTCAGAACTATGTACTTGCATCTAATTGAATTTTGGGTTTAGTTTTCTTTCTTACGACTATGATACTACACTTTGGCACTGCTTTCTCAAAACTTAATTCTATAGGACTTTACTCAAAGAGTTGTCGTTGGTGGGGTTTTCCCTGCAAGTTTCTGGTTGCCCTGGTGAGTAGTCATTGTCACAGCTGGCTATCATTGCTTGTTCCATTTGACTTTCAATTTGTTTCAATGTATTGACTTTTTAGATTATTTCATAGATATTGTTTGCTTTTTTTCCTCTGTACTCATTATGTAGGTCTTTAGGAACAGCATGTCAGCAGTTTATACTGAATTGTTGACATTGAAAAATAGAAGCAAGAAACTGTCATGCCTTACATGTAAGGTTAAATTCCATCTTTGCTTCTTTCAAAAAAACCTTCTGAAATATCCTGTTGTATTTTGCACTTAGAATACTGTACATTTTTAATTTTTTTTTTACTGATGTCTTGGTTGCTGTACATTAGAGCCCAATGACATTTTCTTGTCTGAAAGGAGGGGGTTTTTAACACCAACCTTCAATAGAGTATTGATATTTAGAATAGGATGTCGACATTCGCTTTGAAGTATTTAAGGCAAGTGTGGGGACCTTCCAAACTGATGGAATTTTTGCTGGAAATTCTGCTATGCAAGCTGGTGGCCTGGTTGTCTTAGTAGAGGGGCAAAGGAACAGGGCCTTTGTGCTGTCATGCTGTTCTCTGACCCTGATATTAAGGAGTGCAGTTGTATGGAATGCAGCCTTTCTAAAAAATGGTTGCTGATCACTTACTTATTTTTACAACTACAGTTCTACTGAACCATGATTTAACTTTCATTAATTCTTATATAGATTGTATTCAGCATATCCTCTCAGGTAAAACTCTTGAGCAAAATCTTTTCTGGCAAGCACGGCAGTGAACACTTCTGGGATTGGAAGGGAGTATTTGCATTGTAGAAGTACTTCACTATGCATTGACATAACTTCTTTGTTTATTGTTGTAAAGAAGTTAGAACTGTTGCTCTTAGCATTTTGTGCATAAATGCTTGTTTTGTGAATAAATAGAGGACCCTAGACTGGTAGTCCAACACCTTCCTTGAGCTCTAACATTTATTAGGAAAAAATTTAAAAAGGAGTTAGTCAATGATTTTGTGCTATAAATTCCTTTGCATTCAAGAGCACAGTGGAGAAAAACTGTTTAAGAGGACTTTGCCATGCTGTTGATTACTTGTTGCTCTTATAGGTTGGTTGTTAATTGAATGTGTGTTGTTTATTTTTACTTACACCCCTAGAAGTCCTCAGGGATTATTGAGTGACACAGAATGATAAACTAATGTTTACTGAGCCTTTAAAACAAGGGAGTGGTTACTTATTTAATGAGGATCTAAATTAGTGTGTTGGAGAATATAGAATACTGTGATATAGTCAGATGATACTTGAATCTGTACTCTAGGCACTAGTTACTTTTCCAAACAGGAAAATTTCAAGGAGACTGAATGGTGTATTCCTGCAGTCATCTTATTCTCATCTACATTTTTAAGGTCATGACAGATTAAAGATAATGTCATTGTAATCTTGACATGCTAACTGTTGGGATTAAATGAATCAGTTCTACTGACTCTTTCAATACTGTAGGCTTAATCTGTATTGAGTTTTATTTTGTGTTGTTGTTAGTATTACTGTCACTTAGCTGAAGGCAGAAGAATCTTCTCACGATTCATCCTCTGCACTCTTTCCCCTTTCCACTGGCATATGAGTATATAAGCATACTCATGCTATTTGATGTTTACTTGCTTTTTTCTCCATTTGTTTATTTATTTTTAATCCTCTTGGGGCTTGAGTTAAGTGAAGTAAATGAAAATGTTGCCATAGGCTATAACTGACTTATTGGATTGTTTCCCAAACATATCTTCTGATATCAAAATATCATTCATTATATATATGGCAGTGATAGGAATATAAATATGATATAGAAATGTGAAAACAGTAAATCTTGTTTTATTTACTTAGTAGGAAATTTAATAGTTGAATAAACGTTTGCCTATTCATATTAGAGCTGGAGCTCTGGTGATCATGTTTTAATGCAAAAAAAAGTTATTTTTTTCTGTGTACATTTGACATTAGCCTAATTTAGATCTTTATTACAAGATCTTCTATTCATAGACCTTGCCTATTCTCATATTTCAGAACTCTTGGCATTATTTTGCTATTGCATTTTTGACTAAATGTGCTCTTAACAGCAGTTTCTGATAACAATTGGTATGCCTCATCTCTTCTTGAGGTCTTGATGAATGGAAAACTGGCAAGAAAAAACCTTTCTGGCCTGTTTTGAGTTTTCTCAGTATAAGGGTTTTGTGAGCCTCTTAGTATTTTTCCTTCTCTATATAGGTAAATTAATATTTAGAGTACTTTTTCTGTAGTTAATTTGTATTTTTATTTACAAATGTCATGTCAACAGAAGATTTTTAAGTGCCCACTAATTTGTTGTAGGTCGTGTTTTATAATTTTTAATATTTAGTATTAATTTTTTTTGCAGTACAAAATTTTGTTTGATTTATGATTGTACCACTATTTTCTCCTTTACTTTCCTGTGAGCTCTCTTTCTCTCTTTCTTTCTCTCTTTCTCTCCTCTCTTTCTTTCTTTCTCTTTCTACTCTCACCCCTTTTTTTTTTTTTGTCTTGAAAGGAGACCTTAAATTGCTACTAAATTGCTACTGACAGAATATAAGTGCCTTGCTTCAGCAGTTTGTCTAGGTTAGTTGTGTATCCTTTCAGCAGTATATAGTAAAAGCTTATTATTAGGTCAACAGTGTATTGGTTTGCTTTCATAAATCCACAGAATACCAATTGAAGAAATATATTTTCAAAGTTCTGCTGAAAGGAATGATTCTGTAGATGTGCATTCTTAATATGAGTTTAATTTTTTCTTCTGTATGCGAGAAAGTACTCTTCTCATCTTGGAGTTCCTGTAATCCCTGATCCTGAAGCTGATGTACAGTGGCAGAAATCTTGCCACACTTAGGAGCCCCCCATGGGATTCTGCACTGTGCAATCTCTATTCCCTCCCAGAAAGTTGGTCTGGGATCATGGTGTTCTTTACCAGCGGAGGACTCTTGTTTTGGAAATGAATGCTTTATAAAAATACTAAGATCTTCAGGTACAGAGTGTCACCTAGATTTGTATCAGTTTGAGCATACTAATGAAACCTCCTTCAAATGTATGTAATATTTTGTAATAGGACTGTTAGAGTATTTTTGAAATCAAAGCAAATATGCACCTTGCTTCTTTTTGCATAAATTAGTAGCCTTTGCCACCTCCTGTTATTATGTTGAAACTGACTGGAGTGCTTGTCAATCCAAATCCATGAACACTGTTAGCATTCATTGATTTAAAAAGTGCTTAACTGTATTTCATACTTCTGAGTTAACATAAAGTTTGTTGCTGTTTAAAATGACAACTTAATTTGATACTGTTCTGTTTTAGACATCCTTAGCTACACGTTTTGCTCAAGAAGCATTTGGAAAACAGTACAAACAAACCATAGGATTGGACTTCTTCTTGAAAAGGATATTATTGCCAGGTAAGAGAATAAAAGCTAACACTGAAAGGTTTGGTGGCAGCAAGACTTCCAGAAACAGATTCTTCAGAGTAATGTATACTAAATAAGCTTAGTGCAGTGATTTTTATGGCAAATTAGGTTGTTCAGAGAATATTTTGTTTGTACATTCTTGCCAGGTGTCAAAGAGTTGTGCATTTGCAACTTACATCTCTAAGTAAAATACTGAATTCAAATAAAAGGAGTGCTATCTATCTTTATGAATTTTATTATCTCTGCTTGAGTGCACTCACTTTCCTTGTGGATAGTGTAACACACAACAATGAAATGGGACTTTAAACATATTAATTGAAAAAGTATATGTGTTTTGAAAGAAATAGATATATTTTTTAATGAAATACAGAACTCATATTTGAGTTGTGTGAGAGAAGCATAATGCAGCTATGGACTCACAGTGCTCTAATATGTGAATGCTGTTTTATGCAAGGCAGCATGAAATTGCTGGCATTTAATAGACCACTAAAATTTAGGGTCCCTCGGCACTCATAAAAATACAGTTTGAGCATTCAAGATGTTTCACTTCACAACGGCAAAGAAACTATTTAGATGCCACTTGCAGCACACTGTGTGGAAAATGCAGAGGAATAATTAAAAAAGAATAATTGCTGATTAAATTTGTCTCTGAACAATTGGGGTTTAAAATATGTCTTTTCACTGATTTGTGTGTGCTCGTATTCTATGTATGCAAGTATTTAATTAAAAACATTTACTTCTGGATTCAGAAATCAGAAGTTAGAAAAAGTATGTGTAATTATTAAAATTACAAAAAAAGATCTGATAAAGTTGGTGGAAGTTCTGTAATTCTGTCTTCTCCTTGTGAAGGGTGGGGAGGGAAGCAAACCCAGAAATCATGCATTTTATCTGTAACCTGAATTTATAAGAAAAATTATGCAGTTCTTGAACTTTTTTTTTTTAAGGTATATTGCAAATAATTTCTTAATTATGTTTATGTATTTTCTTAAGTGAAATGAATAATCTTTTCAAACTCTTCCTGTGTTCACTATTTTGGTTTGGCCATATTGCTGTACTTTTTAAGTGTCTGGTGAGTGATAAAGTACCAAATTTCAGTGCTTATTTCTCCATAAAATCAACAGAATAATTTTTTTATTGTCCTGCTCATGCCTCTAAAAATACCAGTGTGCATAATACTTAACAGCAGTGCTCGCTAGTGGAATGTGTACACAAATCATGCAGTGTGCATGCTGAGAACTTGTATTTTGCAAGTTTTTTTTCCAGCTGTTAAGCATACAGAAGCTATTCGTACATTACTGGGATTCTAAATATTCTTGTTGAGTAGAAAATTTGGAAGATTATCAACTATTGCTTCATTCATTTTTGTTCATAGTTTATTCTGTGTATGAATTTCATTCATTCATAGTTTATTTTGTAATAAAAACAGAATGCAGGTAAAAATAGCACCAAAAAGTCTGTACATCTGTTTTCCTCAGAACAGTAGCATTTGTACTCATATTCAGGAAGAAACATTTTTCTGTAAGTTGTCATTCTGGATTGCCTATGCCTATATATGTGTTTAGGTATATATGGCTCTCTATTTTATAGGTAAACTGGCCTAGTCGTGGGGAGTGAGAGGGAGGGAGGTAACATTGCTAAATACTGGAATGGGAAGCATTACTTTAGTAAGTGGATTTTTCTAATTTCTTGATTAGTTCTGGGTTTACAGAGCTGCTGTGTTTACTTGAAAGGTTAATTCGTACCACTGCACAGAAATTATGTGTATATCAGTAGGAAAAAAAGACTCGATTTCTCTTATTCAGTAGGAGAATTGATGAAAAACTATGGTTCAGTAGCTGATTTTTTTTCTTCTTCAATGTAAGCAAAGATTCCAGAAGTTAAAATTACGTATTTCTAGAATGGCACGGAAGTTTACATTAGGCCACATTGAAATACATTTCAATTTATAAAATAAAGTACTGTTTTTCTGGGTTTTTTTTTCTCTTTTAAGATAGAAGTGGCATTTGTCTCTAGTTGTTTTAGTAACTGACGCAGTTTTGCAGTGAAAATAGTAAATATTTTGCATGGTGAAACAATACCGTTTAATACAAATCAGAAATCCTTTGATAAATCTTGAATGTATTCAACATTGTTCAACATGTGCCTAGTGTTCAGCATGACAAATTCACTTCATGCAGTTTGTTCAAAATACTTTTTTTTAAGGTGCAAATCAGTTTCATTATATGTATTGATGCAGGATCTTATATAGTCTGGTTGCAACCATGGTGTAGATTTTAGTGCTTAAATAGTGTATCTGTTAGTCAGAGGGTCTGCTGATAGAGACTCCTGAGAGCTGTAGTTGTATACTTTTTGAGAGGTTGTGGGTGCAGTTCAGTAAACAGGATTCTTCTGTTAAAAGGATTTTTTTAGAGTCATTGGTGTAAAAAGTGGTCAGACTTTTGTTTTTAGTTCCATCTTGACTATGCAGCACTTTAAATAAGGCTAACCAGTGCACCGAGTGTCCTCCTGCATGGTCAGTGCTGCAGCAGCCCAGAGGCTTCAGTTCATACCAGAAGCAATCTACACACCTGCACTGTGCTGCCTCACGTATTTCAGCTTTGCACTTGTGTGCATTTTCTACAGAGTAAAGAAGTGCTGGGGATTTTTTGTTCCTTAATAGTGTATTACTATTGTAGTGTATTCTAAAATTGTAATTTTGAGGGGATTCTTCTGTTATTTTTATTGGTGTGTTAAGACTGTCCTAAGAACTGTGTTATTGTGCATGGTTTCTTTTTGTTTTGCTGTAAGTCTCTAGTTTTTATGTTCCTGTTAAATTGAAAAAATAAAAAATCTCAAACTTTTTGCAGAAAACTTTATGTGCTACTATCCCAGTTGTTAATTAAATACTTGCTAGGTAAATTGCCTGCAGGTTTTCCTTTTGTCAGAATAATCCTAACATCCTTCTTCCCCAGAATCAATCTGAGCACAAAGCAGATATTACAGAACCTAATTGAAAAAAAAGGGAAAATGGAGCATTTTGCACGGATGATCAGCATAAATTTCATAGTTGCTGAGGTACTAATTAAGTGGGAGTTCACCTTAAATGAACATACCAATCCTTTTTTGTTCCCTGTTTCTTTTTTTGTTGTTGATGAAGCAGAGTAAATAATTTGTAATAGGAGATTTTTTAGTTGGACAGCCACAGTTAGACTATGTAATTTACCTTCCTGCACTAAAACTTCTCAGGTCATTCCATGCAGTTATCCAGATACTAAGCCCAGTATGCTGTGCATAATTATTTCCTTAGGAGGAAAAATCAAGTTGAAACTTTTTAGAGCAGTTGAACACAAAATTAGGCCTCTGAAAATTACTGAGTTTGAAAGTGATAATATTTATAAAGGTTTTTTTTTTTTTTCCAAATAGCTGACATGAATGACACAGTGACTTTCCAGTAGAATACACAGGGGTAGAATACTGCAGAGTGGTGAGCCTTTGGGCCTGCATAGTTTGTTTACCCACTGAGGATGTATAGTCTTTTCAGACTGTGGGTGCACTAGTTTATCCATGCCAGATGCTTTATGGAAGACTTTCCTGCGTTGTTTGCAATCATTTATGTTCTGAGCTTTTAAAATAATTAATTAATTAATACACAGTATATGCACTATCAAAACAAATAAGCTTTTTGTTGACTATAAAAGGTTGCCTTTATTGAGCTGGAGTGTTTATGATGTGTTTTCTAAGCTCTGTGAAATTGTCTTTGTATTAAATAAAACTCAGTGTAGCTTAATAGTACTGTCTCACATTCATCTCTATGTTTTTGAGACCAAGGCAGTAGTTTTGGAAATCTGCTCTTTTAACCAGATTAAAGCAAGGTACATTATAAAAATATAATATGGCATATGTAATACCACGAGTAGCATATATTCAGCTATATAGTTATAATTTGCTGGTTATTTTCACCTGGTGCTGTGATACGTTTCCATGGAGCACATTCCCTTGTGTAACCAATGTGAGCATGTTAGTTATGAATTTACAGCTGAATGGATCATGTGGTGTAAAATAAGACTGTCAGCTATGTAAAATGGTTGAATTAAGAATTCTTTCTCAGCAACTCAAAATAATGTGTTCATTTTCACTTGATTTGCGGTTGTTGTGATGTGAAATTTGTTGCATTTTTTAAAATCTACGAGTAAAGTTAATAGGCAGTTGTGATTATTTGTATGTAGAATTGGTATTAACATGTAAGTGTCATGTGATTTGTATGTAGATTAGAAAAAATGTTGTCAGTCCTTACTCTGTTAGCATTTGGTGCTCCCAGGCAATCAGTACAGTCCTGAAAACGGTTCTTACCATGCAAAATGTGAGAAATTATACTTTAATGTGTTTGAATATATATGATTTCTAGGATATTAAATATTCTGTATTTACACTAATTTTTTATGTTAGTTTTGTTTTTAAAAACCTGTTAACAGCTTCAACGTAGTTTAAAAATAGTTTAGAGTAGAAAGGAAGGTGTATTCCTGGTGTAGATTCTTTGAAGATGAAATGATGTAAATCATGTCCAATTTAGCTTCATGCTTTAAGGTGGTGAGTGGAGGAAGTAATCATAGTTTGCATCCTCAACTTAATGTGCGTCAGTATTTCCATTTTTTAATCTGTCAACTGTATAATTCTGTAACTGTATACTACTATCAGCATCACTACCAAAATGAAGTTATCATGAAGATTTTTCTCGCTTCTTGATCTGTAAGGAAGATTTGGAGAGGGGCTGAGAAAGGGACACACAGTATGAAATAATGTGGATAAGTTGGGATTAATTGGGTTCCCTTTCAGGTCCAAGTACCTTGCTATAGAACATTCTTTGTAAAATCTTACATGTTTTGTCAGTGGAATATGTTACATAATTTCTAGTTAGGAGGGTTATACTTTATGCAATTCTGATTATTTTATGTTAATGTTAGATGTGTTGATAACTAACTATAGTTTTACTGTATCTTAATGACTGAGCTGGACACAAATTACTTTTTTCCTAGATGATACAGTCATTTTTGGTTTGAAATTTAGTTCCTATTTCTTGTATACCTGTTAAAAGCTATTGTTGTTGAATATATTTGTACCTAAATTTTCCGGGTTACACAATATCTTTATAATTTTTTTTCCAGGAAATTTGAATGTTACTCTTCAAGTGTGGGATGTAGGAGGACAAACGATAGGAGGCAAAATGCTGGATAAATATATTTATGGAGCTCAGGTACAGTATAAATGCTGATAATTGTATCTCTAGGAATGATATGAAATTAATTGAAACTTTGTTCTTAAAATTATACATATGTACATTATATAGAGCTTTTAATTGGATGTTTCATAAATCTCAGAAATGTTGAATGTCTGTTCAATCTAAACTTAATTGATATTAATACGCTAATTTAATTTTGGCGTGTAGCTAATTTGTTAGAGCTGACATAAAAAGCAAAGCAAGAGTGTGCATTTATAGAACTGAATAACTCTCAAGAACAGATGGTTGTTTCCAGGCTTTGTGTCTTGAGTTAAGAAAAGCAATCACAGTAAATGGTAAAGGCTATTTGGATATCCACATGGTAGATAGAGTGGCTGCTTTCAGAACAGCTGCCTCCTGCGGGGAAAAGGTAGAAGGAGGAAATTAAGAGCAATCCTACACCATTAAACTCATGCATGCAACTGGGGTTATAAGAGGGCAAACAAAAGGAGACAGCTAGGTAGCTAAATATTTTTGCAGAACTCCTATCCAATGAAAATTAATTTTATCTTCAGGTTAACTAAGCAACTTAAAGTGGATGATAGGATTAAGAGCTAAGTATTATAACTGTGTCTTGAGTCATGAGATGATTTAGGAGGATGTATTGTATATGCCAAACTTCTTAGCCTGAGTGATCCTAAAATGTACTGTGTTCCTTAATTTGGAGCTTGTTATGGGAACAATAGGCATGACATGTGTTATTAGATGATGTTATACAACACAGGAATGGCTAATGAAAGAGATTGGGATTTATTATTTAATTGGATAAAGACAAACTCGTCAATGTAACATTTTGTCACTTTCAAAAAAATGTCTGTTTTTAGCTGTTGCATCTGTTTTATAGCATATCCTTTTTTTTAAATAAAAAATGATTTGCTGACCTGTTACAGATCTACCAAGCAATAGGAGAAAGTGGCTTCCATGACAGAGGGAATTTGATTAATCACAAATTGTTGCCATATGCCCAACGTAAATTTGATGAAGGAAATAAAAGGCTATTAGCTTTGTCTGTATTGAATTTGATGATAAACTTAGGAGTTTCTTACCAAAAATAGCAGGTCAAAAAGTTAATACCCGTGCCAAAAAGTGCATAAACAGTTGATACCAATAGGACTAAAGTTTGATTTTTTTTCAGCCATTCAGAACATGTTAACAAAAAAACCCCCTGTGTCCAATCTCTTTGTCTTTAATCTTCCCCCAGTCCTCATTGTAACCCTAATTTTTTTTAATGGACTAGTGGTCTTTCTCTCCCAGTGTTGGCATGTGTTGCCAATGTCTGTAAGAGGCTTCTAATCATCAAAGTTGACTTCTAACACACTTTAATACATGTTTCTATTAGTTTTGTAACAGTGCCTATTAAAGATGCGTGAAACTGTCAGTATATATACATCCATGCAGGAAGGATGCAAGGAAGAGAGAACCCGGCTTTTTTCTGTAGTGTCTGTTGGCAGGACCAGAGCAATGGGCACAAACTGAAACACAGGGGATTCCTTCTGAGCACATTTTCTACTGGGAGGATGACTGAGAACTGGCACAAGTTGACCTCAGAGGCTGTAGAGTCTCTGTCCTCAGAGATACTCAAAAGCCATCTGTACATGGTCTTGGGCAGCTGGCTTTGGGTGAGACTGCTTGAGCAGGAGCATTGAACCAAATGCCTTCTAGAGGTCCCTTCCAACCTCAGTCATTCTGTGAAATGGCTTTGGAGGAAAAAGCTCTTGGATGGGTGTCTTATGGAGGTAAAAACCAGTTGAATGGGAGTTTGCAATGCACCCTTGCAACAGTAAAAGCTAATTGAATAGTGAGCTGTGTTAGTAAGAATGAAGTAGTCAAACCAAGGAAAGTGAATATCGTGCTGTCTGACATTTTTGAGGTGACATTTGGAGTACTGTGTTCAGTTTGGGGTTCTCCAGAGCAAGAAAGCCTTTAAAATACTGAAGTAACTCAAGTGAAGGTTGCTACAAAAAAAGTGTATGTGCCAATGATGTGTTGCACTTGGTCAGCATGTGTGGTGCAGCTGGGATTTTAAACATCTTGTTTATAAAGTACATAAGCTGTATAGATGCAGATAAAGCAGATGATTTGGATCTGTTGCAGAAATTGTGTTCGTCTGTGTATTCTTCAAATCTAAATAATTCAAATTTAAAGTATATGTGTGGAATTGTTTGTAGCATACCTATGGTATACGTTGTGCATTTATCCAGTATTTGCAGATGCCCATAGCCTTATGTAGATTTCTGTCTATTTGATCATTGTGAGATTCAGAAACCGTAAATGGCTGAATTCTTATTTTTGTGCTCAGAAATCTATGTGTATGGTAGGCCTACTAAACTCCTATAGCCAGCTGAAGATGGAAGTTTAGAGAATCTACAGCAACTGAAAAATTATGGTCTACAGTTCACTTGATCTTGGTTGAAATTTGATCAGGATATCAACAAGAGTAAGTGGAGCATCCCTCTATACTTCACTGCAAAAACTTGCCACTGGAGGTTTCCTTCTCTCTAATGAGAGCTGAATTAATTCTCTAGGATAGATCTTTTGGTTAGGTTACTGTTAAGATGCCATATTTTGATTGAGATCTCCTATTTCTTGTGCCATGATTTAAAATAAGAATGGCAGATTTGAGCATGAGAACTTGCGTTGGTTGCAGTCGGAGAAATTGCAATTCACTTCTGTCTTGAAGCAGTTGCTTTCCTCCTGCCCGTTTTTTCTGATGTTACTCATTTAGAACAATGTAGTTGCTGCATTCCATCTCGGTAGCTGAATTTCGATGGTGGGGCAGAAGCCTGCTAGCTGTAGGGAAAAAAGAGCCCTTTGTTCTTTATAAATAAAAGGTGTTAATAATCAACACCAACTGAAAGCTGTTTAAAACTACCACATTTATCTCTGAATTGAGAGATGCTGAAAATAATTGTGTAGTCAGTTGCCACAGCTGTACTGATAGACAGTAAATCATTGAATTACAGCAGCTTAGTCACATGTATCGGAGAGACCACGTCCTCAGTATCAGCAAGACAGCAGTGGTTAAGTATATGTGGACTGTAAGCTGCTTTCATTTGCAAAAAACTATCTTTTCATTTGCACATTTCTGCAACAATTAAGTTGCTCTTTACTAAATTAATATTCTGTGACTAGAAAAAATACTCTAGAATTTTGGCCTGACTTATTTTACAAGAATAATAAAAATTTGAAAGTTTAGTTCCTTGATGCAAAAGTCAGTCACAGGATGAGGGTAGCTGAGGATAAATGGAGAAGAAAACATATATTTTTAATTATTGTTTTCTCTAGCTTCCTTTTATTGTGACAGATCTTGACATAAATTACACCTCTTAAATTTTGATTATCAGTATGAATACATTGCCTGGTTGCAACACTTCCATACTAGCAGTTCAGTTTTGAAATAACGCTGCTGCTGTTTGCGTGGTAAATCTTTCAGAATCACTCCCATATCCTACCTGTAATTGCTGCCCCTACCCACATATCTAGTTTAAATTATCTTTAAGATCTGGCATATGCTACATCATAAATTGGCTTGTTAATAGGAGTACTGCAGACTTTACCTTCTCCAGGGAGCAGCAAATAATTTCTGCAATATTCTCGGTTTCCAGTGACCTATTTTTGAAAATGCTCTATAATTCCAAAACAAAAAGCACTCACATATACACTAATGTAGGCAAAATGTCTCTCTTACTAGAGTGCAATTATGCAAGCAGGGACTATTCGCCACGTTGCTGGAGACTGGAGAATCAATGTGCTGTTCTTGGCATGTCGTCTACCATGTGTTTCAAACCTTTTTCATGGCAGGGAAATACACTACTTCAGTGTAAAAATGCCACTGTTAATTTTACTCCTTAATTCTTCACACATAATAGGGAAACAACAGCTTTTATGCTGTCTACTTGGTCTGTACTCTGTTTACTCTAAGGTTGTGGAAAATATGATGTATTTTTTTTTGAAAGCAATTATGGGATTTCTCTGTTAAATTAAAAAAAAAGGTGAAATAAATTTTACCCATGGAGTTATGACTAGTCCTTCAATTATTATCTATATCATACTAAGTTGCTTGTAGAGTGCTGTTGCGGTGAAAATCTAAGCAGAAATTATTCTTTATGACCTGGATGCCATGCTGCCTTTTTTTTACATCTCCCTGTTGTTATACCTACCATCTTTGTTTCTTAAGTGTGGCAAATGTTGACAAGACTAAAAAAAATGGTTAAGAAAAGAATGTGCTTTAGAAGCAGTGTTTTAGATCACAGAGAAGGAGACCAAAAGGAAGTTAGGTCAGCTCTAATTGCAAACTTTGTTAAATGATTTCTTTCATGGTAAATCCACTGTGAATACCCTTTCATCTAAAGGGGTAGTAGGCTACAATTGTCTAGAGGACAGGAAGCAGAGTAGAATTTTGATGAATAATTAATTAGAAAGAGTTGGCTAACCTTAAATGCTCACACTTCCTTATTTTTTCTTCATCCAACTCTGATTAGTGCTGAAGATGTTTTAGATAATCTGATCTTCTGCAGGCTGGTGAGAGAACTTGACAGCTTGTGAAAGAAGCATTGCCATGTGCTCTTTCTCATTTATAACTTTCAGCATTATGGCTGGCATTTTTTTTAACCTTTACCGTAACTATCCTTTAGAATGAGTTTCTTCTTTTCCACTGAGCATTTAATAACACAAGTATGTCCTTCCTAGGGCAGGACTTAGATTGTGAAAGACAATTACATACATGCCCAGGCATTTGGGTAGTTATAAAAATAGTCAGGAGAAATTAACTGAGATTAACTTAGAGATGCAAGATATTAAGGAATAAATTGTACCAAAATTGGAAGAGGGAAGTGGATGTTTAATATTAAATTTGATTGGTAAAGAAGGAAAGATAGCAAGGTAAAAGTTGGGTGTCATAATTCTTAATTTCCTTGAAGGAACTGATGAAAGCTCTCAGAAATTAATAACAACTATATAAATATAAGGAACAAAAACTCAAGTTTGCCAAGGAGTTGATAGCATTGGAGGAAAAGAGATTGATTGGTATTGCTGTCATAAGAAAGTAGGAGTTGGAGGGATCTCAGTAGGATCTGTTGCCCTTCTTCAAAGCTATCCACGTGTAATGACTTTTAGCAACCTTCAAAAATCTTCCAGTGTTAATGACTGTTATAGGTGGTGTATTTCAGAGCTTTGCTATTCTTACAGTCTCCATAGGGGTTTTTTTTTGTTTTGTTTATTTGCTTGTTTATAGTATGTACCCTTGCTATAATCTTCTTGCTGTGAGTTCAGCTTATTGCTACATGTTGTATTGATCACAGATTCATAAGAACGTTCAGGGTGGAAGGATGTCAGGAGGTCAGTAGTAAAACACTCTCTAAGTAGGGTCGACTGAGAGATGGAACTAGGCTGCTCAAGGATTTATCGAGTTCCTTCTTGTGAACTTCTAAGGATGGAGGCTGAGCAACCTCTTTGGTCAACCTGCTTTATTTTCCTCGTGGTGAAAAAGCTTTTCATTAGATATGGTTTGAACTTCTCTTATTTCAGCTTATGCCCCTTGAGTTTTATCCTGCCATGCACTACTGTGAAGAGCCTGGCTCCATCTCCCTCATTGCTTCCTCAGGGGTGTGGGAAGGCTGCTTTTAGGTCCTCCCAGGGCCACTTCATCTCCATGCTGAAGAATTCGGGTTTGTTCATCTTTTCCTCATAGAACAAGTGCTCCAGCCTCTGATCATGTTGTTGGCCCTCTGCTGAGGTTGCTCCACTTTTCTAATGTCTTGAGGGGCCTAAGGATGTGTTCTGACTGGATGTGTTCTTTTAGATGTGATCCAACAGGTGCTGAGTAGAAAGGTTCTCTGGTCTGGTGGCTGTACTTCTGACGCAGCCCAGGATCACGTTGGCCATCCTTGCTGCCAGGGAATGTTGCTGGCTCGGATTTGGCCTGCTGTCTGATAAGACCTGCAGGTCGTTTTCAGTTGCTCCCCAGCCAGTCATGTATTGCTCCCCTCAGCTGTATTTTTTATTCCTTCCCAGCTGCAGGACTTTGCACTTACCTTGCTGAATGTTGGAAGGTTCTTGTTCACCCATTCCTTGAGCATGTCTACATACCCCTTTGTGGTAACCCTGCCCTCGGGCACATTGGCTGGTCTTCCCAATTTAGTGGCTTCTGCAAACTATGTGTAAGAGCATATACAAAGAGAACTCCTGTTATCTTCTCTTAAAATTTGTATCAGCATCATCATGCCTGCCATAAGTCATGCATTTGCGTTTGTTGAAGCAGTCAGGTTTTTTTTTCCACTTTTTTCGTGTCAGTCATGGTTTCTAAACCTGTGATACTCCAGTGTGATATTTGCAAAATAAGCTTGACATATTCAGCTGTAAGCTGTAACTCCTTGATCCTGTGATATGGAACCTGCTACAAAGCCAGATGCTTCCTATTGTGCACTTGATTATTGCTTCCTTTGAACTTGTCATGATATTTATTGAATTGCATCCTATTATTTTTACACTGTTTGCCATCATAAAATCTAAACTCTCCTCAAATAGTCTTGCAGTCTGTACTAGTTTGCTGTCATATGTGAAGTTATTAAGTGTACGCTCTGTTTTGTGATCTTAGACACTCCTTGTGAATAGAACTATCAGTTAAAACTGGGCCCAGATGAATGCCTGAAAAAACTTGAAAAATCTTTTCTACTGACAGTAGGTCATCATATTGTTTTTCAGAATATTTGTGAAAAATTCATGTGAGAAATGGTGTGCAGATACAGGGTTTTTTTTGTCGGGTGTGAACTCCATGAGAACAGGTGTGACTGAAGCCAATTCTGACTTTATTCCTCATTTACAAGATACTAGCTGTATTAGAGTGTGGTGGAAAGCGGGGCAGAAGACTCAGTAAGATCTGAGAGCTGATCTTAGAATTGTGGAGGGGACAGGGATGACATTTGGACTGTTAATAGGCTGTGCTTTATAATATTGGATATTAGTGCTGAGGAATCGTCAGTAGTGTCTGTTTTAAGTATTTGTCACCTGTAGCTTGGCCCAAAACCTCTGAAATATATGGGACTTCCTTTTGAGTTCTCACCATGTCTTTAAGTTCCTTTTTGAAAGTTTAAAGCTTGCCAATACTTCTTACTTATCTTCTACAACACTGAAGAAATGGAATCTGGCCTTTATCCCTGAAAGAGAACAGAAACATGACAGACAATGTGCAGAAATGTAAAATCGAACTGCCTTTTTTTTTTCCCCAAAAAAGGGAACATTGATACTGCAACTAGTATTAGTTAAAATATAAGTCCTTCTCCAGTGTAATTTTAATCTTCCTATTAGTGTGAAATGCTATTTTGGGTTTATGATAAAGCATATGCAGTTCGTAATACTTCTGATACAACTAATTGTGCTCTTTACTGTGTTGCCATTTTTTTTTGCCAATGTATTTCAGTTAACGTGAATTTGGAACACATGAAATGCAGGAGAAATATTGTAATAACACGTGTATAGTATAGAAATTTATAATTCCTTTAGCCGACCCTTGGAATATATGATGCCATTATTAGTTAATGCTCTATTTTATGATAATAATAATTTAGACTGATGCAAATCTTACCATGTTAAATTTTTTTACAATCTGTAACATTTTAAACATGTCTTTTTATTTAGGGTGTTCTCTTGGTTTATGATATTACCAATGGCCAGAGTTTTGAAAATTTGGAAGACTGGTATAATGTGGTAAAAAAAGTGAATGAAGAATCAGAAACACAGCCACTTGTGGCCTTGGTTGGAAATAAAAGTAAGTTACTCATATTTGCATATTAATTGAAATACTCTGGATGTGGTTTGCTATTGAAGAAACGACATAAGGTATATATATTTAGCAAAATGCAACTACGTACTATCGTGTGTGTTTTTGCTGTGTACAGATGACATATTTGGGTATACTTCAGGATTCTGGCTCTGGGCAGATAGGTTATGGGACTTGCTGCATCATGCTTTGCCTAGCCTGCAGCCTCTCTGCCTGTGTCCTCTTTGCTTGGAGAGCAGCACACGAGTAAAGTAGAGAGATCACTCGCCCGTGTTTGAATTTGATAGGGCCCCAGGATATAGCCGTGGCATGGGTCTGGATTGGAGAACTGGGAAGCATTCCTGGATGTAGTAAAAGGTATATTTCATGATTCTTTATGGTAAGAGACTGCTGGATTAACTACTGTTATATGTTTAAAAAACTACTCTATGCATTAGGCATAATACTTAGGAGTTGCTTATCAGACTTTTTTTTTATGTTGTCTGTAGTTTCGCACATCAGGTGAGTGACTTTGTGTTGTTTGGGGATTTTTTAACCTCCTTTTTGTGATCACGTAAGTATGATATAATGGTTTTCTTCTGACCATCAGAATATGCCACTTTAAATAATCATCACTTAGATAGTTTCCTAATTAGATGGATTCCAAATTTCCCAATTTCCAACTAAAAAATCTTACACAAACATCCTTATTAGCATATCTAATGACTTGATCCTGGCTCTCTTACCCCTTGTTCTGTTGAAGACGATGAAAGCAGCATAGTTTTTAAACAGTATAAATACATTTCTTTAAACAACAGAAAAATATTTTATTTTTTTCACTTTCCAAATAATCTGTTTCTATGTTACAGTGACTATGTCATGAACAAACCTGAGAAAAGGACCTTATCCATCAAGTTAGAGTTGGTTAAAATAATTTGAAAACAATGTAGAGTCAACACTTTCATTCAGAACCATTAATTGTAGTATTGCCATAGTGATACTGTAGCATTTTATGACATTAATTATGAAAGACTAATTTCCTGTGAAGAAAACAGAGAAGGTCTTAGAGTTACAATATATAAATAGCACTTCTGAAAGTATAACACATACAGTGTTGTACTCTAGCAGACCAGAGTTAATAATACAGATTCTGTTGAAATTCCAATGAAAAATATTCTTCACTGGTTTCTATTTTGCCACAAAATTGGACTTCCTAGTTGGAGTTCTGCAAATCTTACAAAGTATTTGCAGTAAGATACACTGTAACATAGCATAAAAAAATGTTCCTTTGCTGAACTGGCACAATAGATGTAGAAAATGATACAATGGTTTCCATTTGGAGGCATTTTATTTTTATTATTTTTCACATATACATGCCCTCAAATCTTTAATATCCAAGTGTTTCCTTGGTAGCATCTGGAAATAGAATCTGGTTTCCTAGGTGAGTTTTCAGATAAAGGCTAACACTGACTAGTGAAAGGGCTTTCATTTTATGAAAATCGCAGCTGAGGGAACTGTGCTTGCTGCCTTGTTTTCCTTCAGAAGCTGTGTATAAAGAAAAGCAGCAAAATACTGATTTCATGTGATGCTAAGGATGTTTGTTGCTGTTGCACATGTTGAGCATGCAGGGGATACTGTTTACAGAGGGTTTTTTTGGCTTTGTTTTTATTTCAGCATGATAAAAATTAGGCTTTAGAAGTGTATTGCTTTTCTGAATTCTATAGTAGGATGAGAATATCTAGGAGGGCTTCCACCCCGATACTAAAAAACTGATGGCCTCTGAGAGGAAACTGTAGTCAGGCTCCTGTTGTTACATAAATAGAAAACAAGGTGTTTAAATAGAAGTGTGGTGTTGACTCACATACTATGAAGAGATAAAACTACTGGTACTAACAAATTATTAAGGAGGAATCATTCTGTTCAACTTCTTTACTTAGTAAGTGGTAAGACACTCATATGCAATGCAAGAGCAATAACAGGTTAAGAGCCAGGAAAAGCCATTTGATGAATTGATAAACTTCCTAGACCTCATGCATCATTCAGGAGAAATACTCCAGTGAGTGGTTTCTGTCTCAGGACTGTACTTGGTTTTTTTGAGCTGTACATGTCTTTCAGGAAAATATCCAGCCAGGTAAGCTCACTGAAAGACTAGAAATATCCACGAGCAAATTATTCTAACACTTAACTTTCTTTCTGATAAAAGCTTTTAAAAATTGTCAAGAATGTAGTTATTTTCATTCATAGCAACTGAAAAGCTTTGGGCCAGTCTTAAGATGCGTAGATAAGAATTTAGAAGCTAGCTCAGCTTATGTTTTGAAACTTTGGCCTAGAGTTGGTTACTTAACTTGGGCTTAGGCTGTCCTTTGTCTATTTTCTCTTACTAATACTGTCTGAAATATATGTGTATTTCTTCCATTTTGGGGTAGATATACCTGGATTCTCTCCAGAAATAAAACTGTAGTTTTAAAAAAAAAAAAGCTTGGAAGAAAATAAAAATATTTTTCTATACAATGTAATATAGAAAACTGTACACTTGCATTCTATTAAAGGAAAATAATTTCCTTGGGTAATTTTGTCATTGAAAGTACATTATTTGATATATAGCAGTATATGGTGCATAATTGTTTACTACTGTTAAGTCATGCAGCTGTATAGATAATTTGTTAGTGGTTTCTAGTATTAATATGTAGTCATTCTGTCAAATGTTAAGTTTGTGGGGATTTCTCTAGTGTTCCATAAAACTTGAAGAAATTGTTCAGTGCTGGTTTGAGTGAATCAGTGCTTGTTTTCACTATTCTGGTTTATTGTGCATTGCAATAGATTAGCAGCGTGAACATGGTAAGCTGCTGTGTCTGTTTAAAGCATGATAATTAACTTCAGAGTGGTGTCAAGCTGTTAAAATGTCCTGTTGTGATTGTAAGAGATTAAGATTTACTCATGAAACATTGGAAAGGTAATTTCTTCTTAAAAAGTTCCAATCAGTTGCTGGTCTCTCATCCATCAGAGATTCATTTGAAAACAGTAGAGCATTATGAATTGACATCTAAATTCTGGACCTTCCCACCTGTCTTTTTGATTTTCACTTCGTTTGGTTTTTTTGGGTTTTGTTTTGTTTGTTTGTTTTCTTTTTTTTTAATTCAGTAGTAGCTAAAATGAAGGACTGTCATTGCCCACTAATTTATTAAAAATAATTGGGAGAACAAGAGCTTCAGAGCTGCAGACCTCTGTTGTAAAACCAGTACTTTATTTAAAAGTGGCTGTGTTCCTCCTGGGTGTTTAGCTTCAGTTTTCATTCTTTTTTCTTTCCTGTACCTTTTTTCTTTTTTTCATAGCCTGTCCTACACATTTGGTCAGAGAGAGTAGAAAACTGATTTGAATGAAGATCTTGCCCAGACCTGCCTTCTGCACCTATGTTCAATTATCAGTTAGTTCTCTGTCTTTCCACAGATTTTTGTCTGTGTGTTTGGTGAACAACAGAAGGAATTATAAAATTTAATGTAGAACTATTTTTTCGTATTAATTATAAGTCAAAAGATCCTAATAATCCTGAACTTTACAGCTGATATTGAATCTTAAATTTGACTTTCCTAGTAACTTACGTTGTGTTATTTTATTCTTATTAAATGCAAAGTATATTTGAAGTGTGCTTGTACCTGTGTTGCTAGTACCACTTGCTTTGCACTGCTAACTGGGGAGTAAACCTTACTGTTGATTTTAACTTATGTCTTTGAGTTTATGTGCAATAACTTAAAACTTTTGTAGATATGTTGCTGTCAAATACTTTGATTTGTATAGTGTAAATGAAACTATGGTTATCAAGTGTATGAATTGTGTTTCGTGCACTTAGGATCTTTGCTTAAATTAGGTATTGATAAAGTTCAGTGATCACAATGGATCTTCTAGTCATTAAGTGTGAATTAGAGAGGGTTTACCATGTTTCGTATGATTGATGTGTTTTCTTCCTTTCTACCTTGACTGCTTTATATATTTTCTTCTGCACTAATCTACAAGCAGTCTCCTCAAGTGTCATACCAGCATTTTCAGTGGATATATTGTAAACAAAAATTAACCCAAGTTGCGTGGGAGCTATACTCATTTTGATTTATAGCTACCATGATGGTCTTAGGGCGGTGGTTATCTGTAGCTTATATAGGGGGTAGGAATTATCAGGTACTGGTGTATAGTGGCTAGATGAATGATTTCTGTTCTTAGAGATATTAACCAGATCCACTCCTCAATAAAGACTAATAACTCAGATTTTTAAACAATCTTCATGACAGATGAGGGCACAGAGGAGAATGCATCAACACTAATTAAGAATGTTGACCGTTTGTTCGTCTTAGCCATGATTAATTGATCTTGGAGTGCTATCTCTGAACAGGAAGTGGTATGCTGTTACATTGTGAAGTTTAAAGGTTACGTTTTAGTGTACCCTTTAACTTGCCTTTACATACAACATAAAATGTTTTTACCTATCTTATCTGAGCACAGAAAGAAACATTTTCCAGCCCAGATACAAATTAATGTTTGGTGTACTGTGTACTAATGTGAAGCTGGCTGGTCATGGGACTTGCCCAGTCTGCTTTTAGACTCTTTTGCTGCGTTATATACTTAGTCTCTCCTGCTGTACTCAGAAAATTTCTTCATTAATACTGACTTTGATATTCTGGCTTGTTAAAATTCAGAGCTATGCATTCATTCTCTTGTCCCTCCCAACCTCCCCCAGTTTTCTGTTCTTGCTTCCCGTGGGCTTGCCCTTTTTAGGTCCTTCACCTGTAATTAAGACAAGTGTTGAGCAGCTAATGCAAAGGCCTCTGTTCTTTAGAGTCTTATGCCTGATTAAACTGAAGTTCCTGTATGCCTGACAGCAGGTCCAGTCACCTGAGTCTTATACGTGCTCTTGGGATTGGAGGGTAAACTACTTAGGTGTAGAGACTCTCTTAAAAAGAAAACCTTGTCCTGTGCTACAGTCAATTTACCAACTCATTTGAATAAATGTAGAATGATACCCTGTTTTGAAATATGTATAGAATGTTTGTCTCAACCAGCTTGTAAGATTAATAGAAAATTGCAGTCTTATGGATTTGTTTGTTTCAATGGTCAGGTAACTTTATTAAAAATTACTTTTAACAAGGAACTTAACTTAATGGAAGGGAAAACCACAGGTGAAAATGGTCTTTTATTCACCATAATATTATATTTCCAACCCAGTGTCTCAATGTGCTCTGTAGTACTTTAGCCATGAGAGCAACCTAGAAACACACACATTTTTGGGCGAGAAAATTACCTTGCTTGTCTGAGAAAGCATCTGTCTTGCAAGATTTTGATCCTAAATCATACTTGGCTTAACATTAATAGTGCTGGGTACCATCCATGCTGAAGAGATCTATTTAATTATGTCTGTTAAATTGCCATGTGGACAAGTCTGCTAAACTGTGATTAGTAGACAGAGCTTGAGCCTCAAGTGCTGTTCTTTGGAAAGGATCTGAGCTCACAGAATGTTATACAGAGCACAGGAAGGAAGGTTTATTGCTCTGGTGTAGTATTTACCTTGCCATATTCTATTGGCTGTGAAAGGAAAACACCTGGCGGGAAAGATCACAAGGATCTGTGCATATGTATTCCATTCTGGCTCCAGTCTTCATGTGATTTGCTGTGATAAATGTATCTGTTGCAAAGGGTTGCAAATCAGCCCATGTTTTACTTCAAGCCTTCTTTCAGAATCCTTCACAAAATGATCTCTTGGATGACAAGGCAGTGGACACAGAAGCTGATAAGTAACCTGGTTAAAGGCAAATTTTTAGACTTCTGGACTTTTTTAGAGTGCTGCAGGCATTATTGAAGCATGTATACAGTATTGGTTTTGATGGTGGCTCTTAATAACCAAGTGGCCTCTGCCAGAATATCCATAAAAAAAAAAAAGAATAGAAAGGGGAAATCCTTTCTCTCATGCTGCTCAAAAGATAATTAATAATCCTTATCAAATGCCTGTATTAAGCCCAGATAGCATTAGTTAGTAGTGAGCTTGCTTTTTCATTGTGTTCTGCTGCAGTCTGGGGTTCATTACAGGGTTGAAGCTGAACAATATACATAACTTGCACACAGAAGATATATTATTCTTGTAACACTTGTCTGAGTTTGAGATTTGAACAGCTAGACAAAGCCCTGATAGAAACAGGTGTAGTTCTATGAAAATCAAGAATTTGCATTCATTTGAACCAGGGCAGTTTAGATCTGTGCAAACTATTTGCAAGAAATAATGTTTTCTCATTTGGATCATACAGTGCTTTAACAAGAAAGTGAGAATAGTCATGAACTATTCCAGCTAATAAACAGTTCTTATGCTACACTTTTTTATTTTAGTGACAATGAATAAACTGGTTTCTTCTTCCTATATGTAAAATCTTGAGGCTGCACTTGAGGTTTTTGTTTCATGCACTTGAGTTTTTCCTGCTATGAGTAACCAAGAACCACAACCAAGTTCAAGAACCTGGTAGACAGTTGTTGGTGTAGTTGGAACTCAAACACCAGTGCTACAGAAGTGCCAGTAAATAATGTATTCTCGTTCCCTAACAGTTATGCTTAAATTCAGAAAAATCTGTAGAAATGTCATTGAAAAATGCAAATAGAAGTAAACTGTTTAAACACAAAGGTTAGAACAGTATATGTATCATATTTTTATAATAATACACAGATGAAATGCTGAGAGATCTCTTACTGTTTCCATGGATTTTGTCTGTAGTTTATTTAGCAATGTAGACATACGTCCAATAAAAAAGATGCTGCATAAACTATAGTCCAGGCTGAATGTGCTTCTGTTTTTGGTTTAGGTAGAAATGTTTTTTCTGGCTGCGTCCTTCATACTTAGGTCTTCTTACAACAAATGGAAAGCCCTTAATTGTACCTAAGGGAATAGTTAATCTACAGTGGACATATGGTGGACAAAAGCTGAGTCTAGTAAATGAAAAAAATTATAAACAGAAAATGTGTGAATGTCTGCACAGTCTGAGAGTCATGGGAGATATTGTGCTGTTGGATTGGAGCTTATTTTAGGTTAATTTGCTATTCTTTTCTATTAGTATATTAATAGAAGTCAGTGGAGCATAATATACATAGTTTTAAAACCCAGTCAAATTCATGTCTGTTTTATTGGATTGAAAAAAATACCTGTTTTTAAAACAGGACAGAATTTCTTTTCTTTGCCGGTTGTGCTTCTCCTACCTTTGCCACATGACATAAATGCAATTTTGATTTTATTAGTGGAGGAAAACTCTCTGAAATTTTAAAAAGTTATAACATTTGATTGGGGGCAGTTAATCAGTGTTAACCCTGAGCAGCTCTTGGGCTTTATGGATTCAAGCATTATATGTGGTTGCACTGCTCCAGCAAAAGGTTAAGTATTAATGGAAAATGTTCACAGCTCTTTTACTCAAAGAAAACATGTTACTTGTAAGTTTTCTTTTGATTTTACTTTTACAGTTACATTGAATGTCTTCATTCATTTAGCCATCCATAAAGCAAATATTGTTGCACATGCAGTGGATAATAAGTCTTTTTAGGACTACTTGTGTGGTATGTCACAGATCATTAACTGCAAGTAACCACCTGACTTGAGGGAAGTCTGGAAGCATCATTACAGTGAAGTAAGCTTTTATTTCTGTATCACTGCAGCACATTGATTTGTAGGAATGTCTCCATTAGCTACTGTGGAAATATATTCTCATATATTATTATTGAAGGAAGTTGATGAGAGAGGATAACCACATTTCGAGTGTGAATAGGGCATTAGTATTAGGATTTTGGACAAAATGGGGAAAAAGGCAAGTGCCATTGTAGCATTATTTTCTATTAAAAAGCTAGATAAGTCAGCAAACTAATCTTTTTTTAAAGCTTCAGAATTTCAGAGTCAGACTGATAAATATGTGTGTAAATAAACAGTTGTACCGTGTTTATGTGTACTCTGCAACTTCAACTGAAATGCGTGTAGTAGTTGAAGATATTTAATACTCTGTATGGGCAGAAAGTGTGGAAGAGAAATTTATTCCTAATCAGTAGGGAAAACTTAAGCTTTTTCTATTTATTTCAATGAACAACAAAAAAAATTAAGACTTTTGTTGGAAGTAAGCAGTTGTTACTCCAGTTCAATTTAGAGAATGAGGGATAGTCTATGCTAATATGGGGAATAATCATAATGGATAATCTTCACCCTCTTTGTGGTATAGTATGAACAATGTGCATACAGATTTAAGAACAAAGAAGAAAAAATACAGGGAATGCATTGTATGTATATTTTTAAACTGTGTAATTGTCAGGACATCATCATGTTTATTGGGGTTTTGCAAGAGAAGTGGAAATTATTGGTACCGTTTCAAGTTTAGTCCACAGTTACTGCTTCATTCCTGAGACGTTGTGGGTTTATGATGCTCATTTCAGTACAGGAATGTGTGTACTCTGCTAAATGTGTGGCTTTTTTGATAGAGTTTCAAGCATATTAAGCACTTACAGTTACGAGTTCTTCATTGTTCCAGTATTTGAGAAGGTATGTCTTGACAAGGTACCAATTGTGCTGTGCTTTCTTTCTGCTATCCGCTTTGGTGTATTTTATAGATCACCTTTTTTTTGAGGGGAAAAACAGTATTTGAAAAATTAAAAAACAAAAACTATTTCATTACGGTGTGTGTAATGTGAGACTGTGAAAGTGTCACCATGGGAGTAACTACTGAGCCAGTATCAGAAAGATCACTGAGATAAGCCTGTTGGTTAAATGCAGAGAGTATTGTTGTTATTGTTGTTATTTACACTCTGTGCTTCCAGCCATTGTGATTTGGAGGATAACTTCAAAATATGCTTGTTTTCAAAGGAGAGATCTAAGACTTAGCAATAAATTCAGTTAAAAATCAACTAAGATTTACTGAAATGTGTTGGTTAAGGAGGATGGAGTACAGTGATGATGAATGGTAAATTAGTAATCTAATTTAGTTTTTTAAAATAAGGTCTTAAATGAGGAGGGCTTTATTTTATATACATTGCACATAGTTTCTGTTTTAAGAATACTGAGTTCCCTATGAAATTTTCATGATATGTTTTTGATTTTTTAACTCTAATTTTTTTTCAGAAGTAGTGCTTAAGATAAAAATTTTTGTTGCTTACATGGGTGTAAATTTAGAGCACGTTTAGTGAGCTCGTCCAAGTTTACTCTGGTGTTTTCATGCTAGCCCCCAGTATATAATATTCTTTTGGATTACCTTTTTTAATCTGTATACTATGAGGGTTTTCTTTGGCTGTAAGTATTGTCCAATATGTTTACCTAATTATGTGTGATAACAGGAATATATCCTACTAGTAAAATACTGGTATGTGATGGTAGAATTCATTAAAGTTTTGAAATATGTGTACAGAAAGAGGAATAATATTAACTCTTTCTGGCTTTAACTGGAGAACTCAATTATACCTAGGTCATACCATTTAAAAACTGCCCTCAGGAGCACTGCTTTTTGTTTCATATGCTAGTCAAACAGTAATTCAAAAAAGCTACTGCCTAAGTAGTTGAATGGAACACACAGAACAGTAAAATGTCTTGGGGAAGGCTTGCTTTGGAAAAAGCAAGGGATAAATACAGAGATATAATCATAACGTGTATTGAGGGCAACTTTTAATTGTTGGATTTTGCAACCAAGGTTTTTTTTTTGTGGTAGATAATTTAACATGAAGGCTGGAAAAATCAAGATTTGTACCGATAGCACACCTTTGATACTCTATGGACAGAAAGAGAAACCCTCAGTTCCTAAAACTTTACTTTATATATTTACAGGAGACTTTGGAAAGTAATTTGGTGTAGGCATGCGGAAGGAAGCAGTGTATAAGAATTGTTGGTCATGCTGTTAAGTTGAACTGTTCTAAAAATATTTTTATGTTCTGCTCATGACATAGAAAATGGTGGCATTTTGGAGTCTGCTTCTCAATGCCCCTTCGAAGGCATTATGGAAAAGCTTGACATATTTTGTTTTGGAGATGCCACTGCGATGTCCCATGGGATGGCATTTTTTATGCTTCTCTTCATTCTTCATTCTCCTACAGGCTTTGCTCCTGATGCTATGGGTAGAAAGGCTCGTTTAGTTTTTCTTTTATTTTTCCCATTATATCTTCCATGATGTAGGTCTGCCTTCCCCTTAGGTATGATAGGACTTCATGAGAATAATATGCTATGGATACTGTCCAACTGGCAAATCTAAACTTGGAAGAAAATAACAGTGTAAGACAAGCAAAAAAGCACCTCTCGAGGCACCATACTGATCTTTCTGAATCAAACTGTTGGATTCTCTTGGTTGGAATTTTTTTTAGGGAGTTGGTTTTATATGGAAAAAGGAATCTTTTTGAGCAGAAAAAGTAATTTTCATTGTAATAAAAAAGCCCTAGTAGTTCTGACTTATAGTTCTGAACTAGTTCAGCTGTAGAGAATTTCCAGAGTTTTTGAGTTTAATTCATTGTTTAATTCTAAGTATACTGTTGTGGTAGTTTATTTTAATAAATAAACTACCCTGTGTACTCGCAGATGGTGGAGAAAGGAAGCCTAGTGTGGTTGTATTGTAATTCTGCAAGGTTTGAAAATGGTTCAGTGTGAAGAGTACTGACAGTTCTTTCCCAGTAATATTCAGTATTCACTGCTTTAAAGACAATTTCTGGAAAGCACTGTATAAAGCAGTTCTAAAATCTTTTATTTCTTAAGTTGTCTCAAGCTGCACAGTAGAAGTAAAGAAACAATCTAATGAAAGAATAAAGAGCCATCATTGTAGAGATCTCTATTGCCAGCTAATATACTGCCTAATTAATAATTTAGTAATTTTATTGGGCTGGCTTTTTAAAGTACGTGTGTTAAGATGACCTGCTCTTACACTGTAAGTTTTGCAGTTTTATTTTGGGATGGTGTATAGAAAAGTTTATTAGAGAATGGTTGCTGGTCTAGTTGCATGTTTCAGTGGTTGATCACTAGGGCAATAATGCTGGTTTCTGAGCACAGCCAGTACTTTTTCCAGCTGCTTTATAGTGATATCTTGAAGCTTAAAATGTAATCTATATGGGTAAGCCACAAAAGCCACTATATATTAAAGCAGACTCTGACAGTAAATCAAAATTGAACAGCTGGCAACACTACTAAAGTCATAAACTTATTTATTAAAAAAACTAAACAGGAGAATTATATTAAAAAGAGAGGAATATGTTCTACAGACCAGTGGATATAGCTTAAAACCTGGAAAGTGCTGCAGATTAAGGGCCCAATTTATGAACATCTGTTCTGGCAGTTTCTGTGAGATTCTCATGTTCTTTACAATAAAAGTGTGAAACATGTTTTTCCCCCCATACTAATCATGCTTTTCTGCAGTTCATAAAACTTGCATTGAGCCTTATGCAACTGGGCCTGTCTGCTTTACACACTTGCAGAGTAATTACTATTCATGAAAGAATACTATAGCAACGTCACAATCCCACCATATACACCTACCCTCACTTGTTCCAAGCAGTCTCATTGCCTTCAAAAGCATTGAAACAAGACTTCAGTTTCCTTCATATTTTTAAGCTTAGAGCATGGCAACGAACTAATAGTGGAAGCAGGACACTGGAGAGCAAACTGGACAGAAAACTAACTTGTACATTGTTTCTCTAAAATTGAAGCATACTTACAGATCCACTGTTTTGGTCTTTCACAGTCACCAAAACAACTGTTAACTCCCCTTATCTCTTAATTTTGAAATAAATGATCATAGAAATATTATTTTAATTGTGGTGTTTACATGGATTGGTACCCTACTCTTTTGTCATAATGACAGGTATGTGAGGATAAGCTTTAAGATCTGATCTGCTTTGGGAGGGAACTGAAAAATCATAACTTTAAAACTGAGTGTCTAGTTCCATTGTCAGTGGTACTGTTTGGCTTTTGACATCAGTGGGACCAAGTTTTGTTTCAGAGATTTTAGCCACAAGCCTTGTTTTACAATTAGGCTTGATCTGCACAGCACAGGTCATAATATTTTGTTCTCTGCCTCTTGCTTCATGTCCAGTAATTCAGACTGAACTAGAACAGATCATTTTGAAAGGCCGTCTTTAGTTTTTCTCTAAAGCAGTACAGACTGCTAGCATCCTAAGTCCTGTTGCCATTAGTAAACAAAGTTAGGTTCTTGACAAAGTCTGTGATTAGGAAACCGATATGTAGAAGGACATTGAGCAAACATTCAGTAAAACCACTTTCCTTGTCCTAAACAGATTATATTGCTTTTTTGATGGAAATAGTTACTTTCATCTGAATGCTTTCTTTTCATTTGAATTTGATTACTTTCACTGTGTTACGCTTTATTTGTTAGGTTGCAAAACCATGTGCTTTTGTAATTGTTTAATCTTACGGGAACACTTCCAGCTGAGAATTCTCAAGACAGGAGAATTTCTGTGTACCTCTTGGGAGCTACCTTCTCCTACATTTAGGCTCATACTAACTGACAGTAGGGAAAAGAAAGGATTTCTGGTATCCTTTGGACAAAGAAATGTCTTGTAGTAGCAAGGCATTTTCTGTTTCTATGCCATCTATTTTGGAGCATTTTATAGCATAGGTGAATCTCTGTCCTGTTGGTAGTGTGTATCCATTTCTGAAGTTGTGTGGCCAATTTTTTATCCATCTCACTTGTGGAATATTAAGAAACAGTATATTTCAGGAAAATGTATATTGGTCCTTGATAGTTCCTTCTGTCTTTCCATTGAATGATACTCTTATAATTAGTTTATGTATATTTGTGGTGCTGAGGACAGTACTGTTAGGAACTAAAACAAAGTGTCTTATAACCATTTCACATTGCTTAATTTTCTGGAAATTAAGTTTCCTTTCTGCTCTGTCTAATACAAAATGTGAACTGGTGCACTCTGAATCATTTTATCTGCAAGTGGTGTACAGTATATTAATGTCAGTTCTTAAAGCACGAGTGTTTTTTTTTATAGAAGGGTCAGAAACATTAATGCTATATTTGCTATATCATTGTGTTTATCTGTGGTGAATTTTTATTTTCTGCTTTTGATTTGTTAAAGTGCACAAATGTAATTTATATGCACCTGCATAAAATGTTTCACCTGTGACTGTGGTTTCGTTTGTTCTACTCAATTTGTGCCCTGGATTTAGCAAGGAACAAACCCAACAGAAATCAGTGCTTCATATCATCAAAGACAATATCCCAGAGAATATTGTCCCAGAGGAAACCCAGGAAGGGATCCAGGTTGCAATATTTTTTATTGGACCTGACTAGAATGTTCTGGATTTCTGGTTTTGATTAGCTCAGATTTTCATATTTATATAGAGCCTCTTGTATGTGGGTGGACAAGGGAGGCAAACAAATGACTGCATCACTGTAATTTTCCATCTGCCTCTCTCTATTAGGCTCTGCTGTCCAGGCTGGATTACTTGTCTATCTTCTTCCACTTTTTCATCTTCTTCATGCTCTTTACACCTAGTCCCTTGTGCTTGGTGCAAAGGGAATGCTCTTAATGTTGGTTTTCTTTTCATCCGTAGATGACCAGGAGATGTTGCTTCATCAGCCCAATATGGACACCAGTTTTTGTTTTTTTTTTTTTTAATTTTTTAATAGTGATGTTTTGAGAAGTGTGGCTTACCTTGCATACTTTTTTACTCTATTAGACATCTTATAGAAGTTCTAACAGCTTCCTTGAATAAACTGGATGGATGAACTACTAAATTCTTTTAGTTTAAGTAGTAGCTTTACTAGTGTACTGAAGAAGATTTCTTTTGGAGCTGTTACAGTCTACAGAGTACATAATCCTTGTGAATTAATATGGCATTTCCTTAATAATCCTATGAATTTTCTGCCTTAGAACTGCTTTTATATTTTTGGAACGGACTTTACTAGAGTGGACCTTTAACTATGTGTTGATATCCAGAATTGTTATATTGTCATAGCGTGCTTTTGTACTTAACATGTACAAGTAGAAATAAACCGTGGCATTTTTATTCTTTCTGTGGGTTTTTTGTTCAAATTTAGTGTCTAGTGCTGTGTATTAAGTAATTAGGCCAAGAAGGCAGAACTTTTGTATGCTGGTGCGTAAAAATGTAGACTGCTGTCTGGTGGGGTTTTCAAATGTGGTTGAACCATTGCCTAGTTGCCCAGTAGTTGTTTTGGTACTTTAAAAAGTGCCGTTAGGACTGCCTGCTTTCATCTTTCAGTCTCTCAGTACCATTGCGGATGTGACTCTAAATGTTTAGTTCTTCCAAGATGTCTAAATGCAAGGGAAGTTCAATTCTTTCGATAACCAAACCAGTAAATATATGGCAATATTAGTGAGCTAGTTCTGACTTGAGTGTCTTGAGTTTTCTGAGTTTCGAAATGAATTTGGGAACAACATTGGAACCTGTGAAGCCGCTTCATTCTGGAATTAATTTTAGGATTGGTCTGAGGGAAAAGCGTAGTAGACATATCAATTCTATTATATTTGCAAAATACAATTTAGTTTAATTTCGGAAAATGTTTCTGAAGAAACATAGAGTTAACTGCTCTTTAGCTAATAAAGTCACTTGAGTGTGGTGTGCACTTAGTATTGGGAAACTTACTTTGTATGTTTACTCTACCTCACTTCTTGTTCTGGAATTCTTTTCCCTAGCATCAGCACAGCTGCATCATCCATTTCCACAGTCCTTTTAACCTCCGCTTTTAATTAAAAAAAAATTAAATCAGATGCTGTTTAAAGCTTCCCATTTAGTTTTGGGAAAATAAAAGTTCACATCTAGCTTAGACGTGTGTGAACAGCTGTTAAAAGCCACAAGCAAAACGATACTTATAAAAGTGCTGGGGAGAATTTTAAGAGCAAGCTGCCAGTTTGACTGTACTTTTCAATAGCTCTTCACTTTCAGCCAAATGGTTTTAACAATAATTTTCTTTGAAAAAAACCTTTTTTATAGAACCAGCAGCCCAAGCAGTTAGGCCAGTGGTAATAGGAGGCAAGTTTCCATTTCTCTTTAACTTTTTATGAAATTTTTCTTTGAATCTGAGGAAATTGCTCATTAGAGAGGTTGGAGGGGCTGATGTCCACCCATGCCCACCCACATGTAAGTACATCTGTCCCCATTTGATTTTAATGAGGGATCTTGTTCATTGAAATTCCCAAGTTCCAAGACTAAGCGTAATACTTCCCTTGTGCCATATTTTGCAGGCATTATAGTCCTGCTCATGATTTAAGTATTTTGAGGTAATCATAGGATTTCTCTTTTTTAGTCCAGGTTACTAAATCTGATTAAAATCAGTTGGACAGAAACAGGCAGAGAATTTATCAGATGTTGAATATTTAAAAGAAAGAGTCAAGATTTAGACTATTCCTTGTTCAATCCACCTTCTGAAAGAAAAAACCAAAAAGTAGTTCCTTCAAGAACATTTTGTATTTGCTGATGTTAGGGGTGGTGGGGCTAGAGTGTAAAATGCTCTGTGACTTAATAACCATGTGTACATGTCTCTGGAATTTGTTTGAGCAATTTTCTTTGATTCTGTCCCGGCTGGTGTATTCCGTAAGTGAGGCGTGGTCACTGCAGGGCCTTCACAGATGTCTGGTGGCACTTGGAGCAGGTGTGACTTGTCCCACCAGGTTACCCTGTGGTAGGGGCACACTGAGTTCACTTAGCTCGAGCTTTCCGTGTCAATGCTCATTTAGAGCATGCATCTGGATGTGGAATTGTCTTCAGACAGTTTGGGAGCATGTCAGGTAGATGGCTGTAGTCATTGACTGCTTTGTGTGGCAGCAGAGAAGTTTCTCCAAAGCTGCAATTTTTATTTTTTTTTAATTGAGGTTGTTGAGATGTCTGTTGGCTTTTAATCTTAGCAGATTACAGCCTGTCATAACTGGTGCTGTCACTGGTCCTGGTATTTGTTGCTTTGTACCCCAGCTGCTGTGTTGGGGTTTCCACACTTGTGGAAATACCTTCAGTATCACTTTTGCTCCCAAAAGTGTGGCCTGTGGTGTGCAGCCAAATGTCTCGTGTTCAGAGGTTTGGTGTGGCTTTCGTTTAACACATCTGTCTTTGCAATATGCCCTTGTTTGCTTTGCGGGGGCAGCTGGTGAAGATGAGTTGGGTTGCAATGTAAATTCGTTTGAAGTTACGTGGTCATTGTTTTCTCCTTATATGTCTAACTATGTTGTGACTTCATATTATTAGAAAGCAAGAACCCAAAAAGCTTGTTTATCACTTCCAGTTTCTTGGATGTCTCATTTTTATGTTTAGTTTGAATTCCCTACAAATTTCCTACTGTCATTTCTGAAATGAAAAGAAGAAACAGGTAGGAGAGGCAAAATGCCAAGAGAGTAATTTCCTTCTAACACAATGTGTAACCCTGGTGCCAAACTGCAAAGCTCTGGTAAGACTGGGATTAGAATTTTGGATATGAATCTCAGAATTATCCTCGAGAATTGAAGAAAATTTAAGTGATCCCAGTTTATACAGGAGAGCAATAATGACCAGAGGAATGAAAAAGCTTTTATATGAGAAAGAACAAAATAGACTGAGTTCCTTAGCAGTCAGAAAAAGACAAAATGGGTGTATAAAACCATGAAAAGAGGGTAGAGAACAATTACATGGCATCTTTTCAATACAAACCCAAGGAAATCTCATGCCTTTTTATTAAGCAGCAAGCTTAAAATAAACAGATTAAATTACTTTTTTGCATTGTGAACAACTAAATTGTGGAAGTCCTATTCATTGTAGAAGCCAGAAGTGCACATGGCTTCAGGAGGGAACCGCAGAGACTTGTGAAGGGCTGGCCCACCAGTGGCTATAAAACATTTTAGCTATGTTCCTGGCAACCTGGAGATGGAGTGTCAGGTTGAGGAACTCAGGCTGCCATGAAGTGGGGTGTGTATGAAGGAGTGATCACTGTAGTTGTACTGTTTCTTTTTTTCCTGCCTCAGTACCTGCTGCTGAATGCTCTTTAAGGGGAGTTGCTGGCATGGGCTATACCAGACCTTCAACTATTGGATTTAATAAAAACCCCAAATTCACGATCTTGAGCTGTTACAACTTCTTCTCCCCAACTCCAAGCTCCAAAAAACCCCCTAGGATAGTGAACTAAACACCTCCACACATCATTGCAATTTTGACCTCAGTGCCTTAGGTTGTGTAGCTATATTTATGTGTATTACTTTGTGGCTGGTTGGTTGGAACAGTGCAGGCAAGAAAATGTGATCTGGGTTCTGGTGGTTGCTCCACATTCTCATTTATTTTCAATCAAATTGTGTTTGGATAGAGTAATTAAGAAGTCTGGGGGACAAAGAGAAGTGCTGAGTATCTCAGTAGTCCCTGGTGATTAATTTTAGGCCCTCAAGGTCTTTCTTTAAAGTATCTGCTCTTACCCATTCAACTGTATGAATCTCACAGACTCTTCTGAAGACCCTATTTCTTGCCTAGACTATGTTAAAGAAATTTGTGATACTGAAAAGTTCTAAAAACCTAACGGGTTGTTTAATATATTTTTTTAATTATGTTTTAAATGGAATTTTGGTGTTGACATGAATTTGTCAAAGAGTAGTCAGTGATGGCCTAAACAAATGTTTAACCATTAACTAAAGTTTCTTTACTATCCTAATTTGGAAAACTTCACCCATGGAGCTTGTGCCTGTGGAAACCCTTAATGTATATTAGAAGGGAGGAGTGCTCTATGTCACAAAGAAATTAGGTCATCAGCAGGGCTGTGCTAAAATTTTAGTAGATAATATCTTGGGGTTATTTTCAAGGGACTTGTTAACTTCTTGACGCATATTCTCCCTTTCTTTTTCAAACCTAGCAAAGGAAGTACTGCAGATCCTTGAGGACTCCAAACTATAAAAAGTAGATTGGGTTTGTTTCACTGTTTGAAGTCATGACTGATCAAATAATCTGGGAAAATACGCTTTCAGCAACTAAGTTCTGCTTTAAGTCAGATGTAGCTGATTTCTCTAACTTAAACAAAAATGGAATGAAGCAGAAACTCTTAAAATCGCCTTTGGTTTTAGGAAGTTTTAGAAAAAAAGTGTTAAAAAGTTTGCAAAAAGAAGTTCCAGCTGAACCCTATCTTACTTGCTTAATATTTTCAAATCAAAATGAATCCTGACAAAGACTTACGTGAGTGCATACATGTGTTCAAATTTAGCTGTTCTCAGTGGTGTATTTCCCACAACACAGCCTGGTCTGAGGTGGTTTCGTGACTGACTTCATCCACTTTCGCTTTTGTCATCTGCAGTCATGGTATCACTGCGTGGAGTGAGTTCTGTGTACTAATCCAGCCTCAAATGAACAAAACAAAGAGGAGTTCTTTGAATGAACATGTGGATTCCTTTTCTTCTGCAGTGATGCTGTCACATGAGAAGCTTTGGAAGTGCTCAGCCAGTAGCCCAGGAAAAGCCAGGACCATCCATCCATCCATTTGACTTGCACTTATGGTAGCTTAAGCTACTAAAGAAACGATCATTTTTCTACCTGATTTCAGGCCTGCCTCTTCTACTGAACCATCTTCTTTCTTGATGAAAGTCTTTTTGGTGTGAAGTTGGTTTGGTTAATTTTCATTTTCTGTTTGTGTGTGAGAGAGAAACACAAAGAGGGAATTGGATTTCTTTGCATAGGCAGATGGCTGGGTAGCTCTGAGAAGAGTATGGGCCCTGATTTGTAACAAATTGTATATAAAGTACTTTTCGTATTCCCTTGGTTCCTTTATGCATTATACAGCTTTTAAAGTCTTGGACAAGGTTGTTAATGATTTTTGTTCAGTCCTTTATAGCTAGCCTGATGACTTGGTTCCTTCTGCTCATCTGAGACTGGTTAATATGGTAAAGTTGCAATATTAGTATAATCTGTCTTAGTGTGTCCACAATTTGATGCTTTAAATTTGTTTGGGAAAAAGTTTTTGTAGCTTTTCCCCAATATCTGAGTCAGTAATAGCTTTCTGTTAAGCTAATGAAGTTCTACACCATGTGTTCACATTGTGATAGAAATTTATGTCAGGGAGAAATGAGCTATATGCTCACTCTGCTCAGAGGCAAGAACAGTTCTTCAAGACAAGGATGAACCAACTGATGTATTGATTAAAATTCAGGTGGTTTTTTTTGCCTGGATGACTAGATTGTGATAATGAAATATGTGAATTGGCAAATGTGTAAGAGGTTTGTACTGTTCCATTTCTGCTGTCTGCTCTGAAATCATCATGTTGTTAAGTATAAATAGTTGGAATTCAGTTCTTTGTAGTCTTTGAAGTGCTGTGGCTCAGTTTAAGAATCATCTGATAAATTTACTGTTACTGTTCTGAATGTGCTTGGGTTTAATTTCTCCTTTTGTAGTAAATTGAAGTATGTTATATTTATTTACTAAGCAGCCTTTTTTTCTTATAAAAAGTAATTTAATATAAAGTTGAGTTGCACTAATTTTTTAACTGCCAGTTAAAACAGTTTGGCTTAGTAATGATTAGTTACAAAAGCTTCCAAATGGAAGAAAAACTGGGCTGCTGTTAAACAGGATTTGATACACATGGAACAGTTAAGCAGTAATAAATTGCCTAGTAACTGAGTAATTTCACTCACATATGTGCCAATCTTGTCTCTACATTGAAAAATTTTGGAAGAAGAACTGATATTTGAAATTGCTTAATGCTGTAGGTTTATTGTAATAACAGCAATACTGACTTGGCCTGATCTTTGAACATGTAAGACTTGCTTTTATATCCCAGTGAATGATTTCACGTTCATTTATAATTTTTGCTGTGGGAGGGTTCCCAGAGGGGTATGTAGGAGAAGCACTAAGTGTCTCCAAGTCCTTATTACATGTGCTGGAAGCGCAAAGAAATCAGGCATGGAAAGGCCCTGGAGTTGACCTGGGCTGGCTCTGGTGGGAGCAAGTAATTCGGAGTATTGGATAAAAGCATCACACTGGAGAGGACAGCCAAACATAGCTGTTGGCCTGAAGTCAACAGAAGCATACCTGTGGAAACAGTCTGTGTAGATGGATGCAGCAGTAGCCATCAAGAATGCTGGCATGGGTCCTCTGAGGAATTGTTATTTATTAGGTAAATGCTTTTTATAGAAATAAGTTTGGTATTAATAGTTCATTTCCATGGCTTCATGAAATATATTACTCTGAGATATGTTCCTATGCATTATTTGGAAAACGCTGTTTTAGGAACTGCTTGGTAAGGATAAGGCTTTTTGCTTGATGTTTTAGTATGTCCAGATTTACTATTTTATGGAAGAAAGTACTTGTACAACTGTACCTTGTCTGGAAGGGGCTATATAATGTTTGAATTATAGGCAGAACTGGAAATGGGTTCCAAGATTTTGTAGGGTTTTGGTAGGGGGAGGGCAGATGGAATTAGTTTTGATTTCTGTCTATCGCTACAGACTGCATCTCATATCTTAATAAGTAGATATCTGCCTTTAATAATATGAAAAAATTAGTTTTTCGTATGCGGTAATGAGACTGACTTTGTTAACTTGCCAGCCCTTTTCAATGCTGAGAAGGAATTCAGCCCTCGCAAGCTCAAGGAGGCCGCAGTTCCACAATCGGTTGACCTTGTGGTGAAGCCCGTTTGCAGCTTGAAGTTACCACCGCTGCTCCATGGGAAATCGGATCTGACACTTGATCTTGGTTAAACAGAGCAGTCCAAAAGAAATGGCTATTTTTAACATGGATCAGCTCACTGAGCTTCGTAAGCTCACAGGAGTAGCATGGCCTGCTAAGTAGGTGAGGAGAGAATGGTTACACTGTGGCATGAAGGTGGGAATGGAGAGGAACAGGCAGGACTTTCCAGACTTTGGTGCTGGCATCAGTAGGTCTTGAAACTGACCAGAAAGTCGTGCTATGACTGCGGAAGGAGAGACTTATGAGTGACTGAAGGCCAGATGTAAGAAATGTTGTAAAAGTTTTCATAAAGATCCCAAGACCCAGAGTTTATGAAATTATAGTGAGCTTTATATTTTATGCCTGTCAATCCAGTAAATCTTTGTGAATTTTAGAATGATATAATTTTGTAGTCCTCTTAGTACTTAGCTGATGATGACTATACCTTGTCCTGGTGTTGATAAATTCAGTGATGATGCAGTAGATACATGAAAATTAGAGAAAATATCTGAAAGAGATGAAGAAAAGCTGATCCACCCCATGGCTTGTGGATATATTGGACTAGCACCATCTTCTGAATGTTTAGTACATTGCAACTTCATGTCTTCAATAATGCAGTAAAGAACACTTAAAATAATATTCATTCAACTTGGAATTTCAGAAATTGCATTACTATAATATCTTTTCTTACACTCTGTTGACCTTATGGAATTGTTAAATTCAACCAAAACAAAGGATATCTCTCATTGGATTAGTGGGAAAATAGGCTTTTTGGTTTTTACACTTTTCTAACCTCTGTCTTAAAACATACCTTTAATAATATAAGAAGGAAATTTATTTTTGAAAAAAGCTATTGAGCCAGCAGTTTGTCACTAGTAGCTCAGCTGAATCAATTTAAGCAATTTAATTTTTTTTTAAACTTTCAGTAATCCTGATAAAAATAGTTTCATGTGGAATCAGAGAAGAGTTTCTTTTTTTTGTGTCAGCAAGTCTTGTTTCAGGGTGCTGGGGCAGTCACTGAAGTTCGTTATAGGGGACTTTGGAAACTACTATCAAACCCAGTAATGCCTAATCTAAAGAGAAATGGGGTTTTTGAAGTTAGGCACATAGAAATTAATTTGTCCTTAGGAATGCATATGAACATTCAAAAAATATATATTGCAGCCACTGCAGTGTTAAAAACACTCTTACAATTCTTACATTGAATTAATATAGCAAGAAAAATCCAGCTGGGGTGTGTTCTCTTGTCCTAGGCATTTTCTCATTTCTCCTTGTCTCTAGGAAATAGCTGCTTGTAAGGATGTTTGAGTCTAAATCAACACCTTTAACTTAATTTAGTAATTTGAATTGCTCATTGGCACAGAGATTAGGAAGCCTGCATACAGGTGTAAAAGAAGATGAAACATGATTTAGTGCACAAAGCAGTAAATTGATGGTTCAGTGAGAGTTCCTGTGATCTTAGCAAGGCATTAAATATATCTTTTCATATGTGTCTCATTTTCCCTTTGTAAAAACAAGAATGGTATTTGCCTAATTTACTGGGAAGAAAATTAGTCAGCAAATTATCTATTACTAATTGCAAAGGGTTTGTAAATTGGCACTGGGGCCGTGTAAGAATCTGACTGACAGGATAAAAAGCAGCAGTGTACAAACTGTCTTCTCTCCAGGAGGAGCTTGTAATCTTAGGATATGTTTCTCTGGGGAAAGGAAAAACTAATTACCAAAGGTGTGAAATTAGAGAACATTGAAGTCTTCTGATGATGCTTTTGAGAGAGTAGCATTAATTTGCTGAAGCCAGGCTGTTCATTCTCCATACCAGAATGCACAGAAGTGTTTCATGTTCTTTCATTCAGAGCCCCACTTGATTTGTTAAACTTACCGTAAGGACATGTTTGTTTAGGTCTGTACACTGCAGTAAACAGGGATATGTGGTAAAATCATCTGCACAGAGGTCTGTGCGCCACATCTAAACTCCTTGTGCCTCGATTAATGCCTTCTGAGTTCACTGTCTGCTGCCTCAATAGATCTTCAGTGTACTTAGCCACTTGAGTTGCAGGGTGGGGAGAAGACAGTCAACAATGCCTTTCATCCACCTCTCTTGCTTTCTGTGGCCTTATGATACCCTTTTAAAAAGAAAAAAAAAAAAAGAGTAGTTCCAATTATGTTTTAGTCCTAAAATAATATTCAAGGTGACTCAAATTTATATTAGTTTAATAAGGTAATCTTTTCTGAATACTTGTTTCCAAAAATGTCACCATTAGGGGCAGGGATAAGTGGTACAGGTACCTAACAGAAGGGATCAGATTCCAGCTGTCAGTGTAGTCTTAGTCTGTTCAGTCAAATGAGAAACGCTTGCAAGAATTTCTGCCAAGAATTTATTAAAAATGAAAATGGGAAATGTCTACCTGAGAAAAAAATTATTCTTATTTTCTCTTTAACTGTCTCTTCAAGCTGTATAAGCCAGTCATCTGTCATCCAAGTTCTGAAAAGAAACTTGGGTGTATTGTTTTCTTCCTTCATAAAAAAATTTACTTTTGTATGAAAAGATGCCTGCTGTTTGTATTTGCAAAGGTTAACATCATCTTAAAAATGACCTGCCATCTACCAGACATTAAACATGCTTGTTATTAGGCAAGATTCCTGTCACGCTGTGTCCTCTTTAGCTAGCTGCACTTGGTGTGCTGAGATGGAGGCATTTGCTTCTGGCCGCTCTTCTTGTTTTCTGTTGAAACCTATTTTCAATCTTGCAAGTGTTAACCTCTTTAACCTAAGATGCACAAGAACCACTGTGTTTTAGAGCTTTAGCACAAGTGCTGTAATTGTATATTAACAGGATTTGAAAGTCTCATTTAATATGGGATATTTTTTGTAAAAAGAAGTTGATGTAATAACTGCAGCTACTTTCATAAATGCCAATCAGAGAACTTGTCATGGTAAGCACATTCTTTTATATTATTTCCCGTGTTAGAACAAAGTGTCAGCCTCATCAGTTTGATTTTAATGTGTGAAATACTCTTATTCCAAGAAGCTCAGATTTTGTGTCTTTGTATGTCATTTTTTGGACAAGAAAGGTAATTTCACATAAGCTTGTACGAATAAGTGGAGGCCTATAGGAGAGGTGTGCATAAAACCAGGCAAACCTCATTCACAGGCATGATGTCTGTTTTTAACCAGAGACCTAGGAATTGTTCACCTTTCCTTTCCCATATTAGGCATACATTTTCACGTCTTGTATCTGTAGGAATTTGTCTTTTGGAAGGCACTCAGGTCATAGATTTGTCATTTAGAAAGCTGTATTTTTCCTTATTGTAATTGAGAAGCCTATTTGCTGATGGTTCTAATTTTTTTAGAGGAGGAAGTGTTACCGTGTTTTGTGTAAATTACAAGAGTTTTTAAGCTATAATTTTTTTTGCTTTCTGAAGCCAGTAATTTCCTGTTGTAGCTGGAAATGTTAAGTGTAGTTTTTTAAGTATTAAAGTGCAGCACCAGCTATTATTCTGCCTTAGCAAGTCTTCTAATACAACGTTTGATTTGTTACTATATCCTCATAGGAAAGCATCAGCAGTAGAGTGTACATGACAGTGAGAAAGTAAACACATGCTTGCAGTCAAATTAATGTATTTCATCTGTCTTCAATTAATAACAATCTGTCATGGTATCTATCTGAGAAGCGGCATAAACAGTTTATTTTGTGTTTGGAATAACTTCCTGGAGGTAGTTAATGTGACATGTAGTTTGTCTGACATGAGTATAACCAGATCAACACTCTAGATGTTTTCTTGATAACCTAAAAAAATTACTGAGAAAATCTGTACTGGAACTATATTTATATTTCTTTTTTGAGCTTCCTTAAATCAGAGTAGGGGCATAGTTTTCAGGACTTCCATGAAAGAGTTTTCTTTTCTTGGCAGTTATACAATTCTAGTGTGAGAAAAAGATTGAAAGTATTAACAGAAAATTAACTACGAAAAGCTGCAGTTTGCACTCTGACATTTGGGATTGAATATTTGAGAATGTGTGCTGTAGTACTTTAGAAGTACCAAATCAAAATAGATTTTCAAAAAGCTAGCTGCTGGACAAAATCTCGTAGTGCTGCAGACCTGGTACAATTTACTGGCAAATTAATTTACTGTTATTTCTGTATAAATCTGGTTATATTGGATAATATTAATTAGATGATTTTTAAATTTATACAGAAAGAACCTTTGCGTCCAAATAGAAAATGAAAGTGCTTGAAGTAACCTATTGAAATACTCTTTAAAATCTAAGATATAATGAAATAGCTCCATCTTTTAGTGGGAAAGCAGTAGATTGCTTATAAGCTGTGCAATAAAAAACTAGGGAGGGGTTTTTTTTGTTGCTCTTTTTTTTTATATTTCACTCTTTTTTTTGATTGATGGTAGAATTAGCATTAAAAACAGGTAATATTGCTTATGGCAGAAGAGGCATGAAAAGGGGCTCCTTCTGGCCAGAGCAGTGGGACATGCTAAGCTATTCTCTGTTGACATGCTATGGGACAGAGGTCTGATAAACTGGGAAGTAAATCATGTTGCCTAGAAGGTTACTGTCAGTGTCCAGCTTGATTTCTGGTTTATTTTTTAGAATAGTGGATATTTGGCACCTCTTGGAGAAATCCCTCATTTAATTCCTTTTTTTCATACGTGTTTGCCTACTCATGGGGGAAGCAGAACTGTCACGTTCTGGAATTAAACTGACTGTACTTGTTGAGCTGCATGTACTCCATGAGGATAATGCTGTATAACAGTATTGTTGTCCTCAGTCTGCTAGGTTTTCAGGTGCCCAAGCTAGCTTTGTTCTTAAGAAATCAGTCAGAAATTATACCAAAAAATAGGATGAAAAAGACATTGTCGTATACAGACCCCTTTTTTTATGACCCTGGAGTATTTTCAGAAGAGAAAATGTGTACATAATTTTAAGCACATGTAAATCAAATTAATAAATTATTAAAGCATTTTACTTGTCATGTCTGTGTGGGCTAATCGTGATAGCTCATTATTTAAACATTATGTAATTGTATACCTTGTGTGCACAGCTGCAAATACTTTGCAGAAAGATTTATATTTCATTTTTCACAGCATACTATAAAAGAATATATTTTTGTGCGGTACCACTGATTAATAAAGATGTTTACTCATAACTTTAAAACTGCTCTTAATTATATTGAAATGTAAAATACCTATAATATGTAAGATAACTAAAAAACTAGAGAGTTGTAACTTCATTTGTGTGTTACTACCAGTTTTAATGGAAAATATTGTTATCAATAAAAAAAAAGTTCATCTTAAAGCAGACTTCCCCTTTGCATCGGAATCCCTTGCAGATTTTACAATTCGAGGTCTGAAAGCGAAAGATGGTCAGATTTGGATGGAGAGGCATCCCTTTACAGAGACACTGAACTGTCTCTTTCATGTTTCTTTCCATACATATGGTTTAGAAAGTGGATAGGTTAGTTTTCACTGGTATAATCATTGAAAACAGCTTACAGTTTGCAAGTGTAGTCTCACGATCCAGGAGAAATGCCGACAAACTGTTAAACACTCAGACTTGCTTCACATGCATTATACTCAGTTGTCCATACTATCCTCAGCAAGTACTGCCACTAGTTTCTCAGCTACTCGGAAGTACCTGTACAAGTTACCTTTTTGTTTCCTCCAAAATTACCTGAAAGGAAGATTCATACAAGATGGACGTTTTCCTACTTAAAACAACTCTGTAGTTTTACATGGAGCTCTTCTCCAGTGATGTTTTGAAAGAAGAGATTGGCAGACCTGTGGGAAAGGGAGATAAATTAAATGAGTAGCAGCCTTTAGATTCTACACAAATGATAATCTGTTGTTTTTTTAGAGTATGTTGAGTTATTTGCTTATGTGGTTTGGAAAGATTATAAAACCAGAACAGTCATCATTCTTCTGACAGATGATATATATTTAAAAATACTTCCTGGCTTTGTGTTTGTGCCAGTTGTATTGGGTAAATTGTTACATGTGTTTTATTGTTGCCTTAATTTAAGACAATACAGTTCTGGGATTTGATATCACACTTTATTCCTCACAGCAAACTCTGGAGAGCTAATTATATTGGTCCTAGCTCCTGGATTTCAGAGAAGCAGGTCAGTTAAAGTAGTGTTTAAGCTGCTACACCAGATATGGTGTAGTGGGATGGAAATGATAGTCTGTGCACAGTGGTGCTGTGTGGCTCATTGCAGGCCATTTTTTAACTTATGGAAGGATGCAAACATCTAAATAGTGGAAGAGAAACAATTTTGACATTAATTTATTTACCATTTGTGGTTTCAGAGTCTCAAGTCAAAAGCAGCAGAACTATTCAATCAAGATGGAATTGCTGTTGAATGACTGGGCGTGGGTAGATTGTAAAGGATCCATTTGTGTTTTATCTAGTACTTTTCAAGGTTTTTCCATTCCCTTGCTACAGCCCAATAAACTAAAATTTCAGTGACTTACTTCTAATTTCTCAAGTAAATTCATACAGAATTTTGACTTTGAAGAACAATTTATGCTGTCTCGAGTGTTTCCTCGGAATTTTTTAATCATAGGATAGGTATCTAGCCTTGCAGTACTTTAAAGTATGGTTTCCTTTTCCATTTTGATTTAGCATTGTCCAGGAGATTTTCACTGCAAATAATTGATGTATAATAGCAATTTGAAGGGTAGTTAGTGAAAATCCTTTTATAAATCACCTGAAGATGTAACTAAATCAAATCTCTCCGGTTATAACTTAAAATTACCATTTTGTCCTTATCTTGTTTGAAATGTCACTTGCTCTCCACAGAGATGGCCATGGTAGTGTTTACATCTTTTCCCTTACCTAAATTCTGCAGTGCTGTTCTTACCTGGTGGTTGATTTTTTTTTGTTGGTTTTTTTGGTTGTTTTTTTTTTTTTTTTTTTGCTGTGCTGGTTTTGGCTGGGATAGAGTTGGTTTTCTTCCAAGAGGTCTTCAGGACAACTTCAGGAATGCATTAGAGGTAGTATCCCTGGGACTTCTGTGGGAGTTAATACTTCTCTCCTAGTTTCTGTTTTCTCTTTTCACCTCACTAGATCTCTGTTTAGTCTCACCTATAAATCAAAATGGAACTCCCTGGAATTCATGAGAAGCAAGTATTTTAGTGAGTCTTACCTACTTTTTCTAGGGCAGATGTTGATCTATGCTGGCTCAATCTTTAAGGGAGATTTTCACTTGGATCCGTTTGCCTTGCTGAGAGTTGTGTCTGAATTCCCGAAGTTTTTAACCATTTTTGTTGTACTGGTATCTTTATGGGATGCCTGTACATACGGATGTGTATCTACCTGTTAGTTACGGAACAGCAGTTTATGTTGCTAGTGTAATTGAAATGACTCTTCATACTAGACGAGCTTAAAGATGAGTGTTTAGTCTTATTTTAGAGAATCAACAGGATGGGCTCTTGAGAGGATAAGCAAGGCAATGGAGATAATTTTTGGATAATATCTGGCAGCCATGTATTTTTTGTAGTTGTCACTTGAGGCTTTTAGTGTGTATTTCCAGCATAAAAATTAGCAAAACTGCAACAGCCTATATTGTGGATGCCTTTTCTTTGAAAGGGACTTTGAAAATACTTTGGAGGCTGATGAGCCCCCTTTTTCTGTCCTCATCAGGCTAGTCAGGGGAACAATACAATGACCTATATCTCCCTCTCTTTCCCACATTGCTCATGATGTCCCTCTGCTTCTCCTGATACAAGTTTTTATGTCGTTTATTTAAGTATTCCATTTAATGCAAACATATTAAATGGTTCCATTCTAGCCAAGGAATTAGCAATGTACTCCTTTGACATTTTAACTGTTGCATCGGTAAATTATACTTTTAACTGCCCTTTCTGCCTGTTGATCCCATTTTTAAGACATTTAGAATTTTTGAAATGATAGATCAAAGAAATACCCTCACTTTATTCTCCAAAGTTTACACATCTTGGGCTTGCCGTAGCTTTTCATGATCAGAAAACATACTTTGTGCAGATAGGAGAGTTTGTATTCAAGTCCTTGACCAAAAGTACCGGTTTGTAACATTTGTGTGCTGTAGAGAGTCACTGTTTGCAAATAGTTAAATCTCTTTTTACTTTTCAAACTTGTGTCTTGTGTCCTTCTGTCTCGTTTGTACATACAATTGTGAATCTCTAGCCATCAGTTTATATTCTACTTGGTAAAAATGAAGCTAATAATTTTGCCCTGCTGTTACCCTCTTTCTCATTCCCGAACGATGAGGAGGATGACTGTACCATCTGGCACGTAAACTTCACTTTGGGCCTTTCTCTAAATGTTTGTGTTTGAAGTGTGGCCAAATCTTGCAGATTCCTTCTTTGAGACCTTTGTTAGATATGGCCTATCATAGCCATTACCACAGTTAAAATGTTCTCATTTTGTATCTAAATTTCAATAATTCCTTTTTCTTGGCCATTGCTGTGTTATCTAGTCATTTAGAATATTCTGCAAGATCATTTTCTTGGTTTATAAAATCAAACTGTATTTATGTATCTTATTTGCTTTCTTTCTATCCAAAAACTTACTTGTCTTTGCTGTTAAACTTTTCATGGCTTGAGTGCATTCTCGTATCATCCGTCATCCCAAGATACCTATTCCTGCTGTTAATTGGCTCATCATATGAGTCCACATTGGCCAGCTGTTGGTTTTCTTTCTATAAAGTCCCTGCATTCCTTATAAACATCTTTTTTTAGGAAATAATTTTTCTCCTCCAAAGCTCTTCTTAAAGTCTTTTTGCTGTAATGTCTAAATAAAAGCTGGACAAGACTTATCTCCTGGTGTGCTAAGAATTCTGCCTGTTGAGCTGACCAATGTCAGATGTTAAAAAAAGAGGGCTGGAGGGTAACTATTCACTGTCTTTAGCTAATCTTCAGTAACTCTATGATTATGCCCTTGGCCTGTGGGTAATGCAAAGGAATTGGACTTAGGATCATTGCCCTTCATTGACTTCAGACTGCAGTTTTGGGTAGTTAAGTATTTATTAACACTTGCAACTCTTCTTGTACTAAAACTGTGCCCTTTTTCACCAAGAGCTAATGTAGCATGAATTACCTGGCATTTTCTGTGGGCTCTGAATGCATGCATGGACAGTCACCTGGCAGTTCCCTGGCATGACAGCATCTGTACAGTTCAGAGCAGACAGCCCGAAATTCAGGAGGCACAAAGTGAAATACTCGTGACTGGGGAGAAGGACTGAGAAGTACACAAAGTTCGAAAACAGAGCTACACCTTGATTTTTCACTTTCAGTCTGTTTCTGTGATCTCTGTGCTTTGATTTCTCTGCTGTAGTATATACTCCAGTGACCATACATTATTATTGATGTTTCTTCATAGAAAATAAGAGGCATTTGATTTCCAATATGTCTGTGGCATTTTCTTCTAATGTGGAAATTCATCAACCTTTTAGCTGTTTTTTTCTTTGTACACTCTAGTCTTTCCTTCCTGGCAAAGAGAGTTTGAGAGAGACTCTAACTAGTGAACTTGTCTTTATGTATTTATGTAAGCATGTCATGGTATTTTAAAGGAATATATTCTAAATGCTGTCTATCTATCTATTTATTTGTTTGTATTGTAATTGTGTGTAGGTTTTTGGAGTTCAGGCATAGTCAGAGAAATACAATGAGTGAAATCTGGAGGTGCGGTTAAAGTTCCTTTAAAAGCTCATGAAATGAAAATAAAGAAAATATATTTTTATTTTTCCCAAAAGAGTAATCTCACTGTTGTTTTTTTCCAAGCTGCACTTAAAGCTAATATGTGAAGCATAAAAATAATAGTTAATAATTAAACGTTTTAGGCAGTATGCTGTATTTTATTCTTAAAGGCATTTCAAAAGAGTCTATCTTTTATCTTGGTAGTTATTTTTCAGAGAAAAAAAATTAAATGCATGAGTTTTTAACAAAATTGTTAATGACTTTGGGCTTTATTTTAGTAAATGTATTTGTTCTTCCTTTTCTTAATGAAACTTTATTATATCGTGGACATTTAGTATTATGGAAAAATTATACTAGAAACATTAGTGTTAATAGCTTAGTATTTTAGTCCTTCACAAATTAATACCTGTGGTAACTGGATGATTTTAGGCCTGTTCTTACAAACAAGGCCTTACTGATGTGCAAGGAACAGTAATACGTGTCAAAAACTCCACATTAACCAAGGTAAGCAGTATAAATGGGGTGTAGGAATCCCCTGTTAGACTAAAAATCTCCCAGAGAAAATCTCCAGAGCCTACAAATTAAAGACCTCCAATATCATTTAAAAATAAAGCCTTTTATGTAGTAGGAGAGCATTTTTTCAGCTGATAATCAAATGACACTATTATGCAGGCTTACTAGATTTGCAAATTTACAAGTTTTTACAAGTCAGTTGGGTCCCTTCCTCAGGAAATCAGTTGAAGTTTTTTTTTCCTGTATTAACTCAAAGAGCCTGGTTGTCCTTAAATCCTTCTGAATATATTTGCCTTATAATTTGACTACATTGAGTCAACACCCTTATAGGAACTGTAATGCAATAAAAAAAGAGAAACTGTTCAATATAGTTTCCAATTACCTTAGGATCAGATTGGAGAAACTGGAATGTACACAATAAAACCTGCACAAGACCTGAGTTCTGTGAGATTTTGGAAGCAACCAGTGCTTTTCAACATAAAATACCATTTGAAAGCTTTACTCTGCTTCCAATAGTTGTAAAGTGATAAAAATGAAAATATGCATGTGTCTTGAAATGTGCATTTTACTTTTTAAAATTTTGTGAACCACACGTCTGTGGAATTGAAAGCCTCATATGTAAGTAACTAAGCATCACTGCTTTTACTCAGTCAACTTTTTTATTATGGTGAATGTTTTTGCTTTGCTGCGTTCTGCAATAAAATTCTTTATAACTTATTTACATTTTTACTTAGGGAAAATATGTCGATTCAGATGTGCTTGGTGAATTTATTTTGTAAAAGTCTCCAGGTTACACTGGAATCCCCAATATGCATCTTGCTTGCAAACAGAATATGGAATGTTAGTTCTGCCTTGTTTTTGTATGTAGCTAGCAGTAGAATTACTACAAAGTATTTGAGTGTATCCAGAAATAAATTTGTACTTTGAGATACGAATTTGTTGCATTTGACCATAAAATTTTAATTGTGGTTTCATTTTAGTTTTGGAAATAAAATTAGTTTGATGTAATTCATTGCTTTTATTTTAGTAAGTGATTATAGAGAGAAAGAAACTTGCTTTTGCATACACCTGTAAAATAAAGTATTACATCTGATGTCTTTCCAGTGAATAATTTCTAAGGTGGGTAACTAAATGGGCTCCAGTGTAATAATTTTTCATTTCTTCGACTTATTTTTAGTTGACTTGGAGCATATGCGCACAGTGAAAGCTGACAAGCACCAGCGATTTTGTCAGGAAAACAATTTCAGTAGCCATTTTGTGTCAGCCAAGACAGGAGATTCTGTAAGTAAGAAAAAACCCCAAACTTGTAGATGTCTTGTTTTTTAACAAGATGCCGTAGTTTTATTACACTTCACCTAACAAACTGTTGAGAACTCAGGGTGCTGCAGGCCCTTTTTTGTCTCCGTTAGTCGCATGAAAAGTAGATCTTTGAGTGCGTATTATTGTTATTAAATTACAGTGGTTTCTCATCTGATTTTCAGTTTGAGGTACAGATTTTAATGGAAATGGTCTGGCTTATACATCAGCGTGAGAACTGAGACCAGCTAAATCTCTGTTTGCTGTCAGCCTGTAGTTAAATATATTTCTTAATTCCAGGTGGAGTCCCATCTACAGACCATCAATATAGAAATTTCCAACAATTGGTAAATAATGTGACAAGTCCCTGTTGCAGTAAAAGTTTCTAATATGAGTTCTGAGCCATGAGAGACATTCCCTCTGCAGGTCCATTGAAATTCGAACATTCTGGCATTTGTACCAGATGCTTTGCAGAGTACATTTTTGAACAATCTTTTTACTCTGAGCTAACTGGGTTATTTGTTTTAGTTGGAAGTGTATGAAAGAAAAGGTTCTTTTTCAGTTGACACTATCAGTCAAATTAAATCGTATTGTATTGTTTTGCTTGATTTCTGTCACATGCCTAATGAGTTTGTCATTCCCATAAAACAGTCTTGTATCTGTCTCCTTAATATTACTGTTGACAAGAAAGTTTACTTTATTTTTATGTTATTGAACAGGAAGACCATGTTGAAGTACATGGGAGTATACGCCACAAATGGAATCACTTGTTAAGGTCTTTGATGAAACTTGTGCAGTGAACTGCCTAATTTTGTAAGATAATAGTTTTTTTGTAAAGTCTAACAACACTGCTGTTACAAATGCAGTGAGTCCTGATTCTCTTTATAGTTCGTGTTAAATCCTTGGCATAAATTTTTGTTTAAAGTGTGAAAATGCAGACTTTTTACACTAGAAACAGAAGAAAAAAATCCTAATACTACACTTAGAAAAATGTGCATCTGATAAAATGTATTCTTTTCTCAAGGGGACCACCAAAATCAGTTAATTTTATAGTTGATACATTTATCATTACTAATTATGACAGAATCTTTATTGTAGCTTTTTAATTAAGTCATGAATTACATCAGCATTCCACTATATATACTGATTGTACTTTTGATAGCTTACTGTTCAAAAACAAAAGTAAATCTGAATTTGCCTAGGAAACATTAACAGGAAATCTCTGCCTAAATATCTACTAACAAAAGAAGTAGTTTCAGTAGTTCATTTTTAGTTTCAATATAAATTTGAATTAGCCCTATCACTGTTGCTGCACACTGATCATTCAGAAGATGGAGTGTTTATCCTAGACAGTGATTTAAGAAGAGGCCATCCATTGTTACTGTGAATATAAACTAGAGGAGTCTTACTCAGTTAAATGATATGTTTTGTTTACGTCAGATCTTTTCAACAGACTTGTTTGCAAAACATGATTTTGTGTACATAGAAAATTCTGAAAGTCTCCCCAGGAGAGAAGAATTTTCATGGGAGATTTATTATAACTAACTGTTGTTACTGTCTATCAAATCATGTAACTGAAGCATTGCACTTGTGCTTGATGTTTTTTGCAGAGAGTGTCCTCAGGGCAGGTGATGTAGCTCAGAGCACCTGAGAGTTTGGTGTGAGTTAAACTAGGTCTCTGGGCCTCAGAATCTCTGTTCAGTATGTCCTTTCTTGTTGTGTAGATGTTGGTAGAACAGACCAGTACTAGACCAAGGAACTGAGAGAAAGAGCAGTTGTTTTGGAAGCTACCACACTACCACACTTTGTTGGTTGTGCCACTAATTTATTTCTGGTTTCCATCTCTGGTGTAAGAAGAGATTGTGTAAATAGTATTTTTCTTAATTTTCACTGAAAATGACTGAGAGCATGTGCATAGATCTTTTTTTGGGGGGTGGCAGCTGCATGATGCAAACCAATGTTTGTTAGGAATTTAGATGGTGAGCTCAGACAATCAGCCCTGCAGATAAAATATAAGGCGTAGCTTGGCAATACAATGTTTAGCAGCAGTGCACACTTAAGCTGCACCTCTTTAGCATCTGTCATCTTCTTTAATCACTTTTAAAATGCAGTTTTACCTAAACAGTAAGATAAGTGGACTGTCTTGAAATGAATTAAAGGAATTATTTAAGACAGCATTGCCACCCAGTATTATGTGTTAAACCATGTCCAAAGTCTAACTCTTCCAGGCTGCTGCTGCAGGCTGTACAACATCTTGCTTGTTCCTAGATACTTCTAGTATATGTTTTGTAAGATTCTTCAGAACTGTTTCATACTGCTATTTTTTGAACCTGGGTAGTACAGAGTTTGGTCATGTTGATGCACAGTTCTGTTGTTCTCAGTCTCAGAAACCTACATCTCTTACTTAACAATACACTGGTAATACATTTTTGTGCTAAACATTAGTGAATGCCCTTATTCATATTTTATGGCACTGAGAGTAGTATTTGAGAGGTGGGTTGTGTAAAAGCTTGTTTAAACATAGGTCTCTGGAGGCAGCGTAGAAGTGTTGCTTAACAATCCAGCATACTGTTCATTCCTTGTACCATTGTTGAGTTATTTTCTCAATTTTTTAAACAAAATTGGAAGTACCAGATGAGGTTATTTTCAGATATGTTTTGCACAGGTCATAATTTTGTATATCATAGTTTACAGTTCAAGAATGGTTTGATATATTTGAAAGAACCTCAAGGATGTCTGTTTTTAATCATTTAAATGCAATTTATTTTTTTTCCATAGGTCTTCCTGTGTTTTCAGAGAATTGCTGCTGACATACTCGGCATCAAATTAAACAAAGCAGAATTGGAACAATCACAGGTGATTTTCCACAAATACATGGGGTTTTTTAGTATTTTATTTAGCATTAAAAGTGATCTCATTGTGGATTTATAACTGTTCTTTAAATCAATCTTCATCTTTTGTTCTGAAGATAATTATTTAATTTCACAACAGCTTTTTTGAAATATAATAATTCCTTATTTATCCATCATGATCAACTCTCTGCAACAAGAAAAAAACATGTTCAAAAATGAAGAAAAAACTTTAGTTCTGAGGATGTTTGTTTAAAAATAGCATTAAAATTAGTTCAGAAATTAAATATGCATGCATATACAGGTAGCATGGAAGATATTCATTATATTATATGTGTGGATTTAAACTGAAAAATTTTTCTACAACCCAGTTTCAGAAACCTCAAAAAGAAAGATTATACTACTGAGGCAACCCTGTGTAATGACATTTGAGATTACAATTATTTAAATTTACTTAGTGACCCCAAATGTTGCTATTCTAGTGGTGTAATATCCTGGAGCTGCTTTTCAACACCAGTGTTAAACAAGTACCACAAAATAAGTCAATGAGTTTATTTAAAGTAAATGGCAAAATATTTCTTATGTACAGCTTGGTCTCCCGCTTTTTGAAATATACAATAAATATGTAATTTCTGAAAGTGCTTTTCCACAGCAGTGTTTGCAAACTGTGTTGAAGTGGTTAACTAGAAAACTGTATTGCAAACAGTGAAATTGTAAAATATACTTACAGAGCGTACTTAACAAGCGTATTAGTTTCAAAAGGCTGTAATTTATAGGCAAAGAAGTACTAAGTGTGTCTTTTCAATGTTCTTTTACTACTAAGGTACCATCCATCTATAATTCTGAGCTCTGTGATTATTTTTATATAAATAATTGAACACATAGAGTTCTTCAATTTTTCTTTGGTTGTTTAGCTAGTACTGGAATATCAGTCCTAGACCTCTCTGTGCTGTGAGTGGCATTCTGTAACTCAGATGTAAGATTGTAGAAAGGTGTGCAAATACCTTAAATATAAAGGAGACTGATAATAGAGTTAATACGGAAAATTGTATCGTTCTAAAGAAAGTGTCTGTTTTAGGTTGTTTATAAAGTAAGAGCCTCCACATAGCCCCAACTCAAGAGTATATAACTTTCTATATCAAATTGGTATCAGATTGAAGTAGGCTTCCTTCTACTTTAGTATTGTAGTTAGCTTTTAATTTTGTTGAGTAGATCAATGGAATGTGCAATATATGGGTCAGACAAATTGATATTAGACAAGTTGCATTAGCAATAGCCAATAAATAGTTAATATGCATGAATTAAATACTGTGGCATACATTACTGTTGATGTAAATCCAGGCTCTAATTATCAAAAAAAAAGGTAAAAATATCTCTGAAAAACCACCACCACCACCACCCACAAAAAAACAACAAACGAAGAAACAAAGCCAGTAAATGGATTTGGACAGAAAAGAAGCTTCACTGTTGCCTTTCAGGTACCGCAGAAGTCACTGCATGGTGCAACACTGTGCACATAGCTGAAGAGTGAGAGCTGGAAAGCAACTGCTTAACTTTCGAAGTTCTGTTAATGGAGCATAGTTTCAGTCTACTCCAAACAAGCAATAGCTCTTTGTTATCAGTAAAACGTTTGCTTCTTTTGAGAGTGTTATTTTGAAGGGGCTGTAAGAGTTTCCCCAGTATAAGTCAGAAACCAATGAAAATTGTATTGGAATGTCTGTTAGCTGTATCTTAAGGCTCATTGTTGTATGGAACCAAGTACCCGCATCACTTCATAAGCACAGAAAAGGGAAAGCCTCTACATAAATCTGGAGAGGGAAAACTTGAACCTCCATATCCTCAGGAAGATGAATTCTCTTGAGAAAAATTCATTAGTCTGCAGTAGAAAGGCCTCATTGAAGTGATGTGTAGATGCTGTTTCCCAAAAGCATGGAGCTGGTCTCTTGGCTGGAGGTGGTGGTAGAGGACGATGCCATTACTAGGTTTCTGTTGTACCACAGACTCCTGTATGACAGGCGCAGGTCCCTTAGTGTGGCAGTGGTGAGAGTTTTTCCTCTTCCATCTCTAAAATGGGCACGCATCTTCCTGAATTTGTGGGACAATTATATGATGTGCGTTCCTTAAATTTTTTAGGCATTGAATACTCTAGCTACCAGGCTATAAAATTATATTGGGGGATAGATGGGTGCTAGATAAATGCTATAAATAATGCAATAAAAACAATACAATAGTAAATGTGACTTATCCTTAAAGTATACAAGTGTTGACTTGGATTTAATCTTTAAAGAAGGAGTGAAAGGCATTGTAGTTTTTATAAATGTGCACTGTTTACGCACTGGATTATATATTTGAGTTTTCCATATTTTGTGTAATGTGAGATTTCCTCATTTTGAAAACTGAGAAGGTTGTTGCTTGAATCTGTTTGTCAGAGAACATCTCAGATATGTTCATTCAGTCTAGGTGGTAACAAAGTATAAGATTAAATACTGAATTTGTGTAAAATGACAACAGTCAAATGCTGTATGTGTATTTTTTTATTGTCTAGTATTGATAATATGCTTTAAAATTATTTCTAGCACTCGATTTTGTGCCTGAAGATCTTATTTCTTATGTTTAGAGTCAGTTATGATCTTAGATGTGACTCATAGGTGGATTGAAATAAGTAATAGGAATCCCAAACACATTATTTTAACTTGTATGAATTTGTGGGGTTTGGCTTATGACTTTTGAGCTTTGGTGACTGGCAGAGCTGCAGAAGCTCTTGTGAAAAGTATGTGAGATTCTTGGTTGCCTTCAAATTAGCAGCACAACTCCTGTTAGTTAACTGCAAGAACAAGCCTTAGAGATTGGATTATATTTACTCTGCATTGTTTTAGAAAACAGCTGCAGCAGTTTAAGATATTAATGCAGACCAAGCTATTTGCCACTGCCCTTTTGTTGGAATGTTTTGCTCCCACATCAGAATCAGAAAATGGAAGGTGATCATGTGCTTTGGCCACATCAGGGTGAAGTTGAGCAGCTTAGCTTAAACTGCTGCTGAAAGTTGTTTTAAAGAGAAGCTGCCAGACTTTGTGCTGAAGTGGATGAGGTGCAAGTACACGTTACATTCCACCAGCTCTCCTTTGGCAGCAATGATCTCCAGCAGAGGAATAGGACAGACATTTGGGGGTGGTAAGTTTTTAAACTATCTCAGCTAGAGCTACTAAACCTTGTCTGTTAACATGCTGAGATGACTGTTAATCAAACCTTTATTTGGACAAAACTGTGGTGAAACAAAGAACTAGATTACTCTTCATGCGTGACTGGAAAGTAGAGAATGTTTTTTGAAATGGAACAGTTCCAAAATAAGGAAATTACAGATTCTGACTTATTTTCAGTCCTCAAAATACTCTCCCTTTTAAATTACAAGGGTCTGATGAAATTTGAGGAAATAGCTTCTTTACTAATCAAGTGTTTTTCTTTCAGTATTTTTTACTTTCAACTGTAGTGTAAAAACTGCATGGGGTACAGCTTTGTTCCTTGGCATTGGCAAGAGCTAGCATTTTTGTAAGTGATGTGTAGTTTTCTCTCTATCTAAATGCCAGGTCAGCAGACCAGTGTGTGTGCGCCAGCTTTGTACAGTAAAATGTTTGGCAGATAAGTCAGATCTGGAATACAGAGCACCTGGACCAAGAAAGGTTATTTCGCATTATTGACAGTGATTTGAACCATTGCAATGATACGCTTGACATAGAATCTGATGCAAAGAGGCCAAGTTTTTAATTACCATGAAGTTAATAGAAGAAATGTTGCAATGATATTTTTTTACTCTTATTTGTATGAAATTCCTTAAGAAAATCCAAGTCATTTATGATCGTCAGTTTTTTGCTACAGCGTACCTAAGCATAGGTCACTAACCTGCCTGTGTTTACAGGATGGGATTTAGACCAATGTTTGAGGAACAATTAATTGCCTACTGATTGCAGGACTTTTTTTTTCTTTTTTTTTTGCCAATCAGCTCTAGTCAAAAGATGGGTATGAAGAAACTAGGTCCCGTGAGGTCAGATAACGCTGTTTAATGCTAAAACTCCTACTACTGCCCTACATGGGATTTGGCAACCTTTCTCTTGATAACATCAGGCCAGGAGTCCAGTAAATCATGAGTGTTGTCCACTAGATAAGATAATATGAATGTGATCAATTAAGCTCAAGAAGAGTACTTCAGCAGCTAATAAATCCAGGTCCTTTACCAGCCTATTCAATTATTGTTGCTTGTTTGACATACAGGTTTTATTTACAGAGGTAATCTTTAACGAATACTGTTTATATATTCCTAATCCAGTTTATATATTGTTTCCTTTAAAATAATAGAATTTAATTATTTATTAATTAATTTTAACCATGAAAATACATTGTAGGAATGTTGAAGTATTTAAAAAAAATATTAAACTGGTTTAGGGTACCTTTCATAGCAGACTTACCTCCTCTGCTGCTTCTTTGCTGAAACCATTCCATGAATTTTACTTCCCTTTGCATGACCCCTGTATTGACGCTGTATTAATAATGAGAACCCTGTATCCATTACCTGTATTAATAATGAGAAAAATTTTAATAGTTTTGTTTGTTCGTCTTTAAGGGGAAAAATGGGAGCCTTTTATTTTTAAATGAAGCAAAGAAAAATCAAAACTTGCAGCATTTTCGTGTGAGGTTGTTAATTTGGTCACTGCTTTTGAATTATATATTTAGGTGTAATGTATAGTTTTGTAATGGAAAAGATGCATGTGTACAGCTAATGTGCTTGTTACAAGCTGATAATGTAGTATTTAAGTATCTTCAACTTCAAGGAGGAATAGGCCACTGTCATCTTTTCTTCCACTGAATTCCCTGCCTTTTTATTCTGTCCCTTCTCTAGCTTTAATACGCTTTTGCTGATTGCATGTATGAGCCTTTTACTTTGGTGCTTTGAGAGGGCATGTCTTGGAAAAAGCTCGAGAAGCAGCCCCGGTGCTGAGAGTGCTGCTTTCAGCCAGATGCGTTGCTCTTATATCTGTCTAAGGCCTGAAAATGCACTTTCATTTTGCTTCTGCATAATCTTATGTTATCCATTCATTCTTTTCAACTACTGATTAATCTCTCCATTGTTTTCCTTCTCTTTTCTTTTTACATTCTTCTCCTTGCCCTCTATCCATCATGTTGATACATGGTTAACAGAATGTTGTCAGGGCAGAACTAGTGAAATATCCTGAAGAAGATAACCAACATCACACTTCCAACTGCCAGAGCAAAGTCTGCTCAATGCAGTAGTTCAGGTATTGGTGGAAAACTTGGTTTGTTTCTTTTTTGTAAGCTGCATTGCTTTTACATGGAGTAACAAATGTTAAAGTAAGTTCTTTTGGAAGATTGTGTTTTGAATGTGTAAGTACTTGTAATACTCAACATATTATTTTGGAACTCTGTGTACAATTAATTATATAGTGTTTCTAATAATCAGATAGTATGTAGAAACTTTGGAATGCTTCATGTTACTGTATTCAGTGCTGTACATTCAAAATATTACATAGCTGTCTCCGATGGAAATGGATGCATAATTGTACATTTCTGTCTCTTCATGTAGGAGAGAGCATCAGTCTTATCAAATGCTTTGTTAATAGAATGGGTAATATCTGTTAGATCTGTATTGGAGAATAAGTATAGTATGCAGAGCTTCTTTTTATGTTAATGTAATCTTTAGCCAGTATGCCTATCAAAGCTTTTTAAAAATATGGCTTTATTTAAAATTTGCTTTGGATTCTGTCCATATTTTCTGATGAAATGCTTGGAGTAAAGACAGAAAGACAAATTTAGGTACAATTTCCAGTTATAATTTAGGCGGCTGTTCTTAAAGAATGAATGGCACAACTTTTGCAAATAAATTCTGTTTCATTACTCTCATACAGAACAGTTTTAATGGAAGTTGAACTATATTCACTGCTTTAGCAAAAAAAGTTACATTCCTTTTGTAGTGTTGTGAAAACCTACCAAGGCACTTGCTTCTGCTTAGTATGAATAAACTGAGAATTACAATGAGAATTAGCACCTGAAAAGGCTTCCTGTAAGGTAGTGAAAAAAATCCTGGTTTGTTTGTTATTTTTCCCTTCGTATTTCAGTAAAAATCTGTTGAATGCCTTGCCAGCATGAAGTTTGCATTTTCTGATTGTTCTTATGTTTTCTTTTATGACAGAGGGTGGTGAAGGCAGACATTGTCAACTACAGCCAGGAGCCTGTGACAAGAACCGTTAATCCTCCCAGAAGCTCGATGTGTGCAGTTCAGTGACCACGCTGTTCTTCTCTGTTTGATACCCTTGCAGTCCTCCTGCCTTGATGCAGGCTCTGGGATTACCAGGAACTTTGTTTTAACAGGGACCAGCGCAACAATGCAATTAGAGGTTTCAGAAGCATGTTGCACCATTGTCCGTTAAGAAGCAGCAGGCAGTTTTTTGACTGGCCGAAATTCAAACATGAGACCACACACTTGAAAAATTAAGGTCTCTATTCTTTTAAATTGTATTTAAATAAAACTGTATAACTGTGTTTATGTTTCCTCCTGTCTGTTTGACTGATACCAGAATAAAAATGGATGAGGAAGCCCTGCATTCAAAATGCTTTTAAAGACATCACCGTGGAAGGGTATTTTGCCAAAGCATTTTTAATTTCTTTTTTCTCCAGTTATTTGAACTAACACTCAGCAAAATGTTACTTGGAAAAGCTGTTGCTGGAATAATTTTAAATACATAATATATTTTATCTAAGGATAATTTTGAAAGTGTTCCATTAATATATACATATATATATATACTTAGCACAAAATGTATAAATTGTATCCAGTGAAAAACAGTGCTTAAAATAAAGCCGTTATTATAAAAATAGTTACTTTTCTGAAGTGTCAGGTTGTCTCCATGGATGCTCTGAAAAATCCTAGTGTTTTTGTGTATTTTTATTACCACATCAGCATTACTTCTTGCAGTAATAGATAGGCTTATATGTCTTTATGAATATGGATGAATCTCAGTCAGCAGTTTGGTCTGTAAATGATGAGTGATATATTCAACATGCATTAGAAACTGTTGATAGATCAATTATCATCAGTCACTTTAAATAACTAACAGAATGACTTTTGACCTGGTACTCTTTTCTTTCTAATTTAGAGTAAATGACAAATAAAAAGCTGTGTGCTCTGTGATCTTCACACTTCTCCCCTGTTCCTTTTCTAGCAGTGCACACAGTTCTCTGCTGGCACATCTGAACAGAAAGCTAAGGAGAAAAAAAAATTAAGCCATCTTAATTCCAAACTAGAAATCTTTTCCTGTTAAAAGTCTAGAATGTGCTTTCTAATAACTATGAGGAAACATTTGGGGATTCAGAAAGTAATGAGGCTGTGAAGGAAGCTTGTATATCACAAGTGAAAATTTTGAGGTTCTTCAAGTGAATGTTACTATTAAGCTCTTCAAGCAAGTGCTTATTAGTTGGAACAATTAAACAATTAGTAGTTTAACAAAGTAGCTAAACTATTTAAACTATTTTAAAAAAAGATTGCAGATGGCAAAAAATCCTATTTATTAGCTTAACACATAATTTTGTAACTCTGTGATACGATTTAGTGTGTATTGCTTAGCATTCAAATGTGGGAAATTCTAAGAAAGAAGCTGAGATACTGAGAAATTGTTCTACTCTAAGGTAGGTGTGATTTGCAGTAAATTATTTATTCTGGGATTACAGTCTGTATTCTTGCTCCTTCCCATGGGGTTCATGTCCCACTGCATCACTTTACTGTATAGTTAACTGCAGCTGTAAGGGGAACTCTCTTCCACTACCACTGGGTAAGAACATGTCTTCAAAGGGTTTTTCTAAAGTAGTTATTCAGTTCACAAGTTGATGGCCTCCAAGGCAGGTGGAAAGTTTTTTTTAAACCCTTACATTTCTTGGTTGTTTATGGCCTGAACGCTGCTCCTATGTTCAAATACTGACAAGAACTGCCCTCTCTGAGAAGCTGAGCACAATGTGGCTCAGGCAGATGGCTGCGGCCGTCTTTCTCTAGTCCATGTGTGTCAGCTTCATGGTCCTGCTTCCCAAGTGATATGTAGCATGGTCTTAAAGACCTAACAGTGCTTTTCTTTTAAAACCTTCTGTTATTTTACTTTTCAAAAGAAAATGCTTTTTCATAACTTGATATGCAGAGTCCATTATTAGCTTGAATAATAAAAAAATTTTGCTTTTACATTTTGGGTATCTTGCAGTATGAAAGATGTTATATGTGTCCCAATCCAAGCTGTTTTACAGACGGATTTTATGTCTTGGTCTCACCACAATTTTTTATTCTCAGTGCCTATTTTTCTAGCTGTTTTTGACTTGTACATCCTTTTGTATTTTATTCCTATTGATCTTTTCACCGACTGCTGTGTTAAATGCCTACCTCCTCTGAAGATATTTTTGTTTACGTTTCCAAACTGCCCTCATTCTTCCTCCCTAACATACATGTATATTATTTATGCTAACCAGGAATCTCCTCTCTTAGGTGCCCTCAGCCCCTCCTTTTGCTGCCCCTCTTAACCTCCTCAGCTTTTTGTATTGTATACTGACTTCCACTCTCTGCTTTTTCCTCCCCTTCCTGCCCCATTGAGATCCATTACCTGTCCACCTTTTAATCCTTACAAATGAGCTTTGCTCTTTTTGCTCAGCCTTGGGGACCCCACCTTGAGCCTTCGAATTCCAGCTGCAGTCTAAATCCTTGGCTATGGTAGCTGCCTTTGTAGTGCTGCAGCAGCTGTGGTTGAAGATTCAGCACTGCCATTGCTGGTGCTACAGCACAAGTTCCTCCAGGCGGAGCAGAAAGGTCAGAGATGATTCTGGAGGATTAAGCAGGAGAGAGGGAGTCGACTGTTCTGCAGGGAGGGCAAGGACTCTGGTGACTGGAGGGATGGACACAAATCTCGTTAGAGAAGTGTGTGAGGGCTCTGTGGCCGGTTGCCTTCTGTAAGTAACGTCCCACCACTACTGATTCACGTGATTCATGTATAGTAGAGTTGAATTGTGCCATATTAATGCACTTTAGAAGTTTTTTCCAAGGTGAGAACTGGTTGAAGGCAATTCAGCAAACAGTAATGAAGTAAAAAAATGCAATGCTCTTGAAAAGTGAGGCGACATATGCTTAATGTCCGCTGACATGGGGAGTGGGCTGGGACAAGCGAAGCGTGTTTTTTCCTGAAGCTGAGGCCAGATGAAGGGAAGAAACATGTTCAGACCCTGATCTTACGCAGATGCACACTGGTGAAGTGATCTGCCTGCTCAGAGCTGTTGTAACTAATCATTCCAGTAACAGCTCCGCAGTTAAAGGTTGTTGCTAAGTTCAGCTCCTTGCTAAGGTCGGTCTCCCTGATGTGGTGGATACCAGTAGGTACATTGTGTCTGGCCGCATGGTAGAGTATCAGTGCTTTTAAAACACATCTCTGAAGCATTATTAGACTCATGCAACTTCTTGTCTTTTGCAATTCTAAAGTTTGGTGGAGTCGAATCTCTTTCACAAACAGCATGAAGGTATTTTCCCTTTCAACCAGATGCTGAGTGCCAGAACCTGTGATGAGTTCATGATCTCTCTGAATAAATTGTTCTTTTGACAGTTCATAAAAGTCATAAAAACACATGAAGCTGCTTTTTAACCAGAATAACTTTTTTTTTTTTTTTTAGATACATACTAGGTCACTAGGAAATTATGTGAAATGTACTCATTTGAGGAATTTGAAAATTGTTGGTGCCATCTATCTGCATCATTAGGCTTCTGAAAACACCTTTTTCTTTAAATCACTGCTTGATTTTCACCAGAAGAAAAAGGCTTTTTGCATCAGGCAGCTTCTTTTAAATGCAGAGCTAATTTCCTTCTCAGCAGGTGCACTTGATAGCCTTATAGCCAAAATTTTATAATAATTTTGTAAGGAAAAATATCATAGTAATATTTGGTTATTCTGCTTTTTTGTGAGAATGGCAATTTAGATAAATTGCAATTGTATTTTTCCTTTTTACATTTATTTTATGTCAAGAATATGGTTGCTTTTTCACAAAAGTTTATAATCTTTGTTTTGTGATGTTCTTGACATTTTTATGAAGTCGTAGTAGAGAGTGCTGTTTAGAAGGTAAATATTGGTATATCTAACTTGGACTGTACTGTGCTATTAATGTTTTGACAGAAGATTAAAGTGCTGTTCTGTAACATAACTAACAAGTTTATAATAATGGGAAATTTTCTGCAGGGGAATTTTTACTATTTAGAATACTTGCATGCGTTTATCATGTAGCTTAACAGTTTGTATGAGGGGCCTGATAGACGTATTCAAAGCAGCATTGAGTTTTATAGAAGTTACATTTACAAAGCTGGTGTGATTAACTACTTCTCTTTCTGGAATTTGCACATTATTTCTCAATCAAAGATGTTGTTCTACAATGCTGTATTCTTTTCTTTCTCTGTTCAAATACTACTGCTTAACATATAATCTGATTTCTTTAGGCTGTCTTTATTTAAAACCAACTCATAACTACTTAAAATGTCAAAATAGCTGAATGTTGCTGAAAAGAAAAAGGCAAAATTTATCCATGTTTGCATAGGGGTAATGGCATACATATGAGATTAAAACTCCAGTCCAGATAATTATCCATAGGAAGCAAATTTATACTCTGATTTCAGATGCTATGAATAGAATGTGATTAGAATTTAATGTGCTGCAGTTTTATTTGCAAAATACACAGGTCCTGTATAAAACCTCTTTTTATAAAGTACTCTCTAGAAGCCTTGGGGATCCCTGTTTAACTTGCAAATACCGAAGTTTGATCTTCCCCAAATAGAAGATAGTGAAGCTCCTGAGTTCCATGAACTGATTTCTATTTTCAGCTTCCCATAGAGAGCTGACTGTTCAGCCAATTTAAACTCTTTTTTTTTTTCTACTCCACTTCATCTTCATTCATTTTGGCACCATTTTTAACTGGAAAACTTCCAGTTAGCTAATTGGCCATTTGCCTTGTTTTATGTGGGGGTGATGTCAAGTGCTGAAATAACCGATTGACTGAAAGCAATCTTGTTTCAAAGGCTGGTCAGAACCAAACCTCAAAAGGTACAAATTTCAGGTTTGTTTTGTATTTAACTGCTACACAGCAGTCCTTATCCTAGTGGACGAACCTCCGAGAAGAATATAGATTTGAGGTCAAGAGCTTGTGTTTGCTCAGATACCACATTTAGAGCACTGAATTCTGGAGGAAGTAGGAATCCAGATCTTTTTTTAATATCACTTTCAAGACTTCCTCTACTTCTACTCTGTAATGTCATACTAGCAATCAATGTTCTTAAAAAAATATTAATTCAAGTCCCCATTTTAAAAACAAAATGTGGTAAGTATACTTTGGTTCAGGAAAGTTTTTCTTTTAAGGATGAGTGGAAAAAACTGCTTATGTTGTATGAAATATCACTGGCATAGCTGAAGATATTTATACACATTAATAATCATATTTGCTTGTTATGATCTGCTGAATATTCTATATTCTGCTTTCTACTTTTCGTATTTAAAATATTCTTTAAAATGATAATGATTATAAATAGAAAATAAAATACCAAAGCAGTTTTAATTAATTCGTGCCTCAGAAAAAGTCCTACAAACTGCTTCAGGCAAACATTTTTTCTTTGCTAGCTAAACTCCATTTCTGTCCTTTCCTGGGCTGATCCATACCAGGTAGCTTGGAGGATCATGACCTACTAATCCTTTTTGATTTCTGGTGAGCTTTTAAAAACAAAGTAGACCAAGAAACATCAAAGGAGGATTTAAAAGACACACACTGTGCCCTGAAAAGTAAATGTTGCTTTGGAAAGCATTCTCTCTTTTAAAAAAGAGGTGAATGCTGTGGTTCAATACTATTCACCAAAAGCACTTAAGCATATGCTCAAAATTAAGCGTGTATTTAAGTTCCCTTGAAGTCTATGCTGTTTAAGTACACACTTGAAGCTAAATACATTCTGTCATACTTTGCTGACACAGAAATTCTGGCTCCATTGAAATAAATGCCTTTGAGGCTAAAGTTCTTTCAGGAATTTCAGTGTTGTTTCTTAAATTTTCTACCCATTGTGAAGGGGGTATAAACTGAAGCCACTCCCAAGTTAAAAAAAAATAAAAAATATGTTTCTCATACGATCAGTTGTTTTTCTGATATTTTCTCTAGCATGAATAATATGGAAATTGAAAAAAATAGAAGTTGAAATGTGGTTCAGTTTTGTGAGCAGAACATTTACTTGACATTGGGCAAGTTGCTGTTTTTGGAACAAATGCTTCTTAGATCCATAATGAATCAGAAACAAAAGAATCTTGAGGCGCTTGACGAGTCTCATTGCAAACTGAATTCCGACTGATAGTGCAGGAAAACATATCAATTTCCCATTCGTAGTGTCTGAATTGCAGATCTGACATGGAGGATAAACAAGAGCTGGTACTTCTTACTCAGATTTGGGAAGGTATTTGATCACCATCTTGGAAAAAATGAAGTGTGATTTCTGGAAATATTCCAGTATTTGTCAAAGAATGGTGAGGCAATGTTTAACTGCATAATGGAAACTGGAGAGAAATTTTGACATCCCACTCATCAATCCAATTGCTTTTTTATCTCTCCACTGTCTTGGAAAGAGAGCAAAGTGTAAACCAACGTTTGGCACAAATGGGCTGTCTGTGCCGTTTAGGAGCAATTTGCATGTAATTGGTAACAATTATACAGACAACCCATTTATAACAGAGAGTGAGCTCACAACCTAGCATAAACTACGAGAAAACGAATCATATTCCCCAGGAATCACACACTCATGTAAGAAAGGAAATGGAAGTTTTTCAGTTGAACCTATTTAGTGGTTTTGTCACCCAGAAATTCAGGGATGCAAATAAGCCTGTACTCAACAGGTTATACATTCTCAAAAGTACAACTTGCATTTGTGCCAATTAAGCTTGGATATAATCAGGCATCTTAAAGAGGGTGTTCTCTATCTTTTTTGTTTTCCCTGTGGTTCTTCTAATCTTCCTGACTAAATGGCCAGCCTTTGAAAGGCCAGAGTTTAACTCTGTTTCCATATGGTCAGCTGCTGAACTGATGAGGTGGATTCCCAGTCTCCTCTGTCGAGGGCACCTGGTGCCAGCCAGGTCCCCAGCAGGAGAGACTGAGGTGACACGTAGTGGTCACACTGTAGTGCAGCTGAGCAGGCTTGGAGAAGCTTCAGCCACATACTGCAGTTGGAGAAGTGTAAGTTAATGGACTGAGAAACAATTAGTTTGATTTGTACATGTCAGCAGCAGCCAAATATCTTCCACTGTCTTTTGGATAAGACATCAACTGACTTTTAAAAATTAGTATTACTATTTCTTTCAGATGGGTGTAAGCTTATTGTAGTTCTAGTTCTGACAACAGATTGGGTGTTTGTGTGCATCCTGCTGTGGGCAGTCTTTTCTTCTTTGGTTGAGAAGCTTGTTGCAGTGCAGACTCACTAACCATACTGATTCACGTTGGACACAGTTTCTGATGCAGCTTTGAGAAAAGTCTGAACCCAGATCTTGTGCAGGCACTTCATTAGCCGACTCTCTGAGGAACATTCAGCATGGTGCTGCAGTATCCATTCAAAGGGGGTATTATAAGCAGCTCATGATAATTCTGGTCTTTGTGACTGTTGCTCTACTCTTAAACCCCTAGTGTAGTAGAAGTGCTGGGCAATGAAAGTTGGTGAATTGGTGAATTATTTTTTTGCCTGTATGTAGGGTCTTACTAGTGTAATTGACATCTATTCACCAAGAAATTCAGATGACAATGTCTTTGAATTTATTTGGAACTGGACATTGCAGACCAGCATTTTCAATGGAAATTGGCAGAATCTTTGGCTCTGAGTTGGCGAAGCCACAAATGCTCCCTGTGTGCATTTGTACAAACCACTTAAGCTGTCTATGTCTTGGAACTCTTTGCAGGCTGACCACAGGACTCCATCCAGCGGGGCTGCCATGGGCATTTGTGGGAATGTCCTGTGCTTGTGTACTGTGGTGGAGTGGTAGCTTTGACTGGTTCCTTGTTTAGACATGGGAGGCATCAAGCAGTATTTTCTAGGATTCTTGTCAATGCTTCCATTGTGCAAGTGCACAGTCTGATGGTATCCCTCATATAGCCAAATATTTGGGACGGACCTGGACAAGGTGTATTTCTGGTAACAAATAGGCCCAAGTTTATAAAAGTTATCCCAGCAAGGTTAGTTGACTGTTTACATCATGCAAGCCATAAACATTAAAAGATGTTGTCTGTTTCTGCTTAGAAGGCGCACAACTGTCAGCAGAAAGCTAATGCAAATGATCACTGAGGTATTCTGGCAAAGCCTGGGGATAGATGAATGCTTTGCCTGAGTGTGCCTTAATCACTTTAGTCAGTCTTGGGGTTCTTTGAAAATAATGAAAAAAAATTGGTCTTTTTTCTGGTCTGTTCCTTTCCCTAATTATTTTTGTAAAAACCAAAAAGTTACCAAAACCACTTTTTAAAAAATATTTTTTTCTTTAATTGTTCCACTCATTGGAGCGGTGGTTTCTGTTGTGCCCTTTGCATCTGCAGCCATCCTCAGCAGCAATCATTCTGAGCTGTTTCTTCTATCCCTACATACTTTGGCAGGACATTGTACTGCTCACACACACACACATGTCTCTGTGTATATAAATATATGTGAGCCTCCATACACTTTTGCACGTGATGAGTGTCTTGGTAATTGGTGCTAGCAAAGTTTTAGATGTTTGGGTCTCTTCTCACCTCTCTCTACTGTTTTAAGCCAAATGTTTCAGTACTGCTAGAAGCACAAATTAGATTATGTGGCTTAAACTTGGAAATACCTGCAATATTTAATGGTAGATATTAGATATATCTGTCTCTAAGCTATGTTGACTACATCGATACAGTAGATAAGGCAGGTCCAAGGAGCCTTGCAGAGCACTGGAATGTTGTTGCTTGCTGTGGAGTAGAAATGACATGCCTGACCAGAACTCACCTTCTGCTTTTATTTACATGGTGCAGTAAGAGCTGCCATGGGAAGTAGGGCAATGGGAAGATGGCTGGAGAATAGGAATGCAAACCAACTCTCACTGTCATTTCACCAAAGCACTTGGATGTTCACAATAGTATTAGACTACAGAATTTCAAATCCTCCCTACACTGTCACTAAGGCAGCACAATTATTTACATGTTATAACCTAGACTGGGAAAATGATCCAGCTTAAAAAATGTGGAAGAGGAGCATTAGAAGACAGGATCAATGTGGCCTGGCATGCGTTCTTTAAGCATGGCTGAGGTCACAGTGAGCTGGAGCACAGAAGTACCACCGGTCAGTGTCTAGGTGAATACAGCTTCTCATGGAATCACAGACCTGGGAAAATGTATACCTTTTTATGACCTGCAGTCCTCAGGCCATCCAAAAGTTGTAAAGACGAGTGACCTTTTCCTCATCCTGCTCACCGCTGACTGACCCCCTCTTGACATCAGTTCCACCTGCAGAAAGCCAGTCTGCAAACACCTCCTTTCCTGGGCTTCTAGATATTCAAACCACTGTTTGTTTTTCCCTTTCATGTTGCTGTTAATGGCATAAACACAAAAGATAATGATTTTCAGGAATTTTTTTTTTTTTCAAATCAGCTGCCTCATCAAAGAACATCTGGCACCAAAAGACAGGTCTGACTGTTCCATATAGGAGATATTTCGGATGTCTAAAATGAAACGAGTACTTGAGCATCTGATTGCAGGGCTAGGTTTACCTCAAGTTTTGAAAATTGATATCTTTAACTTCTTTCTATATAAAATCATTTGTGTTTTCTTTTTAAATATAAAATTCAATGAAGAAAGATGATTACCTTAAGCATCAAATGACCTGCCCCTTTTCTGTACCTCTTCAGTGGTTTCTTGAAACAGCAGAGAAGGGAGAGAGAGGAAATGCACAGAGTCCCCTTTCAGCCTATCTGAAATCCATTGCAAAGAAATACTACATTCCTGCCTGGGTTTTCTGGCACTTTCTTTCACAAAAGGAACAGCTGCTGTTTCCAGTGTACCTTTCTATTCTCTTCTTCCATCTGAAGGGGAATAAGTGACTTGAGGAAGGGAGTGTAACTTAATGAGATAGATGACTCCATACTGGTTAGAAGCTTTCTTCTATAGTTTTGTTCCCAGATCAAGAACAACCATGTGGGAGAATCATGTGTTTAGCACATGGCTCTCACTGACTAATGTCATTATGCCCACATGCACCAAAGCTGAAATTGCCCTCTTGTATGGAAACTACAATCCTCAGGAATAGCCTGTTAATTTGTGTTTGCAGAGTGAGTATGCCGTTTATGTAAATGCTTATGCCACATAAGTAATGATGCCATGTAAATTATATACATTTGGTCAAGTCAATCAAATCTAGGCATTCCTCTTCTCTTTGTGATTGGAGGGTTTTGCTTCTTTACTAGGGGAAACAGAAGAAAATCTTTTTGTTATCTTTATCAAAAAGTGCTAAAACACCAACATTGTTCTGGAATTAGCAAAACTTGATGCTGTTCAAATGCAGAAACAAATGATGGTCTTGTCACCAAGAGCTCACATGGTAAGTAGGATTCAGGAACCAAACATGGATGAAGAAAAATAAGGGTGAAGAGATGTTCACGTGCACCCTTAGAGGTGGAAATGAAAAGCTCTGTAGGTTGGATTTTGACAAAGGCAGCCCACCCTTCTGTGATCTGTAATGCTTGTTGACATTGAATTTGCTCATTAAAATTACATATTCAGGTGGTAAAGGCTGAGTAACCCTTCTGTTTCCAGCTCTCAAGGTGGTGGCCAAACAAGGCCTCCTGGATTCCCAGGGAAAGCAAAGGGAGTCTGTCCATAAATTCCTACTCTTCAAAATGGTACGTTCATGTGTAGTGTGAATAGTAATGCCCACAATATATGTTCAACATGAAGAAGTTACACGGTGACATTGCAACACCGTCTGAGTAGGGGGCAAGAGCTGGGGACAAGACTGTTGTGTTTGGTGACATTGCCTGAGCCATCACTGCCAGGGTCAGAGGATGCATTGACTGTACAGGAACTTCTGTGTTATTGACTGAAAAATCCCTACTTCAGTGCTAAATGGTGACACCTATGCAGATTCCCCATCAGAAAGGAATTCTGGTTAAGTGCTGTTCATCAGGCACTTAAAAAGAGAGCTCTTGGATGGAGCTCTCGGATCAGGGCCAGGAGGTCTGGGCTTCTCTCTGGTTCTGTTACAGACGTGCAGCAACACCTCAGGAAACCCACACCTGTCGTGTAGTGAGATTACAAGGTTTCCATTCCCTCAGATCAATACATCACAACCCAAGGAGATGGCTGGCACCACCCTAAGGAGGATTTATGTCTCTCACCTGCAGAGTGCCACTTTTAGAAAGTGTTAAAACTACGAGCAATTATAAGGTGTTAATTATAAAGTAATTATGGACAAAAAGCAGAGGCTTCTTGATTCAAGGTTGTTTCTGTACTAAGATGATATGGCCTTCAAAACATTTGTTAAATTTTAATAAATAATAGATGCATAAAGGACTAAGAGTTTATCCATGGAGCTACACAGTACTTAATCTCCTACTTAATAGAGTCAGGAGATAGATTTAATAATAGTTGGACTGCTGCCTTTGATTTCTAATTGGTTACCATTTGCACTCACAGAGTCATTGACCTTTCAATTTGTAATTTATGAGAGAGTCTTACATCTGATGATATTTCAAAATATTTAAGATATTACTTTTTATCCAGACCAGCTGAATAAATGTTCCAGAAATTTACTGGGATTTGGTAAAACTGAAATAAACCCTAGTTGGTTTTTTTTTGTTTGTTTTGGTTTTTGTTTGTTTGGTTGTTTTTTTTTTTGTTTTGTTTTTGGGTTTTTTTTGGCAGCATGCTGCTGATTTTTTATTTTTTTACTTGACATATTGTACTTGGTCTTAAAGCTGCAAGTAGGAAAGATTTTTCTGCCTTCTTCTATGATGTTTGGAGGTGGGGAGGCTTCCTGTAGATCCTGAATGCTGCTGATTGCTGTGAGCTCTCTGAAAGCTGACATTGCAGGGGCGATTCTTGTATAAATTGTTTGATAAAAGAAAAGGTTAGTTTTATTCATACCTATAACAGAGATTTGCTACCAGGGCTGAAACTGCACAGTGAAAGGCCAGTATGTCTAGGCTGCCATGGCGTTTTTCAGTCTACATAAATGAAAATGTTCTGCTGTTGGCCGTGGGAGCGCTTACGAGGAGCTCAGCTGCAGTGCTGTCCTCAGCAGGGGAGCTCCAGGGGACAGTGGTGGCCGATGGAGTGCAGACAAGCCTCCAGCCCCAAGCACTTGGATCGAAGGCTACCAGTCTTGGCCCTGAGCAGCTGCACTCAGACTGTGAACTCTGAGATGCAGAGACAGTGCCAGGGTCGTACTCTGACTCACGGTTGGAGAGGCATCTGTTCAGCGGCCGACATAGGTCATAGAATCGTTAAGGCTGGAAAAGACCTCCAAGATCATCAAGTTCAACCTTGGAATACTGCAGAAGAGACCTATTTGATCCCAGGTGTGCACCCACAACTGGTTCGTCTGAATTATCCAGGTTACATCCTGTAATGCAGCTTGGTTTGTCAGTTCCAGAGTCTGCAGGCAGGGATACAGAGGAACACAGCCTCAGTAATGAGAATCTGGATCTGTGTTTGTGAGTGACCAACTCATCAACAGAGGCTGTTCCTCAACACACACCAGTGTGTCGATTTGACCGCCAAAATGTGTCTTAATGGGAGAAAGTTTCCAGGAATATTTTTTCCAGTTACTGTAGAGACAAGAAGTTTTACTATTGCATTTAAACAAAACTCCTGCCCCCCAACAAATCCAGTAATGAAGTGTAATTTCATTTTTCTGTTATTTTTAAAAAAACCCTCAAATCTGAAAAGATAGCAGGAGTCAATTCAGAATATGGAATATCTTTCACTTTTTGAACTAGAAAATACACATAAACAACACTTTGCACCACAACTATTAACATTGTCTGCTTTCTGTAAAATTACCTTTCTCTCCTTGGCATGTTTTGCTGAGAACTGGCCCTTAAAGTGGTGCAGAATGAAGTATACCTCACCTTGAAAGTGGTCTTTGTGAGTGCTTCTCTCTACTCCAGGGGTTGTGTTTAACTGCATGTGCTCTTTTCTTTTTTTCTCAGTCCAAATTAATTTTTCCTAGAAACTGGTGTCTTCTTTTATAAAATTTATTGGCAGAGCTGCTGCAACTTCTTCTATAATGGTTCACCGCATTAAATTATCCCTTCCAATTCCCTGCACAGGGTTTTTAAAAATTTTGCTAAATTTTGGCTGTTGGGGTGGTTTCTCCTCTTGAATGGGTCTGCAGGAGTTGGAGAGGAGCTCATCAGAAGGGATTCAAGGAAGTCAGGGTTAAACCACACCTTTTCTATTTTTTTTTTTTGCTGGAGTTATGACTTGGGTGGAAATCTCATTCTCTAGGTGTGGCTGAGACCAAGATTGCGTGAGGAATTGGGTGACTGGGGTATGAAACTGTGGAAGGCAATCGTCTGCCAAAGGGACTGGGACCAAGCAGAGTGATGGAGGATGGAGACGGGTGTTGTGAAAATACGCGCGTGGTTGAAGCAGTCAGTTACTATGGGGATGCGCAACACCACAGTCACCACTGAGGAAATGAGCCCTGCCCTCACAGCAAGGCTTTCAGGCAGTAAGTAACAGAATGTGCCACACCTTTCTGGGTGAGGGAGAGAGAAAACTTCTCATCCAATATCGGGGTGAGAGTTTCTTTAGTGGAAAGAGTAAGCGGTTGTGTAATGGGAGATGGTGTCAAAATGTATAGGCATGAGCAGACAGCACTATGGGGGAACAGGCAACTTTGCCTTTTTTGATAACTTTCCTGTTTCTGGTTTTGGAGCCTTAATGTTTTTCCACATGGCTTTCTTGATTATTATATTACATTATATAATAAATATAATATAATATAACATAATACAATATATATGTTGAATATAATATACATGCATAAATAAATAAGCTATGGTGAAGCCAAGTCTGCCAAGAGAAGTTTAGTAGACTTTAAAGCAAATTATCTTACATTTTTGTTGGGTTTTCAGTTAGATTGAACTAGCAACATTGTAAAAAGGGACCTTTTCATCTTCTTAAAATATATCCCTCGAGATTATTCCATGTTACCACAAACAGGTTGTGTTGGGAATGAGTTCATGTTCTTAAAGTTCCATCAGTAATCCGTGCAAATTAATTTTAGTCTGTGGGGTTTTTTCTTACGCTGGTTACTGCAGGTTTTTCATGCCATGGGATCATTTGTTGGTTTTGCACATTATTCTTTTTGTTTCTTTATGGAAAGCATAAGACTGAAAAATGTGCTATCTTGTTCTCTGTTTCCAAGTTGAATTCATAATTGCTATTTCTACACTGTGAAGTAAGAGCTTTTTTTTGTTTTTTTTTTTTTTTTCTCTAAATGCAAAGTTTGACCACATGTATCCATGGTTTGCATGAGAGCTTTTGATTCATGCACAATCCCACTGGCTGGCTCTGTGTGAGCAGCAAGTTCTGGACACAAGCTCCAGCAGGATCCAGGGCCTAAGTGAAGAAGCAGGTTGCAAATACCAGTGCAATGAAAAAGCAGAAGACATAACTGACAAGGGAATAGTATTTGCAAATAAATTTTTATGTATTTGCCTAGCAGTATTAAATAAAAAAATCTGGAAACTTAACTGCTGTGATTATCTGACAAGCAAGCAAAATTGCCAATAGTCACTACCAGTTAAGCTTGGAATTAGTTAGTCATAGCAGACTGAAGGGTAAAGAAATTAAAGTACCCCTATGAAATGCCAAAAATAACTGCAGATAAAACAGAAAGTTATTTTTTTTTCACTTCTTCTGGCCTTCTTGCCCCTCCCCATCTGGTATTAATTTTGATTTGATTTGAAATAATCTTTAAGACATCAAGGGCGTTAGGGCTTTGTAGCTTTAGAGGACTAGGTCTGCTTTTCACATTGAAGTGAAAAGAGTATACCTTTGAAGTCCGCTCATGGTTCAGAAAGGAATACCCCCACCCTCTCCTTTAGAGCTGAGTGAACATCAGATGGTTTTAAATTTTGGCTTGATAGGTTAAGTTAAAAAATGTTTTGGAGCAGTTTCGTTTCCTCTTGAGCTTTGTGTCAGCCTTGAGGGGGATGCTGCTGACTCAGAGACAGATGGAAAGATGTATTCAACAAGTGGAAGATTTAAATGAAATTCTTGCTCCCACCCAATTCTACAATACACTGTCTGGATTGCGATGCATATTGCCAGCTCCTTAGTTGCTGTCAAAGCTCCTATTACTTCTTACAGACCAGAATGCTCAAGATAATAACCAAGGGACTATATTTTTATGCCAGACAAACTTTCTTCCTATGGCTTCTCACTTGTGCTTAAAAGAGTAAGAAGTATTGTCACTCTAGGGTACCCAATAAGGCATGCTGTGACAGCAACATGGTACCACGCTCTGCTGCTGAATGAGGCTTCATTCTGAAGGTTGCCTAAATAATGGATGGATTTGGCGTTCCACTTAGCTATGGTGCTTACCCTCATAACAGGAGAGAGATGCAAGTTTAATTCTTCCCTTTGTTTGAAGCTGCTTGAGCTGGGCTGTAGGAAGATGCCATCGCTCAGCTGACCAGCAGCAACTGCGGACAAGGCAGCAGCAGCTCTGATCATCTTTATAGGGCCTGCAGGCACTCAGCTGCTAGAAGACCCCCTTCCCTGATGAGAGCTGCCGTGTGTCAGGCGTGTCACTCCTGGGGGGGATGGCAGGAGCTCCTGTGGCTGCTGAGGCTCCAAGTGCTGCAGTCAGCGTGGCCAGGTGGGTGTCCAGGGGCATGGAGAGTGAGAGGGTGGTGACACGGTGACCTGCTGCAGACCATGGCACTTCAGCTGCTGTGTGTTTTGGTTAGGGGGGTGAAGCTGTGAGTTTACATTTCTTTCTGAGGGCAGCTTGGGAGGTCCAGACAGATCTAAACTGAGAGGCTTTCAGCCGATACACCCAGAGCAGTTCTCAGAGAGCCGACTGCAGGTGTGCCGAGCCCCGCTGGTGCCAGCGTTCTGGATGCTGGGGCAGCAGAAACTCCCTGGCCAGGGACAGGCAGTACTGTGGTGACATCTGTGACAGGGAGGGTCAGCAGTGACATAGGCCTCTCTCCTGTACAGCACAAATCATCTTTTGGAGCCTTTCCTGGAATATTACCACATCCCCTAGACAAATTTTCTTTTCGTGTCACAGTTTTTTGCGTTATTTAAAATGCAATGGAAAATATGAAACCAGAGCAGTGTCTCTGCTTTGACAGAGTGCTGTGAGATTAGATGGTAACTGTGGGGTCTGCTTTTTGGGGAGTTTTACTGTTTGTTCGTCAGTGTTACTGTAAATTAATTTGCTGTATTGCAAAGCTATGAAGCTCTTTACATAAATAAAAGAAAATTATTTAACAAGAATAACATATATTGAACCTATCCTTTTTTTGCCATGGTTAAGAATGCTGTATCATTTATATTCTCTATGTAGTAGATAGTTTTGTGAGGAAGGGAGCTGTTGTAAGATTAGCAATTCCTTCGTCTAACTTTGTGAAACAATATTAATTTCTTTGCCTGAAAGAAAACATGTCACTGTTGATTTATAGCCTTTGGTCAAATACTTGCATAAAGTTTGATCCATCTGTTAGATTATACAAATTTTTGGAAAGATTAATTGAAGCATGTAAATTACATCTTGTTGAGGTTTCTCCTTGTCTATGTGTCTGTCAAATAGATAATTACACTGATTAAATTTGTCAGAGAAAAGGAATTCCAACCAGATGTGTGAATAAATGTTTTGTGCTATTATAGCAATTAAATTCTTCAGTTGAGGCTACAACTTTAGGAAACATTGAATTTATTAGACTTAATAAAAAGGGGGTATTTCCGTGAAACCACACGTGAGATTTTACAGCAATGAAAATATTTAAGATATTTGTTATGTTTCCTTACGATAGTTTCAGTTTTTTTCTCGATATTTTTTCCAGCACATGTAGAAATCAGTGCTTTGAAGGAAGAATTGCTCACCTGTTTTTGGTAATCACATGTTCAGATGGGTAATGTCAGGCCTGTCGTACCAAATATGTTATACAGTGGTAAGTTTATGGATTGAATTGCTGTATTTATTTAGGAAGCAATAAAGTCCTTAACTAATAGCAGAATATGAAACTATAGGAATCTCATGGGCTCTCATACCCTATGGAAAGCAGATGGGCCTCATAGATTCTTTGCATAAAGTCTTTCCATAAAGGCTGATTTAAATTTCTCAGAAAATGTTTAATACATCCTGAGCTTTCTACCGTGACCTAATTTGCTTATCAGATAAATATTAGAGCATATTGGTTCTATGTGAGGCCAGAGTAAGTCCTCTTAAGTAAGACACAAAATTAAAAAATTTAGGTGTATAATTTTGCCATTTTCAGAGTTGTCCTGGGGAAATTCAGCACGGATAGCACATGGACACCGAGAAGAATGAACTTAATGTGTGGATTCTGGGAGCCAAATCTTTTGTGAGCTAGCACCATGTGAATTTTACTTTTGTCTTCAGTAAGAGAAAACATCCCAGACGTGCTCTCGTGTCTTAAGTAGAACGATGGCCGCCAGTTAGGATTGCTTTTGTCCAAATTTGCTTCTTTATGTAGTCAGAAGTATATCTTTATATTTGCTTACTATAGGCAAGAATATCTTGCCAAAAGGAGTTTTATTTTATGTATTAATGTAATTAAAAAGGGGAAAAGATTATTTTGTCAAATAGTAAGAAGATGAGAAAATAAAACACACAGATAAACATACTTGTGGAATTGGCCCCAACCAAATTTCAGAGAAAGACTGAAACAACATGTGTAAACACAACAGATTGTTAGGTGTCTTCCCCAGGATACATACATAGGATAAATATCAACAAAAATAGGTTTAAAAATAGATGATTCAGTTTGTTATTGTGATTTACAAATAGTTTGTTTATGTTTGTGTCTGTGCAAAGTAGCAGAATTTTAGATCACTGATCCAAACACTGCAACTCCTGAATCCTTATGGAATACATGATCCTGCTGTTTGAACACTCAGAAAACTGAAGAAAATATTTATTACTTTTACTCTAATTCAGCACTGGGAATGGAATATTGTGTTTAGTCTTACAACTGGTTTTCATCAAAATGACTTAAAATCCTGTAGCTATATCCTTTTGAGGGAAGGGCTCTTCTGGGGACTAGTTTTGCCAGTTTCTTTCAGCAACAGGGTAACTCCACCTTTAATAGTTTAATTGTTTATTGTAATCTATTAATCTTTATTGAAGCTCCATATCAGGGATGTGTCACCCAATATTTATCTTGTGCTTGAGTATGCAAGATAATAATAATTCTTAGCTATTATTTTATTATTATATAGAACTCAGGGGTTGTCAGTCCATTTGCTTGTAATCCATGGCATGGTGATATTTAGTCTTCCTGAAAAGCTTCTCTCTGAACTGCTCAGTGATAGAAGCAATGAACTGCTCTTCTGGATAGAAGAGCAGACAAATTGTGGTCAATTGGTTTTTGCAGTTAACTTAAGAAACATTCAACTTCTGATAGAAGAGTAACTATAACTGGATTATTTCAAAGTACGCAACAGTGCATTTAAGACAAATGAGTTATTTTTAGTTCTGTCTATCATAAGGAATTTTACATGACAGCTAGCTGATGAGGCATAAATTGGCATTCTTCAGTGTAACTGAGACGACCCACCCTTGCTTCCAGTCTTTGCAGTCCCTCTGTTAATCTGACAGCTCAACAAAGGTGACCGGTGTCTTTGGCTTTAAAATGAGTTCAGGTGATCTAAGCCCAACAGCTGTGTGTTTTCTCCCATGAACATCTGGCACTCATCGTGGTATGTATTGTTGTATGTTTTGTTTTACATGTGCCAATACTGCCTTTAAGCTACAAGAACGCCAACGTTTATTTTGGCTGAGTAGTCAACTATTTAGAATACACAATAAAATCAGATTGCTCATGTCTCACCAAACTCCTACAGCTGTTTTGATAAATTATAGAGCAAAGAGGAAAACCTAGACACAACTGTAACTAGAAGATGGATACTTTGGTGCATCTGCAGCAGGCTCGCAGCTTGGGTGGTTGCAGGTCATATATATAAAGGAAAAGAGATTGTTTCAAAGTGGTATCCATCATTAGTAGTAACTTAGGACAAATATTAATATTAGTGAAATCAAAGCTCTTTGAATTTTGAATGGGCTAGTTACATGTAATAAACTACTTTACACATGATGAATAGCTTTAAAATTGTAGCCTCTTCAGCAATTAAATGTCCATTAAATAAATTTCTGGATCTTTTTAATCAACAGAATCAGTTATTTAAAATTCAATATATGAAGATGAAGCCACTGATGGCAATAAGGGTAAACTTGCCACTGCTTAAAATGTGGAAAGTTTTCCTGAGCAATGCACATGTGACAGAAAGATGATTCTGAGGTATTCTTTTATTATAATGACTTCTAAATAATTCGTGACTGCAATAGCTTCTTTAATAGGGGAAGAAAAGATACATTTTTACAATAAGTGAGAATCTCCATCAAGATAATAAATTTATCCAACTTCAATCAACCAGCTAAAACTTAAGTTTGAATATGATTCCTGAAAGAAAAAAACTAAATTACAAGATGTCTGTTAGTGGGTCATGAAGGAGAAACTATTCTACTCTGTTCTGGAAATCAATATTTAATGTCTGGGTAAGAATTTAGTCAGTGGTCTGCAATGGAAACTTCAGGTGGTACATTCCCTTGTTCACTTTCACATATTCATCACAAATTACAGAACTGCTCAGTTGTGTGTGAGATACAAAACAGAACCAGTCCCTTGCTCATTCAGTTTAGTGCTTAAAGGTGGAAAGAGAATATGCACTGGGAAACACGCTGGAAGGATTAATTTTCAAGTTACATATTTGGGAAGAAGAAGATGGAATTAATTCAGAAGTGAAGGTGGCATTATATTTGTCATAAACTTCAGCTTTGTTTCTCTCTTACAACATGTGTCAAGCTGTCCATTGGAGCCATTTCAGTCGTAGGCCCTACAGGACCTCCCGTGTTTCGGTGTCATCTAGGACAAAAAAAAGGTAATATAGCACAGTACAGAAACTGCTCTCTATTAAATGCAGCAAGGAGAAATTAGTTTGCAACAGAAATATTTTTAAGTGGATTCTGCCATGTCTAGTTGGAAATTCAGCTAAATTTATGATAGTGTGGAAAAAAGCTGCAGCCAAAAATGGGGCAGTTAGAAGATATTGCTGTTTGGGCAAAGGAATGAGGTGATTAAGTGGTGCTGTGAAGGTAAAGGCAAGCTCCATTTTTTGTTGGGAGTGCTTAACATAAAGGTGTTAGGAGAAAACAGTAGTGGGTGTTTGTGTTAAATGGATTGCAAGGGAGAGGCATGGGAAAGTTGTGTGTGTTTTAAGTGACTCTACATTGTACTTATACTTTCAGAGCTGCTATCCTGCCTTTTGAGTAAATAATGTTTAGAAAATATTTATAACATATACAGTCAACTTGGTGTTTAGGTCTTTCAGAGCCTAGTTAAAAAAAGAGAAGTAGCAGTAGTGTTAACATAGTTCAGTCCTTGTGTACTTAAATTGTAAACTCATGGAGGAAGAATTGTGCAGGGATATGTTTGCACAGTGCTTGATACAGTGGGTTCCTGGCTTCTGTATCTTATTATACTACAAAGAGCAAACAAGAAGCATAACTACATTACTGTCACTATATTTTAGAATTATAGTTCAGACAGTAGTGATCAAACCAGCGGTAAAATGGGATTTCAGTCTGGTTTTGCACATGTATAATTTGAAATTAAATCCTCAAACAAGCCAGGAGAACTATAGCTGTAGGGGGAGCAGATGATCAGAGTTCAGAGGCCAGATAGTTAGTGGAAGGAAAAGTGGGCTCTGGGGTTTCCTTTGTTTTACCCATATATATATCTGCAACCCATACAGCTGCAAAATTGCCTTAGTTTGGCCAACTACCGCCTCCCTCTTCTCTCCCCTCTCTTGACACATGGCTTCTTTCTGCTTGTACAAACTACAGCTGCACAGCAAGTAGCATAAAACACTAATGCTGGTGTTACACTAGCCTTGTTATTCCTGTATTTATTCTCTTCAGTACCTGCATGTAGCTTTCACCACTGGAAGTAAAGGCTTTATTAAGTGCTTTTTGGTGTTGTTAACCCATCCCTGAGATATTACACTCAGGTATGTGTTAAGATACAGGGCAGTATCTTTCCTTACCCAGGAAAAGTCTGGTGTGTTTGTTTGTTAATGATACAATGAGCAGATAAAATCTTTGTGAGGTAGGGGAATGAAGCCACAAAATTTGTTCACAATGTTCCTGTTCTTCCATGTATATAACAGGAATGGGGTACATGCATTCTTGATGCTGGAGGGAGCTGAATGTGTCAATAATAATAATAATAATAATAATAATAATAATAATAGTAATAATATCCATTCTGATCTTCCTGGGCAGCCTTGTTAAAATACAACTTCTTTCCCTGAGGAACGAAGAGATCTTGTCTGGGCTATTCTGCCTGCTGTGCTCAAGTGGGAATCACACGAACTCTGCCCACAGGAGGAGAGCAAAAGCCAGCGGAGATGAAACCCAATGTGCATGCGACAGAGGAGAATTTTGCTTAAGGCATTTGAAGTATCATGGGAGGCTTAAGATAAAAGTTCTTTTTGTGTTTGGAGTGCAGCTGTGGAATATCTGACCTCAGGCTCAATGGCTATCAGGGACTTTTAGCTTCATCATTTGGTGGTATAAAGTTTCAAGAACCTTGATTCTGCACTGCTAAAATGAGATGCAATGGATGCTCCCTCTAGTTCTTTAGCTGAATTAGCTGGAGGGCATAAACTCAAGAATTTTTCTCATTGTTTTATTGGGTAAGAGAGACTGACACTGGCTTTACATGCAGATGAATTTTAAGTATCAGTTCTTAAAATTCTGTTTTCCCAAAAAGCCTACAAAAAAGAGTATTAGCACCTGGCAGCTGAGATTTTTGCCCTTCAAGATGACTAGTTCAGTTTTCTTTACGCTTTTCCTGCACATCTGCAGTTGTCTGCACCTTCTTGTCTGATACTGGGATTGCAATGTTTCTGTCACAGAGGTCGTTCTTCTGCTCAGGGTCAGGCTACACCTAACACACTGATGTCCACGTCCAGCACTTTTTTTCCATGCAGCAAAGTAAAATACAAAGAAAAATGTATTTAACAACACTTGAGGAGCTGCAGTCAGCACCTCTTACTCTGCAGATGCCAATGATTGCCCTTGCTTACAGGCACAGGCTAAATTCTCATGCTGTAATTCCTCTTGTATCTATATTTATGCTCGTATCACTCTCACTGCAATGCTTTATGTTACTGGAGACTTGGGACTATAATTTTCAGAAGAGAGCAAAAAACTGTTCCCTGTCCCAGTGGGATAAACAGCCTGAAGAGACATTTTGCCAGATGAGGAAAAACTTCAAAAAAGTTTCTCGTAGTATTTCATTTATGGCTTAGATTTGCTTTGTTTAGAGCAACCATGCAGAGGTGATATCAACTGATGAACTGATTGCCTAAAAAATGGCTATATTCTCTGAGTCCCTTGTAAAGCATGAATTCTGTATGAGTGCTCTCAACACTGGACCCTCTCTGTGTGGTAGGGTACGAAATCCTTCTGCAATGACTCAGTATCCCAAATACTGCACAGAGTTCTTGTAAAAACATTCTGTGCTGTTTGAAAACATGTCAGTCCCCATATCTCTCTAAACAGGTTGATATCTTTTCCTAAGCAATTGAATGAAGAATTAATTTTGTCTAATTTGAAACCTGTTCAGATATCATCACTTTCAAGGTTCAGCTCAATCTTGAACATTACTAGATCCATGTTTCATTTCAAGAGTGTGGTAAAAGGGCAGGGGAAAAAATCAGTGAAAACATAAAGCAAAAAAGGTAATGGGGTAATTCTCTCTAAAAAAACAGCAGAAAAAACCCCCAAAAAACCAGAGGAGGTTGAGAGTGATAAAGAAATAGGACTAGGAAGGGCAGAAATTAATATGAAAACATCCGCACTCTCTGTATTACATGGGCAATCATCATGCTGGGTCCAAACCAGTTTCCTTATCCTTGGAGGACAAGTTTCCACTTAATGGCACAGCTAAACTAAATTTCCCCTAGCATAATAAGAGAGGGAAGAAAGAAAAAAATTTAAGACTTTAATACCTCTTACTACCAGTGCTCACCAGGAAGATTTTTCACAAACTTTTCAGCTTGGAAAAACTTTTCCATCTGTTATCATAAATTTACTTCTTCAGGGTTCCAACTGAACAGCTGCTGCATGTCCAAGTCTGTCTGCCTAAGGCGGGGTAGTACTAGCTCTCAACACTTTAGAATCTATCTTTTTTGCCCATTTCTCACCTCTCCTTGGTGCATAATGTGATATATGGTGACTCTAGTGCTAACTGTTAAATTTCATTGGTTAAAAAAAAAATTTGTAAATTATGTTTGGCTTGTTTTCTTGCAATACATTGCTTGTATTCCTTACTTGCAAAAAAATATGGTTTGAGTTGTTGCTTGAGCTGTCTACAGTGTAGCTAAATCCAAAGGACTGGCTGGGAACAGCAGAAAGATGGAAAATTGGTTCTGCTTTCAACTGAGCATTTCTCTGAACTTTGCTTTGCTTTGCACTGTGGGATCCCTTTACTGTTCAGGTGCACAGACAGGTAAATGTGGAGTGTGGAAGCTCTTGCAAAGAAGATTGGAGAATTCAGGGATGGGTGCTTAAAAAAATGCACTTGGTTCTTCTCTCAAAAAGTATTATAATTTCTGGACCTTAATAATTTATGCATTTTGTAGATCCAGCTAAGTGAGCAGAATCATCACTCTATGTCAGCTTGTCAGGACAGATTGACAGTAACCATGCTTTTTGACTCCCAGTGTCAAAATCTTGTAAGGGTCATTGATCTTTTCATCCTGAATCCCTAGGTTTGACTTTCATGATGTATTTTAACTCACTTGTAATATAACAGCACCCTCTCTCTGTATGGATCCTGATACTATAATCCTCTAACAGTGTTTAGGGGCAATGGTGTTCTCATTAGCTTCCAGTGGTGATTAATCCTTTTTTCCCCCAAATGGAAGTTGTTTATATCATTGGCAGTGCTCTCAATTCTGGCCAGCCTTTTTTTGACTTATCAGTCAAGTCCTTTTTCAACACCTGGACCTGGCAATGGATTTCATGCCTCAATGCCTAAGAGCTATTTTAGAGCCATTAACCACACAGTGCTTACAAATGTAAATGTTACATTCTCCAAGCAGCATCCTGCTTCCCAGTCCCTATGTTCTTCTTCCTTCCTATCCTCACCCTGTCCTTATCCTCTCAAATTATTTTAAAGTAAACCTGTGATTCAGTCTAGCCTAGGATATTTAGCAGTCAGTCCTGCCTTTACAGTTTCCAATCATACATTGACTTCCAGTAGAAAAAAAAAAAAAAGAAACCCTAAAAGAACAGAAAAATAGTTTTTAATGTACTGGGTCTGGCTTAAACATCTGCCTTCTCTTGGCACTGTCTCAACCTGGGAATTTGGGAATTTAACAATGCTGTACGTGGAGTTGGCCAGTAGGTGTCAAAATAACCTGTCATTTGTACAACTGCAGTGTGACACCGATGGGTGACTGATCATCTTTTCTCTTGTGTAGTGTTTATGAAAAGTGGGCTCAGCGAGGGTCTTGTGTCCTTACGCAAAAATACACCTGATGTTGTGGCAATTGATCGAGAGTGTGGCAATGCTGTAAGTAATCGTATTACAGATGCTGTGTCAAATCTAGTGAAACCAGTAGACACTGGGCGTTTACTCAGGCTAGTGATGCTGCAGAAAGCCATGCACTTCTCTGACTGACCTTCCCTCTCCCCCAGTAAAACTTAGCAAACTGGATGTATGCTTTCTAATAGTCTGCCGTAATAGTGCTGCCATAAATTGGGATGAAGCTTCATTTTGCTGGCGGCTTGGTTTTGTTTTCTGTCCTTTTGTCCCACTACATTTGACCTTAAACCTGATTTTTCTGAATGTCTTGACCTGAGAGCAGACCTGATGAGTTTTGCCCTCAGGGGTGCACGGTGGCTTTTGCTGACATTAACACTCAACACAGCTCTGTGAAGTGAAATAATTCAGCCACTGCGTTTGGTGTGGCACTGAAAAGATAGGGAACCCTTGTACATACTCAGGGCACTTGGATTATAAACAATTCTCATGTTCTTTGAGCACTTCACTTTCAAAGACAGAAAAATAATTGATGTTTTTGTACGGTCTTCAAAATCAACAGCTTGTGTAACATTCACATATGTGTTTATTCTTTTCACCTTGAACCTTTCCTGCTGGTTAATTCATACAGGAGTGTTCTGTGGTCTCAGTTTATCAGGATGAATATAGGCACAGGTTTGCTGCCCTAAAACTCCACATGCTTCTACAATTCTAGTTTGGTATTTTGAAGTAAAACATTTACCTGAGTGTATAATTGGAGATTTTATAAACCAATTTTTTGTGTTTCAGTTTACTGATGAAAAGAAGAAAAACATAAGCAATGAACAGAGATTTAACCCATTTCACTTGGGAATGGAGTTTTTTCTGATTTTCTAGTTTCCTCAAAATGCTGTATGTGTTCCCTCTCTGATGCTGCAAAGGAGCCTGCATTTCTGACACAGGACTGCCTGGTGCTTGGTGCCACTCAGATGAGCAATTAGTTGAGCAATTAAATTAGATTAGCAACCACTTAGATGAGCAATTGGGTGAAATCTGTTGGTTCCTCTGCCTGTCAGAGTGTGCCACACTGGCAGAAATGTGACACTGAAGCATGTCACCCAGCAGTGGGCAATTTGTCAAGAACAGGGCTGGTTATTGTTGATTTGACCTGTGCCAATCCTTCAGCTTCCATATGCACGGCTCATCGCGCTGTGGCTTCCTCCTTACTGCTTATGTTTATGGGTGATTGTGGTGGGAAATCTGTGTTCAGTTAGTATGAGAATAAAACCAATAGAAAATATCAAAGTATGGGGGGAAGATCAAGTCTAAATGAGTCCAGAAAGTGCCCTGGGTAGGAAGTGAGCTGAAGTGCAAAGGCCAGTCAAAGGGAGCCTCTTTGACTGAGCAGAATAATCAGGCAGGATTTGGTTTGAAACAGAGAGCTCTTATTGAGGACACCTCAGAAGCCATCACACATCTGGGAGATCTGTTTGTTCCTTGACCTTTGGGGAAAATATAATTTATTTTAGTAAGATTTTAAAATGTAATACAATGTAAATTGACTCCTGCCCTTTCAGCTTCCACTTATTTCAGATGAGTTTCTGATCCTTAATGCCACACTATAGTAACAATAAAAAAAGTTTTTTTAATACCTTATAGTAGCTGCCAGTAATAACACTGGTCTATAATGAAGCCAACAAATACTGAAATTTGAACAATTTGTGAAGTCAGTAGAAAATGTGTAACCACATACTCAGGCAAATAGGCTTTTCTTACATAATAATCTTATAAAAAGCAGATGCAATTTCAAAGCAATAGAAAATATGTGTTGCATACTGGAATATGCTTGTTTAAAAAAACATCTCTTACAAAGCCCGTGGCTGCATGTTTACTGTCTCTGCCTCCTCCTTTTTCTCAGCAAGATTGTTTTCTGGCTTGCCCCTCGCCCCCCATCAAAGGTGCACACCACCCACCACGATCATGCTCCATTAAGCTCTTGTGCTAAACAAAAAAGTTCTATGGAGCTTTCATTTATCAACTTTCCCCCAAAGTGCTTTTTGCATTTCATCAGGGATTTGCAAAACTATTCACAGCTTTGGAAACCCAGTACTGGAGCACCATGATCGATGGGAGAGGAATTCAATAACCACCCAATGCTGTGGAGCAATCCTGGGTAGTTGATTGGGACAGGAAGTGAACGAGCAGGAGAAGATGAGCCAAGGTGGTTGATTAGGTCCTTGCTGGAAAGGGGTTGGGACTTTTAAGTGCTCTTGGCAGTTAGAGACTCACTTTTAAGTCTCATTAAAAAAAAGTTATTTTTAAGAAACACATAATTTAACATGCTGATGGGTATTGATTTAGGCCCGTCCCAAGCATGTATTTTATCTTACAAAGATAGTTGAGGTGCAAAAATATTTCATTAATATATCTCATTTATTTATATACATTGATTTTATAAAAATGATTTTTCCATGGATGGACAGTTTTAAACACACATGTAAAATCATGGACAAGATAGGTAGTACTTCTTCAAGACAGAATGGTGCCCTGAGACCACAAATCCTTGTTATCTGGATTTATTTTAGTGCTCTTTGTCTGGATACAGTTGCAGTTTTGCATTGTTTATCTTAGCTATCCTATAAAATAAAATAAATGCCTTCATAGGCAACATTTCCCCTTCTCTCTTTCAGAACCATGGCTGTTGTAGTGCGTTGTGGTCTTTTAATTCTGGAATAAGACAGTTTACTTTTGCAAACAGCTTTGGAGTGTGTCAGTCTGAGCTCCTTTATTCTGCACTGTAGATGTCTGGACGATTGCTGTGTCTCCTCAGCTGGGTATTCTCATTGCTTAGCACATTCCCTGCAGCCCCCGGCAGCAACGTTACTGTGGGAACAGGGGAATGTCCAAAGCACACGATGTTCTGGCAGATCCCAGCTGGCAGGCAGCCCTCTGGGGTCACAGCTAGTCAGATGTGGCGTGGGTTGCTCTAAATCAGACCACTGGCAAGCTCGAAGGACCAAGAAATTTTTTGCTGCATCCACTTACCCCCAGCAGATACTGGGGCGGCTGAGGTTAGAGGCCAACACAGCGCTGCTTAGCAATTTCGTGGTGGAACATCCATCACTGATTTCCATGAAGAATTAAATGGCACATTCAGTTTATTGACAGAAGAGGCTATATAAAAACATGCTGTATTGTACATGAGAGGGAAAATGATAATGCTTAAAGCATGCATTTTTTTCTACGCTTTCTATCACAAAAACAAGGGGCTGACAGCAATATTGTTTACAGAACTATTTAACTAGAGTTAAATGGGTCTGCTCCTGTGGCCAGCCATGAGTAATGATGAAGTCACTATAATTAGGAGTTGAATTGTTTCTGAATCTCCTAACCAGGACTGAGGTCCTGTTGTGCTAGGTTATTTATAAACATGGAGTAGAAAATTCTGTTTCTGAGCATTTAATGGTAAAAAAGGACAAGACATGACATAGACAAATAACTACACAAAAAGTGGAAAAACTAAGTAAATATAATCACATGAATGAAAGAGATGATCCTCACAGCCCTATATTAATATGCTTTTTCACTCTCACAGCTGAAATTTTAATCACATTGAACAATCCATAACTGTTTTTTAAAAATGATTGTATATTGTATTTAAACAAATTCCTGCTGGAATGAAGACTGCAGAATTTAATTAAATTTTTTTGCATTACAGTTTGTTAGTTCTTATGCAGATTATATTTTTCTTATAAACAGTTATTTACATTTATTATTTAATTAAAGCCACCATGATTTTTAATGTCTCTTAACTTTCTTTGACTTGTTTAGTTTAGTTGTGTTTTAATCACAACCCTAGTCAAGTGGTGCAGAATAAATAGTAGATAACAGTGATGAATGAAGCTGAGTATCACAGAAAACAGGTGTCTGATTAAGCTTCTGCTGAAATCCAGGAATAGATTCCTATTGACCTTTGTGAAAACAAAAAGAGAAATGATCCTTCAATTCAAGTTCCAAGCTTCATGAAAAATTAGCCTGCGTAGTTAAACACACTGAAACTCCAAGCCACGAGGCACATTAATACTATAATTGAAGTTTATAAATATAAATTGATATAAATTGAAGTTTCTGAGGATAGAAGAGTTGTCTTTTTATGTTACTGATTATGGGTAATTTAGGAAGTTCTGAGTGGTCTTATGAAGGACAAAATAAATTATGACAGAGTGTGTGTAGATGAGGTATAATTGTATAGCATACCATAACAGTGCCATGTGACAGTGAATTATATATTGCTTTGATACTTATGGCTTAAAAATGCCATAGCAGTTCTCAGACAGTAATTTTATATGATAAGAGAATAAGAAAAAAAAAGAAAAAGAGGGGCTCTTTTTTCTCTGCAGTCTAGGAACATTGCTATTTACAGAATGACAGAATTCAGTGCTAGTTATTTTAAATGTAATGAATTTGACTCTTTAATACACAGCTGAAAAAATTACTCTGCTCAAAAAATGTGCGGGTTGCAATTTTAAGGTGGTATAGAAGGTATGGAAACTGAAAGAGAAAGGGCAGAAGCAGAAGATGGAGTGTTTGGATTCTTCATTGAAAGTGGGAAAGAAAAGGAAGATGTGTTGAATGCCAAATCAAAACACAAATAGCAAAGGAAAGCTGGATGTAAAGAGAAGCATGACAAAGAGATGAAAGTTGAAGGACTGTAAAGGTGGGATAAGAACATCTGGATTCAGGTAGGGGGTGTGCTTCACTGTATCTGGAAGGATGAAATTTCAAGGGAGAAGTCAGACCGGACTGAGTAAAGAATGAGGTCAGTGGGGAAGAATTCATAATGACTGTTCGTGGCAACTGTTGAAAAGGCAGGATAAAAGGATGGAAGCCAGAGTGGGTTTTGTGCATTTCTTCTTCAAACAGTGAAGGAGAGTAAGGCACATTTCTGTCAGAAGTGTGAGGAAACTAATGAAAGTGAGAGGTTAAGGAAAGGCAGGGAGAGTAACGGGGCAGCAGGAAGGATGTACTGGATCACTGTCTGATGGTGGGAGTTAGAGAGGCAGTAACAAGTCCCACAGTTACTGGGGTAGCGTGAAGGAGGAATAAATTTAATATCAATAGCCTTTCTATCAAATGTGCTCTCATTTCTCTAGTGGCTTTCTTTATAACACTGCTGGTAGCCTTGTGCCTCCCTGATATCAGACAAACCAACGTGCAGGCCATAGACTCCTCTCCTCTTACGCACACAATGCAGACTGTGTTCCAGTGCTGTGTCCAACAGGGATGTTAAAGAAAGGCTCTGCTTTTTATTTTCAAGGGCTTGGGCTTTCAAGGCTTTGGACTGAGTGCCAAAAACAATTCATCACGAACGCTTTACAACTCAGCAATACAAAACCTGTTAGGAGACAGATCACCCACAAGACAGAGTTTGGGGAGGAAATATGTAAAGCACTGGTTGACCTCAGCATGATTAATGGTTTTTAGCACATTGAACTCTGTTGCTTACCATGTGAATTTTACCCTGGCTCACCCATAGTTGTTTATTTTTATTTTTCTGAAGGAGGTGGAACCTCTGTTTGTGAAACTTTCATTCATATGGAAGTTAATGACAGTCCACATATAATAGCAAAATATTTATATTGAGACACAATTGTCCCAGCTGATTCTAATTCTCAGCAGTTTGTTCCCTTTAAAAGCAGCCTTTAAAAATTACAGACCTTGCAGGGTTTGTGTCAATCATCTCTGTCATGAAAGGATCATTTACGGGATATGAAGCTCATTTACTGCTCTAGAGCACTGAATAAGATCTCTTCCATAACTACGAAGTCACCCCAGTCCCAGCTCCTTGGATTAATAATATCCTGAGTTGGAAGGGACCCCTTAGGACCAGTGAGTCCAAATCCAATCTTCACATAGAGCAATCTTGAACTTAAACCATGTGTCTAAGAACATCACCCAACCACTTCAAGGACACTGACAGCAGCAAGTGCTCCCAGGCGGAGACTCGTCATCTCACCTAATCCAAGCATTCTTGTACTCAGTGTTGCTGAGTTGTGACACATGGGGCATCATTTCCAGTTGCAGACAGGGCTCTACCTTTTGCTGCAGCATGTCGTGCATTCAGAGGCACTTGGCCACCTGCACAGAGCGTGTGGGATTTGTGACAACGTGCTGCAGCTGAAATGAGCAGGGTGAGCCTGTTTCTGCTGACTGTGGCTGGGATCCTGCTTTTCCTGCGTCCTGGGGTGAGGCTGTTCAGCAGTGACAGAACAAGAGCTTCCAGCCTGTGAACCCAGCACTCTGAGGCTGTCCTGGACCACGGGCCAGCCATGTGCTCCAGTGTCTCAGGGCCAGGCACACCGGCCCTGGATACACTGCACAGCATGTGAGCACCGCTGCTTACGCCTTCTGAGCTGATTCAGTGTCCTTGTGACAGGACTCACAAACCCTCAAAGTCAAAGGACTCCTTGTCTTGTCCTGGTTTCAAGAAGGCCAAAGAGATCAGAATTCTTTTAGGGCTTAGCTGGATGGGAAATACGCTCTCTTTTTTATCTGAGAAGTATTGAGAAGGGAGCAGGAGATTGTAATTAGCTATGAATCACGTACGTGGTAAATAAGTAAAAAAGCTGGAGGTCTGGTTCTCTCCCAAACATTTCTGCATCAGGTTAAAGAATTAGAGCTCCATCCTTCAAGTCACTACAGTGTCACAGCAGTGAAAACCAGCAGCAGAGAAATCTCCACGCTATTAAAAATGCTCTGGGACCAGGGGAAAAGGAGGGAGGTGGCACCTGTTTCAGAAATATGTACCTTTAACCTGGAGCTACAGCTTTTGTCTGGTTGACCCATTATATAAGCAAAAAGCCCAGACCTGTTTCTGTAAGCTTGTACTATGCATTAATCTCCCAATAAGACAGTTTCCATATTTCACCTTGGCTCTGACTAGTGTTACTTGTTAATCCTGAGCTAAGTTTAAAAGAATGAACATATTCCACAGGGCTTGAACTTAGTTCAGGTGTTAGACTCTAACACTTTACATTTATTCATATTTCCTTTATGATATTTTTCATAATTGCTTAAGTGTAAGTTCAAAAGATGTATGTTTAAGCTCCTTAACAACAAAGATGTTTTTAGAAATATCACCTAACATTTTGGAAGGTTTACTGCCTTTTTCTTACTGAGTTCATGCAGTTGAAATCTAAAAAGTGGTTATCCACAGGAGTATTCACTTGCTGTTTTGAAGTGGTGAGTCATTCTGAAACAGTATTGAAAAATATCAAAATGAATGTAGAAAAATTAACTGATAGTTTTCCATGCAGTTAATGCTGCCATCATCATTGTAGCATTTCATATCTGTCTTCTACACAAACCATCCTAACCATGCGATATACATTTTAAATATCAAGCATAATCTAGACAGAAATGGTACTACAGAGAAATTCTATATGCCAATGAATAATAGAGTGCCTCTTCAGATCTGGAACAAATTGCCTTCCCCAGCAGTAAGGCAAAGAATGCAAAAGACCCCAGATTCCTGAGTTTTATCATATCATCTGCCTTTCTTTCTGAAGGTTTTTCTGAATTGCATGTTTATGAGAAAACGATGAGGTGATTGCCTGGTGATATCACTGTGCAATGGGATGGCTTTGGGGAGGTGTCTTGGTTTGAAAAGACAGGAGTCTGCTAAGGAAGGCAAGAGCCTCCCTTGGAAGAGAAAATGCACCCCCCTTCCCTCCGAATTAATATAATTCTGAAATTGAGGAGCTTTTTGAGAAAAAAAGATTAACAGTTCTTTATTAATATAAACAACAACAGTAACCACTGACAGAGTCAGAACACAACCTGATACCCTGCTCAGGGTGGTGGTAGCAGTCCAGATGAAATGTTCTCTGAACTGCTGATCAGGTAGAAAGAAAGGTCCTGATGGTCTAGTGAAAGCTCTTGTCCTCTGGAGATCCAGTGGGCCAGAGCTACTGTAGCGTCCCAGAGTCCAGCTTATATTCAGGTGGGAATGCTTGGCTCCTCCCCCCTGGGTGGAGCCTCTTACAATGGGATGAGATGACTCATGAGTCATGTGGTGAATTCTTAATGGCCCATTAGCAGAGACAATGGGCCCCCGGATAGCAGGAGATAACAGTGCCCTAGCTGTTTTAACGGTTGTGGAGGTGGTAATAGAATAAACCTATTTTTAACCTAGGACAGGAGGGTAGAGGAGAGGGTGGCAGAGTAGCTCAGGGGGGAGGTCTTGAGGCTCATTTCAGGAGATTGAAGTTGGTTAAGTCAAGTCATTGCTCTTTTGAACTCAGACACTAATCAAATATATAAGTTTTTCCCTTGTCAGTTCTGAAAGTAACAATTGCAGCTCCTTACATATATTCTGCTTATCCATTTTTTGTTGGAAAACAACAGCATGTAATGGAAAACAAATGAGCTTATCTAAAGAGTAAGGTTACTTTGAGTAGTGCAATTTTAAAGAAATATACTTTTATTTTTCTTGTTTAACCATTTTCAAGATAAAACATTGGGTCTTGTTATTTTTTTTGGTTGGTTGGTTTTGGTTTTTTTGTTTGTTTGTCTGTTTGGGTTTTTGTATTGTTTTTTCCCCCTATGTTTCCAATAGAAAGTAAGTTTGTTTTGAAACTTTAGTTGAGTTCTGAGGTGAAAAAATTCTTACATTTAACAAGTCAAACAACAAACAGTATGAACCATTCACTTGCTGCTTTCTGAAGAACAGTAAACAAAAAAGTTAAACTTTTTCTTTGAGTTACCTGTGGTGAATGGGATAAAGACGTGATAGATATTATAGGCAAGTGGACATTTTGAATTCTGGATCATCCTTTGTTTTCTATTACAGCCATCAGAATACATAAGACCAGGTAAGTTTGGTTTCTGGTGTCCATTTTTAAATGGAAGGTGGATACAGTGGCACATAAAGATGACCTAT
>VZTG01006275.1:0-13354 GCA_013397845.1 Melanocharis versteri
ATACGAGTTGCTGGTCTGGAACATGAGGGTGTCAAGACAGATCTGAAACACAAAACCAGAGGAACCAAATGTGGGATACGAGTTGCTGGTCTGGAACACAAGTGTGTCAGGACAGATCTGAAACACAAAATCAGGGGAACCAAATGTGGGTTGCAAGTTGCTGCCTGTTGCTTAGCAACCCTCCCCTGATGTCACCCAAACCATGACCTCAGCATCAGAGGTCTGCACGGGGACCATCTGATCTGACAGCAAACAAAACCCCAAAATTCCCATCTCACACCGGCTCCGACCTCACCGTGGGCAAAGAGCTCCTTTGCCTCCCGATAAACTCTGAATGTGCCTGGAAATTAAAGCAATCATCTGATGGAATGATGAAATTCTGACCTCACAGACAGAAAGGGGAGCGGGAAGGAAATAATGAGGCCATGACTCAGTCAGGTTTGCTGATATCAGAGCTCTGGAAGGGGACAGGGCGAGGTGGCCAAGGAGCTGTTCACTTCCTCAGGCAGCACAGCCATCCCTTGCTGTTCCTCATGCAACATTTAGCTCTCATATTCTATATTTTTACCCTTTTCATATCCTATATTTTTACCCCTTTCATATTCTATATTTTACCCTTTTCATATTCTATATTTTACCCTTTTCATATTCTATATTTTTACCCTTTCTATTTATGAATATACTAAGTTGCAGAGCGCAAACATTTTTTCTTTTCTTTCCGGAGGATGTCATAGTCTGTTTCCTTCATTAAACAGCAAAACTGGAAAACCTTCCCAATGTAAAATCCAAACTAAGTTGCTTAATGAGACAAAAAAGCTTCAATATTTTATATCAAATTGTGTTCCAATTAAATAAATTGCATAAAATTTTGTCTTTTCTCTCTTTAACTGGAAAGAACTTATTTCATTCAACATCAACTTTTTACATAGTGTGAAAAAGAAAACAGAAGGCTACATTTCATCCTTTATTGCAGACCTTCGAGTGTGGAAAGCACTTGATGAAGCTGGAAACAAATTCTGCTCGAGGCACCCACCCAAGAAGAGTGTTCTTGTCATTGGGCTAAAGAAATTCCTGTGTGCTGATGAAGAGATTTAACACAACAAGGAATGGAAGATTCATGAAGGGAAAATGTTCTCCACCTCTGGGTTTTCTCAATCAAACCCCCGACTTGCTCCTCCATATCATCCAGTGATTTAAAACCTGAAAATCTGTCCTCTTCCCACCAACCTGCTCACACTCATAATTTAAAAAAAGACAATTCTTGGTTCCTTGAACACTAAAAATTAAGCCAGAGCCATTGGCTCGCTCTAATCCTAAACTTCTGCAGCCAAAAGGCTTAAAGCAAAAAAATAAATGGTCTTTCATCCTTTTTTTAACAAATCCTACTGCTTATACCGACATTAGCATACCTGAACTTACGCTTGGAACCCAAACAATCCCTTCTGGTCTTGGATATTTTCCTAGTTTTCCAGCCTGTGTAAAATCCAGCATTAAACTCATCTGATAAATGCTTCCTTAAATATTTATTTCCTGGATTTTCTCACTGACCCAGCTCGAATCGTCCCTTGTACGTTTTTCAGCTACTCCAAAGCAGTCAAATACAAACCTGTCTCCAATCAAGCACGTGGCAGAAGTCAACTGTTTGGTGGCCATCAAATACATAAAGGAAGAATTGGAGCAGCTGCTCCCCAGCTGGAACAGGGCTTCAGCAGGTATGAATGACAAAAATGGCAATTTTGGAGTAGCAGTAGCTTGACTCTGCCAGATTGGAAAGGCTGACCTCAGGATGGCAGCTTTGGAAAAAAGGAGCTGTCTCTGATGTTCTTGCAACAGGAAAAACGCCATAAACCTGATATTTATTTCTGGCAGGATAACTATGGGAGTAAATGATTTTATGGGGTTTTCATGGAATCACAGAATGGCTCGGAAGGAACTTCAAAGATCATCGAGTTCCAACCCCCCAGCAAAATACCAACAAAACAAACCAAAGAAAATCTGTTGGTGGGGTTCACAATTGCTACAGCCCTGTTGGGTTTCATACATATACAGGAAAATTTATTAATGAATCCTGATAATGAATAATAATGAATTTAATAATGAACTGAAAAATTATTTCATATTGGCTTGTGTGAAAACAAATTCTGTGCACTGATTCCCCATCAATAATAAACAGCATTCACAGCAGCCTGGCCCTTTGGTCAAACAGAAACCCAAAACTCCCACCAGCAAACTCCACCTTTGGTCAAACAGGAACCCAAAACTCCCTGTTTTCTCTTTTATAAAATTAAGTTTATTAAATCAAAGTCAGCCCTGAAACTCAGTCACTCCCCACGATGTTTTTGGGTTATACTGCATGAATTAAGAAACACAGAACTTGAGAAAAACAAACCAAGTGATTCTGGACTTATTTACAGCAAGCTGCAACGAATGCCTGGATCTGCAATTATTCATCTACTCAGGAAAAAGAATTCCATGTGCCTCTTCCCTTCAGGAGAGCCAAGCAAGGACCAGGAAAAGTCCTCTAACTTCGTAAATTATAATTTTAAGAATCTAAGTGCTGATTCTCAAGTTATCAACAATGAGAGCTGGAAACTGCTAAGCTATTTTTGATATACTGCTCATCTGAATATAAAGGTTTATAAATCACTGCTGTCCTCCTCAGAACATCCCAGAGAGGAACCCTGACATTCCCATGAAGGTCTGGCCACCTTTTCATAACTTTGGGAGTTCTCCCAAGCTCGGATGGATTTTCCTTCCCTTCCTTTCCTCATTCATTCCATCTTCTTTCAGCCTTAGATTGTGCCTGCAGTCAAAGCAGCCCTGCTGCTTTTACTCTCACACCACTGAAGGTTTCCTGCTCTCACGGGCATCCCCTGAATATTGCAACAGGTGAAAGTGAGGAATCAGGGAGGGATTTATCCAAAATTCCTCTTTGCATTGCTCACAAACTGCTGAACACTGAAATATGGGCAGCGTCTTGCCTCGCCAGCCAACTCCTAAATAACACAAGAACAAACTCTGGAGGATTGTACAGTCTCTGATCAAATTTCAAATAGATTGCTGGGATAAACACTGGAGGCAGTGATGGGACTTTAAATCATCAAACCATCAAAGCAATCTAAAAATAACCAACTGCAGCTTGCAGCCACTTGATTTCAATTTATAGCTGAAATAATTGAGGGGTCCAATTATTATTTCCAGGTTGCACGTTTGATTTCCTGCTTTTCACGCTGTTGTAGCTCTTGTGACATTTTATACTGGAAGAAAGGAACACTCCCTTACCTAAAGGAACAGTGAAAAAAGAGCCTCAGGTGTTTAAAAGCACAAAAGTCCTGGCTTGTTCTGTTGGAGCAGTTGGAGATTTTGGGAAAAGGGGCAGGGAAGAGGGATTTTTACTGGGATTTGCTGCTAACTGGGTGTTTTTTGTGCCACAGTGCAATGGCCAAACTTTGCAGTGGGACGTGCTGGGATTGGAACATGAGGCTTTGCAGGGGTTTGAGTTCTGCTTTAGCAGCCCCAGCACTCGAGAGGGGAGATGAACAGTGCTCAAAACAATTCCCTACAACTCAGAACACGCAGGCTCCTGTCCCACGTGGCTCTTCTGAGTCCTACAACTCATCTGCATTGCACAACCATAGAAAGAACTTGGTTAGCAATGAATAAACCTTAAACATGCACATGAATAAAATTAATTTCATCAGTTCATGGCCTGTGTCCCTCAGACACGAAACCACCTCCACTAATCCTGCCGAAAAGAAAAATCACCTCTTCTACAGAAGTTCCACAATTTCTAAATCAGTTTGTCCTCTTTTTTGCTTTTTAAGAGAGGAAGAAAATCCAAACAGCCTCTCTGCAGGTCCAGGAGTTTTTTTCATCTTACCTAGAACCACAGTGTTTGTTAGGGGAAAGGAGATTTCACACAGACCCCACAGAATGCCAAGAATTTGAGTGCAACGGGTGGAACGTGATGCATTCCAGACATTTTGCATGCTCCATATGGAAAACAACACATCCTACAGGTGCGTTTTTTTTCTTCTCTTTAGGACCAGGGTCTGGGTTTCTGCACCTTTTCGCTGATTGTGGCAGTGATGTTCCCATGCCAGCACATCCATCACCTGTCATCCCTGCGCCCTGCCCTTGAGCAGGGCTGGCAGCCACAGCCTCATCAGGAATTCAGCTGAAGAAATGCACATCTCCCTTATCACTGCTCTGGACAGCTGCTGATAAGGCATCTTGTTCCCCTTGTTGTCAACAGCCCAGCTCTTAATTTGGGATTATTTTTCCTCTGTAATACCAAGTACAAAAAAAAAAAAAAAGAACTTGCTGAGCTTTCAGTTGTGCCTCTCGGCACTGTGTTGGCACATTTTATTGGGTGAGCACGACAGAAATTAGAGCTGGAATTTCATACAAAGGAAAACACCTTCTTCCTTCTTTGCACTGGTTTTTTATGCCAATATTTGGATCATTAGGGAGCTCCTCCTGTCCTATTGAGGAATCACAAGTCACAGCTAAAACGAAGCTGATTTAAGTCCCAGCTAAAATGCTGCAGCCCTCTCCTCCAGCCCTTGAAGTCAACCCTTTAGGATAAACGCTTTTCCAGACCTGGGCAATTCTGCAGCAGCTCCTACTTCTCCCAATCACGGCAGCACCAACGCCATCAGCTCTGAATTTCGTCTGAAGCACAGCACAACGTATCTGTTGCAACATTCAGCTCAGAACATTCCCCTAGAGTGGTATTGCCATCACTGCCCTACACCTTCCCAATTTATTACCATCACTGCAGCAGCTCTGCTCTGCTCGTTGCGTGCAGGGCTCAGCCTAATGGGATGTGTCACATCGCACAGCCGTGCTGCTGCGTGCTCAGAATCTGCACAAACAAACCTTCCAAAAAGCCACCGAATCAGGACACTGCTGCAGGGCCAGCCAGGATGTGTTTCAAACCCACCACTCTGTCAGGGGTTGAAGGAACAGCGAGGAGATGGCTCACGTTAACAGCACTGGACAAGCCATTTTCCAGCGGCTCCTTGAGCCATCCATCACGGGGCTCTCGTGTCAGGACTGAATCAGAACTGATCCTATCAAGATTCTGAGCCCTCGGAATTATCATCATCTCCAACGCGTGCGAATTGCACGCAGGGCGGTGTCGGGGCTGGGATTTTTCTGTTCCAGAGGTGAGGGTGGATGAACACAAGCCCAGAGCACGTTTGGAACAGGAGACCTGTAAATACACACCGATGTGACTTTGCCTGCAGCTGCACCTGCCCTCGTGGATTCAAAAAATACCTCGATCTGATGATCTGATGACTCCCAAAAGCTTTGCCGTGAGGGAAAACAATCTTCCAAGAACTTCCGACTCTGACATGAACTCCTAGAAATTACATCTTCAGGAACTCTCCTTCTGGGAGTGCTGGTCAGGGGATGCAGTTTTCATTAGCTCTGCCCCATAAGCAAGTCAGGAATAGTGAGGAATTCATTTTTTTTCCTCTAGTGAGCATAAACACTGAGATATTTGTCATTTTCTTGGTTTTCTCCCCCACTCCACCTTCGAGTATTTAAAAATTCAAGTCATCCTTTGTGCAGTGCTTACATCTATGTAAATATCCTTGCTAATTATTCACGTTATCCATGTCCAAACAAAGCCCGTTAACCCTACAAAGGGCAGGAGCCTCTCAGTGCTCTGTCAAAGTGACAACACATTTTAGGAGAGAACTAACAGAGAAGATGAACTTGGGGCTTGAGAAGGGTAAATCAGACTGGTTTCATTCATTGCCTCCTTCAAGATACCACAAGACATTTTAAAAACTTTCATATATGGCCTACATGTGCTGAATATCTGCTTGTGTGGTAATTAAAATAAAGAATAAACAGTGAGTTCTGGATGATATTGTGGGCCCAGTGCAGAGTCTGCTGGAACATGTTCATCTTTGAACCAAATTTTCACTGCCCAGATGGGTTCAAACAGGTGTGTGGTGATCAAAGGAAACACCAGACTAAAGATATAAAACATAAAATGTATATATACAGGAGAGCAAGATTCTTCCAAGCAACAGAAGCATGGATCTCCCTCAGAAAAAAAGGAGACAAAGCAGCAGGCTAAAAATATATTATCCAGAGGATGGTTTAGTATAGTATACAGGACGGAAAATTCTTTGTTGATAACTATTAATTGGAAATGAAAATGAAGAAGAAAGTATCTGCAGGACAAAATTGGTTGCAAGACTAATCCTTCCTGAAGGTGTTTTTCCTGTTCATTTTCTGGATCGTATTTTGCTTTCCTCTACAGCAACTCTTTCCCAAAAGCACTGTTTTTTGGAGAGGAAATGAGACTTTTTTTTAAGCTGTATTTGACTTAAAGAAGATCAAACCTAGTTAGGTGTCGCAATGACGGACACGGCCCGGGGAGGAAGGAGAGAACCGAACTCAGGAGTGACTAGAGAGAAATGCCTTTATTTATTAATATACATAAGTGTTTTATATCTAAGTTATAGAAAGCCATTGGATTTTAGCTGACCCCCCACCAGGGCTATAAGCTAGATCCTAAAAACACACATTTCCTAAACAGACCTTCAGTCCTACAATAACAACGTGCAAAAACATCTCACAGGTGCAAGATAGAAGAATTATTTACAAAAGCTCTCTAGCTGTTTTGCAGGTAGCTCCGTGAGAAAGTGAGAATGCTCATGGACACAGGCAGACACTGAAAAATCTCTCTGCCACCAAGCTTTCAGCGTCCACAGTGAGGCATCTTCAAAAGTGTGACACATTTGGATACAGGGGGTTTGTTTTCACGTTTAAACCACAACAGCAGCACCGGTGCCCTGTCACCAACAGCGATCTCTGCCTCAGCCCTGAGGGCCTTACCTTGAAAAGGCCAAGGAGTGAACTTCTGTGAAAATAAATCGTGATTTCAGCCCATTTAAAAATGCGCCCTGTTAAAATCAGCCTCCAGGAAGACGTTGTTCCCGGTGAGAAGCCCGGATTTGTCGGAGAAAGTTGCGCTGTGGGGGGAATCATTTCCCACCCTGGCAGGGGAGGCCTGGGCCCGGCTGGCAGAGCTGCTCGGCCCCTCAGGGCATTTCCCTGCCAGGAGGGAGGTGGGCACTCGGAGAAACGAATGGGCTGAGGAAATATCACACTTGGAGAAAAAAACCAGCAGGTTTTGTGGGTGGAAGCTGTGCAGCAACTCGCCACCAAGTCCTCCCAAAGGAGAAGAGCAAAGTGGAAACCACAGCAGAGATCCCTCAGTGCTTTGTTCACTGCCAGCTATTCGGTACGGATTTTTAAAGGTGCTTGCCTGTTTTTGGGGTTTTTTTGAGTCACCCCAACATGGTCAGGGATAGGAAGGGCACTGAGGATGCTGCTGTCGTTTATTTTGAGGCGTTTTGCGACTGCAGCTGGAAGAGGGAGTGCAGGATAATAGAGGTGGTGATGGTGGGGCCTGGGGAAAAGGTCAGAGAACAGCCTCCTTGTGTGCCAAAAAAACCTGGGAAAACACCGACACCAAGCACTCCAGGCATCTCTGCCCCCTCAGCACGTGTGGGAGCTGAGGCCTGTGGAAAATAAGGTCCTTTTATTTTAAAATAAGGTCTTTTTGGTGTCCAGCTCCCGTGGAGCAGTGACTTCTCCTCCTGCTGGCAGCTACAAATACAGAATATCCATGAATCACAGGTGCTACTGACAAAACAGCTCCTAAATAATTACAAACTGTTCCACTGGGACTTGGAACACGCTTCCGAATTATTATTGGGCTGACATTCACCCTTTTGCCTCCTTTCCTGTCTGCATGCCCCAGTTTTCTTTGCATGAGTAGTCCCCAAAGGATGGTTCTGTACACAGTGAGTGCACCTACAGGAACTGTGTTTTTCTGGAAGCAAGCCAGGCAGATCTCATCCAGAAAGGTAACGTTTGATAATTTTTATTTAATTGCCACTTTTAGCTCTAGTCCCCTCCAGACTGAAAGCAGGCAGACTGAAAGCAGCCAAGCACTGCTCACCAATAGACTTGATTATCAAGAGATCATCAGATGCTCTTTGTGAAGCATTCATCCCAAAAAAAACAGCTGAAATGGAGGCAAAATTCGCTGCAGTCATTGGCTGCTTTGCCTTTGAGGAAAGGACTCTGGTGAGACTTCACTGACACAGATCCACAAAGCCAAGCACGAGGAAGGGAGAGGAAAATGAAACACCAACACCTTCCTAAGCACAGCCCTGCAAAGGAGCTTTCCAGCACCAAGAGGATAAAAAATCCAAAAAAATGAAGCCAGAATCTGCCACAAGAGTCCCCTGAGGCTCTCTGTGATCAGAAGCTGCGTGGTTTATGCAAAGTGGAAGAGTTCTCACAGGAGAGATGAGTCTGTCAGCCAAGAAGCCTCTTTGGAAGAGAAGGAGATGCTGAGACAGAAGGAAGATTTTTGTCCAGGTCTCCCAGATTATGGATAAGACAAGAGTTAGATTAGTCGTAAAATAAAATAAAACAAACAGGACAAAAAATTAGTGATAGGGAGCTACTACTCAGTTTTGTAAGTTATACTGAAATCCACTTTGTTCATATCCTTCTATGTTCTTCCTCAGATTTAAATGGAAATGTTCATTTGAGAATTTCGTTTGAGGGGGATGAATTAAACAGACACTGAGCCCCCTCCAGTAGAGGAGGAGATGCCCTCGAGGTCCAGGTCTGTCCCTACCTGCCTCAAAGCAGGGTCTCCCTCATAATTCCTCAATAAAATAATGAAAAAGAGGGAATTAAGTGCTTTTTCAGAGATGTTTTCCTGCAAGAAGGAGTAGTAACTGTATTAATCTCGAGGCTGGTCACCCTAATCCATGACTCATTTTCCTAACCTTTTGCTATCCAACAAATAAAAATATTTGGGCTGTATTTCCCAGCCCTTACCTTTCTTAAAACTGTTTAAAAATTATTTTTCGGTAAGAATATTTTTCTTTGAAAGCAGGCACTTATTTATTCTTAGACACCAATATCACACCGTGTCACCCACTACACAGGACTGCCTCAACGAGATAACTTTTTATTCCAGTTTATTAAATAATCCCAGCCATTTCAAAGAACTATTTCCTGCCTCTTCTTGCATGACTCCAATTTTTACAGGTAATTCTGCTATGAGATATCTCTCAGTTTGGTTCTAAACGGATAATTTTGTGAATAAATTAGTGAAAAATTCCTAAAACAGCTCAAACGACCACATCACAGGCAAATTTCACTGCTGACACTCTCTGTTATAAAATCCTTTCAATTCCTGGGTGCAGAAGGTCACTTTTTGTTCTCAGTTCTCAGTATGAACTTGCAAGAGAGGCATCTGAGGTAACAAAACTCAAAATCACATCATTTATAACAATGAAATTCCTGGTTTTTCCTCCTTTTCGTACTTTCCCCCCACGCATTCTGCAGCCAAACAAACTTTCCCCCATTTCTGGAAGGAATTAAAAGAGATTTGCTTCTCCAGGCTGAGACACCCAGAACGTGTTTCAACTGCTGCTTAAATTCACATTTCCTTGGGGAAATGATTGGCCAGGTGAGTTAAGTGACCTTTAAAAACTAAACAAGCAGAAAGCACCACACGAAATGCCAAAAAAAAAAAAAATCCAAAATAAAAACCCCAAACCAACCCCCCCCCCATAACTCAGTAAGGGACTGAGCTCACTCCAGCTCTTGGAATTGAGGGGCCAATTTTTGATGCCCAAAGCCATTCCCAGCTCTGCCCAGGCAGAACCACCTGCCCAAAATTCCCTCCCATGGTGGAAATTTGACTGCATTCACTGCCAGGGACAGCAAAAGCAGAGCAAAGTGAATTTTCCTTGAGAAAGGCGAGATCCTGGTTCAGATAAACAGATTTAAACATCACCGTGGTATTAAATATAAAGGTGCAGATTCTCCAGTGATGTTTTCTATCAGAGCTCCATTAATTCCATAAATTTATGGAACAACAACCTTCCCCAAATAATCCCCAAACCAATGCCTCCTGAAAAAGATCAGGGGAGGCAGGAGCTGCTGGTGGAATCCAGTTTCAATGCAGGATTATTCTGATCTGAAGTTAAACTGAGTGGTTTCAGGTAAAGGATCACCTCATTAAGCTTTAATGCAGAGCTGTTGAAAGCCAGTTATTAGGAAATGATTTCCTGCTGCTTTATTCTCTAATAAAGTTCAATAATTAGAAATGTTGTAAATCTCCTTTGTCTTAATACTCTTGTTGTGATAGGGGCATAATGACCCTTGTTAAAGAGAGAACCAAGCAAGGGGAATTAAAAACCTTTTCCTAGGACAGATATTTGAACATTTTGGTTTACAACACAGCAGGATTGCCAAGAGAAACATTCCCAAACATCTTCTGGTGAATAAATCATTTATTCATTTATTCTCTGAAAGACACGCACTGTTTAGGACCTGCCTGACCTCCCGTGCAGCAGAGAATAAATATACTGAATTAAATCCCTGTAGCACCCAATAAATTCTATAATTCACCCCTAATTTATGTTCTGGATTGAGTTTCTATTTATTTACTTACACATTTCTCCAGTAAAGAGTCTTAATATTGTCTCCTTGACACCACTGTAAATAAATTCCCTGCTGAGCAGCATTTTATATGCCATTAAATTCTGAAATGCAGAGGTTTTGGGGTTTTTAATCCCCTCGCATGCTCCAAGCTGCTGCACTCCAGGTGATCCTGGCTGCTTCAGCAGGCAAAGCTGGGCTTGGAAAATGAGGGACATGGATTTTGGCAGGGCCAGAGCCACGGAATTCTTCAGTGGGAGAAGCAGAACACACATTTCCCACACACTTCCCATGCTCTTGCACGACACGTAAATATTTCTATTTCATGCACCTTGATGAATAATCATTCTAATTTTATTCATTTCATTTTTTTTAAGCGAGCAGGAGAGCTTGTGCATGAGGAAAGATGTGTTTGGATATTCTAATCGGGCTACCACGGGGGGGGAAAACACAAATCTGAAGGAGCAGATCTCCCCCAGGCGATTTTTGCAAGTTGAAAAACTCATTGCGATGTCAGTTCTTGAACAGTCAAAGCCTTTCAGCTGAGCATTAATCAGGATATATTTTAATCAAGGAGAAATAAGTCGCCAGGAAATAAATCTGAAAATGAAGCAATAGCAGTGGATTTACAAGTAAAATTATTTCATTAAAATAAATTGATTTGTGTTGGGTGTCTTTCAGCATCAGCTCGTGGGGGTTTTTTAGGCTTTTTTCTAAGTAAAGCAGCTTGGTAAATATAGATTGTATATTTTTACATTTCTGCTTATGATCACTTAACTAATTAAAGTAAGACACATTGCTTTTTAATGTGCATAATTAACATATATCATCTTTATTATCCTCAAGATCAGGGTGAAATTAAACTGAAATGAGATGAGAGAATGCATTGGGCTGAAAACCACTTTCAGAAGACACTGTGGACACACCACGATGGGATGGTTCAGCTCCTTGGGCTGGGAAAATCTGTTTTAATGGGAAAAAACCATGAATTTGACATCGTACTTTTATTAATAAAGATAATTTTCTACTGCACGCTCACACTCAGAGCAGAGGTTTTAGCAGGAAGGGTTCAGAACAAGCCAAGGTGAACTTTTCATCCTCACTCTGGAGCCAAAGGATGACAACTTCCTTGGCCATCCTGCTTTCAGGAAACACAAAAATTCCTCTGGAATCAGGCCTCTGGAGAGCCTTTGGAATGTGCCAAAATTCATCATTTAAATATCCTGGTCAAGACCTGCAGCTGGACATGGGGAGGGCTAAGTTCATCCAGGTGCATCTCAAAGTGCTCCATTTTAAAATATTGAGTGTGAGGGAAAACAGTTACAAAAATTGCAGTGAAATAAGAAAACTTTATGCTGTTTCACAATTTGAAATTATCTCCATGCTTTCTATTTGAAGGAATAAAAGGAAGAGAATAAAAGGAAGAGAAAAAAAGGAAGAAAAAAAAGAGACCGTGAGCTTTCAGTGATGAGAATGAAGAAGGGAGAAAGAGAACTCCAGGGAGCAGAAGAAATAAATTTATGACGCAAAATAATTGAGAATAAATTATATTCTCCAGGTGTCATGTTCAAGCTGTCCACAGGAGAGCCAAACATCATTCCTCCCTACAGCCCGGCCATTTGGAGTGTTATTTAAAATAAAAACTCATTAATGCACATGTCACAGACATTCCTCCATCAGCAGGATTATCCCTGGCATGTGCATGTGAATATTCTCATTTATTCCCTCCTTTTCACACGTGTTCCACAGGTAACATTTACAGTTGCCTCTTTCTTCAGCTCTGATAAGTCCAAACATGAAAAACACACTCATCTGGTAAAATTGCTCCTCTTGAGGAGTTCCTTCAAGAATTTTTCCTAATATCTCAGATATCTATGGCCCATATCCCCTTCCTCAGAGGAATAACCACCCTCTGAAGTGGCAAAATCAACCGTCCTTGTGATTCCCTTTGGCTCTCAGCTGAGCTGGACCACAGGTGCTCCACTTTTATTACATAAAATATAATATAACAATTAAACAAATTAAACAGTTGTTATTATAACCATAAAATACAATGTAACACACAAATATATTTATTTTCAGATGTCATTAGAGCTTTCTTAGAGTTGCTTCCTTGCTGTCACCAGTCCAATATTTCATTTATCTTCTCAAAATGAAAGACTAAATTTGGAAGGTTAAGTCCTAACCTGTAACCCTGCATCCTCTGTAATTATTCCACACACTAAAGCACTGAGGAAGACCAAAAATATTCTGCTGCATTTTAATATTTAATAACATCAGAGGACGCGTGGCAATTGTTGTTTTGATATATGTGTAAAATAACAGCACCAACACGCAACAGAAGCAATCTTGCTGGTGGGAGGTGTGAAATCCTATAAATGTGGGGGAGTTTACCCAAATAAAACTGGGTTTTTAGTGTCTTTTGGTAGCTGCAAGTGCTACACAACCATCATTCTCTCCGTTTATTTTGCTTATAAACATTATTCAGATATTCCACCCGTGTCTGCTCAGTTTGCAGAAAGATTCAAGGGAAATGAGGGGGCCTGAGACACCAAGGAGCAGTGCCAGGAAATCCCAGAGCATCACCACTTTCTTTTTCTGTCCCTCAGATCTAAACTCCTCCTTTTTAAACTTCTTAAAGTTTATAACATCAGCAGCGTTTTTCTCCCAGCCCAGACTGGGCCTTATTGAGGAACAGAGAATTTAATTCCCAGAGAATAGAGGGGTGGAACAGGTAAACAGAAAAGGAGCTACGTGTTAGTAAAGAGCCTTTGAGATTCAGCAGCTTCTCATTTTTTTCTGAGCCAGAAACACTCAAAAAACAAAAAAAGAAAAAGAAAAAGAAAAAGAA
>VZTG01006275.1:13544-34397 GCA_013397845.1 Melanocharis versteri
AAAAGAAAAAGAAAAAGAAAAAGAAAAAGAAAAAGAAAAAGAAAAAGAAAAAAAGAAGGAAGAGGAAATATATTTACTATAAATGAGTAAAAAGCACTGTTAACCAAGGCACTCCACATTCTATAATTATATAAAGCAAATACTGATTCTGTCACTGCTTGGAGTAAAATAATGAAGGTTGCCATGAATTTATAATAAATGAAGTTATAATAAATGAAATTATAATAAATGAAATTATAATAAATGAAGCGAGAGCACCAGAAAGAACTGGAACAACCTTTGACCAGAGGAACTGGAAATGCAGTGCTCCATCATATATTGAAAAATAAATTTCAATATATTCAATTTCAGTGAATTCCCCACTACTGCCGTGTAGATTTGAGGTTCAGTGCCATGTAAGAAACCCCCTCCAATTCCCGAGTAGAAACAGCAGCTGTGTCAGATTTTAATTTACTTTTTTCCACTATCTCTCCAAGTCTCGAGCCTGGCTCAGCTTTCAGCAGGGCTCCATATGGCTCCTGCAACTGCCAAGCAAAATACACCCATCAAACCCACGAGAACTCTGCAGCCAAAATGCTGCATCAAAATCATGAACTTTGGAAAAGGGGGAGAGCCCACAGAGTTTTGTTTGATGTGCAGGACTGAAATAAAACCCTACAGAAAGCTTAGCAGGTGCTTAACCTGAAGAAAAAAATGCTGAAATATATTAAATATCTTCAACTGGCTGAAGCAAGGGCAAGGAGGCAAAGCAGGGCTCAGCCTCCTGAGATTATGAAATCTAGATGGGAACAGCTCCTAACCCAGGAGCTAAAATCATTCTTTCTTCCCTTCCAAAAGTTCTTTATTTCCAAAGGTCTCCAACACCTTCTTTTCCTCTTTTCATTAAATAAAAATCCCATCTACAACACAGCCACCAGCTTGGATTCCATGCACCTCGGAAAAGCCCAGCTCTTTTTCTGAAAACTTCAAATTCTGCAAGGCACAAAACCAGCAAACAGAAAAATTCATCCGGGGAGAAGGTGGAGCCTAAATCCCGAAATTCCAGGAGGGCAGGATGACAAATACAACAGAGATTTTGTCGGTCATTTCATCAGGTACACAACGGGAAATTCTCCACCTTCCCCATCTTCCTGTGCAATCTCCTGGTGCACCTGAACCTGGATCTCCACGCCAGGAATTATTGTCTGAGCCATAAAGGCCGAGTCTTCCCTCAGGAGCTGGGAAGAAACCAAGCCCAGGGAGTAGAAGGAGCAATTAAATCCATCTGTGGAGAGTTTTCCTCCCTCTTTGTGCTCGCTGCTCGCATTTGGAAAGCTGTGCAACACTCGTCCCATTGCAAACGTCTTTTCTTTTGCCAAGCGAACTCTCAAAAATTAGATATTATTGTGGGAAGCGCTGCCTAATGAGCCAGTGGCATTTAGAATATTCAGATTTTTATTCCTACCATCCCGTTTTCCAGCCCTGAGAGTGCCATGAATAGGCTGTGGAAATGCACGGGGTGGTCACAGGGACAATGGACCTGGGGTACAGCTGTTCCTGCAGCTGCCACCAGCCCCACACTGCAGAGATGATGGGGATTGAGAGCAAAATTACACTGCTGCCCTCCTCTGGGGCAGCCAATTAGCACACACAATGTCCGGGCTGCTCTGGGGAATTTTTACCCCATTTAGCTCTTCCCAACATGAGTTCTGCCACCTCCTCACATAATAATATATAGAATAAGTGGAATAAACATAGGAGGATAATATCGTGTTATATCTATTTATATCAGAAATAAACACTCGGTGTGGTTTGAGCAACACAGCCAACGATATTTGGTAATGAAAAACCAAAATGGGATATGTTACAACCACTTCTAGAGGTAAAGAATTTATTCTGAGGGTGGCAAAAGTTTTTTTACACTGCTGTGGTTTCACCTTTTAAAGACTTTTATTATGTTCCTAGTACACTTAACACTGAGTGGTTTTGTAATAGACTCTTAATTTCACACTAGGATTAAAGATATTAGTCAAGATTTCTTATTTGACATCTAAAATCAATAAAATTCTGGTTTTTAGACCAATTCTGTTTAAGACCAGAGTTCAGCCAAGCTGGTGATCAACAGGTAGCAGGTCAGGGAAAGTTCAGATCCTCAGAATCCTCCCTTCAGGTTTTTCCATGTGCACAGTCACGGAGCCTGCCTTTGGTATTTACACATCACCAGTTTCAGATGATTTTTAACATCAGTAAATCCTCAGGATGCAGCTGGGATGGAAATCCTGGCAAGTGGCAACACCTACAGAAATGTCCCAATTAAATGGTTTGGGGATTTTTTGCAGTTTGCAGGTTGGGGGTTTTTTCAGTCTGTTTTTCTTGTCCAAAATTATGCAAATTGTCCTTTTCCTTGGGCTTTAAATATTTTTTTTCTCTTTGGGAACAGAGTTCAGACAAGTAAATTCTGTCCCCTACCAAAAAAATCCACCAGCCCATTAAAATCCAAAAATAAGCTACCAAACCCCACAACCAAAGGGAAGCATTAGCTTTCCCCTAATCACCAAGTCTTTTTAATTAATCCAGGGTGGGAAGTGGAAGTTTGACCAAACCCATGGTACATCTGCAGTGTTTTTAATGATAAATGGCCTTAAGAAAGTTTGGGGAAAGTGACCTGCACTTGTTTTATTGATGTGGAGCAGGAAAATCAAAACTTCCCTTTTTGGCTGAGAGTGAAGCCTGGTGCCTTCATCACCCCCAAAACAGCATCTCCCCAGGTCAGGACACTGGAAAGCTCAAGCCAGGAAGGAAAATGTTCCCAAATCCTCTGGGAAAACATGCAGCTGGCAGAAAAGCTCATCAAAATCACCACGGAATAAATAGATATTAATAGAAAAATAGAATTATCACGAGCAGCAGTTCAGCATGGGAAAGCTGTCTGTTCCTGCCCCTTCTATTTCTCCATATCAAACGTATATCAAATATATTTGCTAATGCTCTGCTTCCCACACCTCATGCTTCCCAAATTTGTAGCCAAAATCCAGTTAGAGCTTAGATACAGAGCCAAAAAACAGGGGGAAAAAAAAAAACCTTTGTGTTACCTGTACCCCAAGGAGGGGATCCAAGCAGGCTGTGGCAACCTGACCTTAAAAATGACACTTCACAGCACTGGAGAAGCATTAAAACAGAATAAAATCCTGTGAACACTTGGATCTGGACAAAAAGCAGCATATTAGAGCGAATCCAAAGGGATAACATTCCTCTTATCTTCATTAGACTCTACTTAGAACTGCAGAAAAATCTTCTCTTCCTTGCTCCATAATTACAGGAATCTTGGAGCATCCTACTGAAACCCCTGCAGAAGTTTCTCTTTGCAGTGTGAATCCAAGGCAACTTTAAATGGAAATGCAAAGGGAGCTGATCTCCCACCAAATAAACAAGGAAATTGTGATATGGAAGGAATTTCATTCTTATCCCCATAAATCTGTGGTGTTTTACCAAGTGCATTTGAGCTGCAAAGGATCCAGGTGTACGTGGATTAATATCAGGAAGTTTTTAATCATATCTGTCAATCACTTAAACACTTCCTAAATAAAACACAAACCACAAATTCAGTGGCATTCTCCTTCATGCTACACCAGCTTTTTCTGTCCTTTTGGTGTTCCCAACACCTCTGATTCCAAACACAAATGTTTCTATGGTGTCATAGCTGGCAGCAAATAAAAATTTAAATGTTTGTCCTTGCTTTTTTTCCAGTTCCCTGCTCCATGTCTCAGGAGCTGTGCAACAGCTGGAGAGGCAAATGGAAGGAGACACATTTCCAGGAGATCATGTTCGGCCCCAGTGGAGTTTAAAGATAATTTATCAGTCCAAACCTCCCTGCAACTTCTACATTTGAGCAGATCATTGCAAGGAAGGGAAAAACCCCTGGTACAAAGGCAGAGTTCTAAAGGAGCTACGAGTTCATCAAGTATTATTGTCTGTGAGAAGAGTGTAAATTATCATACGTAGACAAAAATGACACATTTCCCTCAATGGGAGTCAGACTGATTTTACTGCAGTCCGTATTTTACAGGAAATTGTACCTCAAGCCTTTTTCCCCATCAAATCCCAGGCAAGGACCTTGCCATGGAAAAGTCTTCCCCTCTGTGCTGTGCTCAGGGGTAGGCTGTGTTTATAATTACACAGTCTGAGCTCCTATGCGGTTAAAAGAGGAGTTATAAATCTTGAAAAAGCAAATTTTTCCGTGTTTTACACTGCAGCGTAGATCCTAAAGCTGTTGGAGTGTTTATTTCAAGGAAGAAAGGAATTCTGTGCTTGACTAAGATAAGATTAGCCTTAAATTAATTAGACAGCAGCGATCCAGGATAATGATACAACCAAAGGGGAATGGTTTTAAACTAAAAGAGGAGAGATTTAGATGAGATTTTAGGAAGAAATTGCTCCCTGTGAGGGGGGAGGCCCTGGCACAGGTTCCCAGAGAAGCTGGGGCTGCCCCTGGACCCCTGGCAGTGCCCAANACAGTCCCTGCCATGGCAGGGTGGCACTGGATGGGATTTAAGGTCCCTCCCAACCCCAATCATTCCAGGATTCCATGATTTTAAAGCAGAACAAGGCTCTTGGTGCTTTCCCTGGAAGCAGCACCAGCTCCACGCCTGGAACGTGCTGTGATCCTGCTCAGCCAGAGTGGGGCTGCCCAGGGCAGGATTCCAGCCAGGAATTCCATCCTTGGGAGCCTGGCTGGAGGGCTCCCATCTCATCTTTGGAAATAACCACAATATATTTAATTACTGGTTTGAATTAGCGGGATTTACTTAGAGCAGTGGTAAAAAAGGATCCTTTCATGAGAAACTGACTTGTTCAAGTAACTGGGAATTCCCTCTGAATCCACTCAGCCGGGTGGGTGCCTGCCCTCCTCACACTCCTCTCTTCCTTCACGTCCAGACTCCTCAAGTTTATCCTGCAAACAAGCCCTGGTCCAGACACAATCCCAGGATTTCATTCTGCTTCCACTGCAATCAACTTTTTCCTTCCTCATTGGCCATTTGCAAATAAATCAAACCAAATAAGTCCCCCAGCAACTGCTGGCTTGGCCCAAAGCCAAATAATCCACATAAATTCTGGCTGATGGCAGAGCAGAGCTACAACGAATGAGGTTTTCCTACGGTTCTGACACGCTTTTTATACAAAAATAAGTCCAAAACCTACAAGAAATTAGGTGTTTGCACAAAATGTAACAGAGCTGTGGAACTCCTCTGAAGAGATTCAGTTTAAAAAAGCAAACCACAACAAAAAAACCCTCCAAGAAATTTCTGGAAGAAGCCTTTCAAAAGAGGAGAACTCTGGATCTTTTTTACCTGACTCTTCCATTATTCCCTGTTGAAGATACAGAACTAAATTAAACACTCCCTTTGACCCACCCAATTAAATTTGTTCTGAGTTCTACCATAAATTAAACATTCAACGCTTAAGCAGGAATAAACAGCTCTATTAACCTATATTTGTTTCCCTCAAATTAATCCTGTCTGACAACCACCACTTGTAACCTCGCCTGACACACGCGAGTGTTTCAGGATCTGAAGCACCTGCGCAATTTGAAGCATAAATATTCATCGTGGCAAAATTAATGTGCACTAATTATCAACCTGCTTTTCAGAGCACGAGGCAGGATGGCAAAGGGAGCCCTGAGGTTTGTGCTGAGCTCGCAGAGAGCTGCCTGCAACCAGAACTTACGTAAAATGTGAATTTTCTACAGCATCCAACGTTTTCTTCAACATCCGACCCGCTGAAGTTCAGAGCCCTGGAGGTTTCTGAGCACTCTTGGGATAATAACAACAAACAGAGCAAAGAAATTGAGCTGCAGTTTAATGCAATAAAATATTTTCCTCCTCTTCGGATTTCAGAAAGCCACAGACCCAAAGTGTCACGAAAAGAGGGAATCAGCTTTATTTCCTCATAAATACTTAATTTTTTTAGTCAAATATTGCCATCCAGTGGCAGGAAGAACAGTGCTGCCACTGCCAACTCACAAATCCTGCCTCTTTTTCCAGTGCCACCTGGCCTCGTAACGACCCGGGCAAATTAAGCAGTTAATTTTATTTCCTGCTAAATTCCGCGTTAGACAGCAGAAGGATTGTGCAGGAATAAAAGCTCCTCGCTAGAAGCTCATCTGAGCAAATGCTGAGAGTTGAAAAGCATTTTTTTAAATTTCCCTTGATGTTTAAGCTCAGCTGGGACTTTTCTGATCCCAGCCTGACACCCGAGGCAGCTCAGAGTCTGTCCCAGCTCCCACTTTGGGTTGGAAACATGAACTGAACCCTTCATTTCTTTCTTCTTCATCAGATTCCATCAGATTCCACCAGATTCCATCAGATTTCACCAGATTCCATCAGATTCCATCAGAATCCACCAGATTCCATCAGATTTCACCAGATTCCATCAGATTTCACCAGATTCCATCAGATTCTAGGATCCAGCTACTCCCCAGCCCACCCTGCACTTTACTTGGTCATCAGCAAGCCTGGCTCAGCTTTTTCCCCTACAGAAAACCTTCCCTCGGAACATTTAACGAATTAAATTACAGCCCCTAATTAAAGGGCTGCTGTAAATTAAACAGCTCCTTTAAATTAAAAAAAAAAAATAGGGGAAAAATCTAAGCAAGGATATACATTGTCCTTAGCACACAGAGTCGTGTCCTGGTGGGATATTTTCAGGGAAAAAATTCAGGAGATGAGACTTTTAATTAGAAACTGAGGGGAAAAAAATAAAAAATCCATCCGCTTTAAAATTCCCAGAAGTTCTGCAAGTTGTTAACCTTTTAGCAGGATCCTCTAATTATGCTCGTTATCATTGTTAAGAAAAGATCACAGGGGCTGAATTTGCATCTCGTCTCTCCCAACAGGGCCCCGAACACTGCGTGGTGCTCAGGAACATTCTCAGACACCTTCTGGGATTCCAATTTGGCACCAAATCTCTCATTTTGGCTTGGATTTTTACAGAACAGCTTCAGGAGCAGCAAAATCCACAGTTTCAGCCCAATAATTGAAGCTTCACTCATCTTACCTCGTTTTACAATGTGAATGTGGCTTAGAATCCTTAAAATTATTCATTACACATTCATTAAAGTTGTCCATTATTCCCATACAATTCATTATTCCCGTATTCCAAATTCCCATTCATTATTCTCACCTGAGCAGCGGCAGATGGAGTTGATTTTTTGAAGTAGAATAAGTATTAAATTCCTTCTACATCACAATAAATGTTGGGGCATTTTGCTGCTAAAAGGGGTGGTTGGTTTTCCTGAGAAGGAATCTTTTAGCCAAGAGAAAGGATAAGAAGTGGTCAGTTGAAGCAATAAGATTTTTGCCTGGGTTTTTTTATTTTTTTTTAGAAAAAAATATGCATTGTACATCCGAGCACAGTGGGATTTTTGCCTGGTTATTTTAGCTCACACACACACAAAAAGGAGTTGTTATAAACTGAACAGCAATTCCACCTGTAGCTCATATTCTGAATTACCAGCAATCTTCACCCACAGCATGGAACCCTTGCTTGACAGCAATTTACCAAAATACTCGAAGATTTCCTCCAAATAACAAGATTAAAAACACACATTCAAGGGCCAAACACAGTGAAAAGTGAGTTTTCACGTTAAAATGGAAAGTTTTTGCTCAGCCCAGTGCTGGCAGAGGTGGATGCTGTGCTGGCAAAGTTCTCACAGGGTGCAGAACCCCGACTGAGCAAAAGATTTAACACAGACACACACAAAAAATACAGAATTTAACTTTCCTTCAGGAGAGGGCAAAGGGACGGAAGGAATAAAGGAGGAAGGAATAAAGGAGGAAGGAATAAACAATTGAACTGCACTTTACTGAGTGCTGCTAAAAATCTCCATTTCTTTCCCTGCAGCCTCAAAATCTTGAGATCTCTTGAGTTTCCCAAAGTTCCTACAGACCTCTGACGCTGAGCAGAGCCCAGGGTGGGCACGGGATGGGTGCAGCTTTGGAAAAGGCTGCTCAGAAATTTGGGCAGGTTTAACCAAATCCACGAGGTGACCTAAGAGACAATGTCAAATCACACGGTGAATTGCACATTTCATTTGTTTTATTCCCACTTTCAGCCCCACGAGCTGGTACAGGCAGCTTGAAAGTATTTTTCTAGAAGGTTGGGGAGGTTTTTATTCGTTTGTGTTGCTGTTTTCATCTGGGGGTTTTGCCAGCAGAGGCTGCTCTTTTGTTTTAGTTCAGAAAAACACACACCAGTCCCATCAACACAAAAATCCAGGGAATCCAGTCTTGTGGAAATTGCTCGTTCTGATGAAATCAGGAACATTTGAAAGTTAAGAATACAAACGCGTGGTTTACTCTAAATCCTACCCCACTCATTTATCCTCCAGTGCTTCCCAGCAAAAGTTTATTAATTCCTGTTTATCTCATTCAGGTCAAAGAATTTAAAAGCTGCAACTTCATTCAGCAAATCCATTAATTTCTGCAATATCTGTCAGTTTTTCTACAATATTTATTGCTGAGATATTTATGCACTTCCGAAGAAAGAGAGATTTATTTTCTCACCTCCGCAGCATGGAGAAAATTCTTATCCAACTTTGCAAAGGGGGAAAGTCTAAAAAACTTGGCTGGGAAAAGATGTCCAGGTCTCCAAATCTCACTCACTGCCTGCCCTTCGTTTTAGGCTTAAGGATAATTAATCTACTACAGAGGGGGAAAAAAAACCCCAAAAATACACTTCAGAAAACTGTCAATGCTTATGAAATAAAAATTTATAAAAGCCACATGTCGAGGCCATTCCTTATGATTCAAAGATTACTTAATGTGGTTGTAATTATCATTCTGGGCACAAAGGAAAGGCAAAATATGCTTGAAACACTTGAACAGAAAGGCATTAAAATTATTAAAATTGGGGCAGGGGTGTGTGAAAAGAAGGGAAGAGTTGCCCAGGACTTAGATCATGAACCAAAAGATCCATTTTTATTTTACAGGCATTAAATGAGCAGTTTAAATACTTTGAGTGAGCAGCTGCAGGTTATCAATGCCACTGCACAAGGTGAGCAAGGCCTGAAGATGATCTGGGGACTGAAGAAAATGATAAAGAGAAAATAAAAGTCAGACCCACATCAGGGACCTTTCCAAAAAGGGTGAGAGGCAACAAGAACAAGGCGCAGCCAAGGAAATTTCAAATTTCAAAAGGAATAATATTCTTCCTACTGAGAGTGTTCAAACCCTGCCAGAGTTACAGTGGAATTGTGTCATTCAAGATCCCCAAATCCCACTGGTTAAAAACCCAATCCAACTTCAAGATCAGATCCAAATTTTCCATCTGGAGTAAGGGATTGGACCAAAAAATGGCCAGAGAGGATCCCCCTCACCCTTCATTATTACAGAAATGTGCAATATTTACCTTTGCCATTCCCTCTGGGAACTCAAGGCTGGAGTGCCCATCCTCCAGCAGAGCTGTGGGTGCCAAAACACTGAAAAATCCTGGGCAGTTCAGAGAGAAATCCAAACCAGAGGGCTCTTTGCAGCAAGTCAGAAGGAAAAGGAAATGGCTTCTTTGTCAGAGTGATTTAATATTGTATTACCCTTAATGAATAATATTTTGGATGATTAATGCACTGCCTGATCTCTGTGTAAAAGCAAGAGGCAAATCAGGAGCTGTCAGGAAGAACCCAGGGAACTTGGCAGGCACTGTTCAGGCTTCTGGCACACGAGGAGGAAGCTGGAAGATTATGGGATAAACATTCAGCTAAATGTTTACGGCAGAATTATTCAAAGTAACACAGGAAGTTAGGTGGCAGGATAATTATCAACGTACCTTTCAAACAACACTTCAGGGTTTGAAACGTGGGGGTTTGGGGATTGGAAAATGGGATGTTAAATAGCAACATTTTATTGATGTTAAGGGACAATTCAGTTATTTTCTGAAGTAGGTAGAAGAATCGTGTCTTCTGCTTGTTCTTCTTTCATGAGAGGGATATTGCAGAGCTGGGCAGAGCATTTCCAGCTTAAAACAAAAAGAAAAACAGAAGAGAAAGGAGAAAGGAGAAAAGAGAAAGGAGAAAGGAGAAAGGAGAAAGGAGAGGAGAGGAGAGGAGAGGAGAGGAGAGGAGAGGAGAAGAGAAGAGAAGAGAAGAGAAGAGAAGAGAAGAGAAGAGAAGAGAAGAGAAGAGAAGAGAAGAGAAGAGAAGAGAAGAGAAGAGAAGAGAAGAGAAGAGAAGAGAAGGAAAAAAAGCCTCCTCCCCAAAAAAACCAACAACCTCCCCCAGTTCCTTCTATCCTTACAATTATTACAATTATGTATAATATGCAGACAGAAAATAAGTGTCTTTTTTTGCTCCAGCAAACCAAATTCCTGGGAAAAGTTAAAGGTTAAACGAGAGGCCAGAGAAAGCCAATTCAAAGGGCCCTGATTTTCTGTAGGTGGCAGGAGCCTGTGTTTGTATTAAATAATCCTGGAAAGACTCGAGTCAGCTGGACAGTCCAGAGGAGAAAAATAAAAGTGTTTGTGCGTCTCAGGAATCCAAAGAGAGAACAAATGGGTTGTTTAGTGAGGAAGCAGCAGCAGAATCTGTCTGCAGGGAGGAGGAACTTCCTCACAGCAGCCATGGCAAAGAGCAGAGCCAACAATGGGCTGAGCTGGTGGAAGGGAAACTCTCCAGCTCTCAGGAAATACTGAATTGACAGGATTTTCAAAATTACTTAAGACTTTCATGTATGAAATCTTGCGTGCAAGGACTGGCAGGCTCTGGGATTATTTACCTGTCATTTTGCAGGGTCTGGGAGGAGTTTACAGCAGGAATTTATGTGTCTGTTCAGCAAGAGGTGAAGCAACTTAGAATTCCCAGCCCTGCTCATCAAATCCTCCATCGCTGTGTCCCTGGGTTGGATCCTCATCACTTCCATCCACCACCTCGAAACATTAAAATCCACATTAACTAACCATTAAACAATTGCACAGGCAGTAGCCAGAGCAGTTCCAAAGCCAGCAGAGATTTCAAAACAATTTCTTATCAATTTCTGAATTGCCTTTTGAGGTCTGGAAAAGCTTTCCTCGCAGAACTGTCGGAATGAATTCTGAAATTATCATCTCGCAATGTCTTACTATCATTTGAAATAATACACGGTATTTAAACCATTTGAAGAACAATTTTCTTTCAGCACTTCAGGAAATCCTTCAGAAGTGTGCTGGTGCTTCCTCAGAACAACAGAGATTCACTATCAGCAACCAGGAACACAGGAAAACACAGCCAAACAAGAAAAAGAGGGTGAGTAGCTACATTAAGCAAAGGTCGTGATCTCAATTCTGTTTTCCCCCAGAATATTTCCTAGGAAAAACCAGAAGGAAACTAGAATTCTTCATTTTTAGCAATTAGCTCTAGTTCTTAGTGATTTTCCACATCATCATCCAGATTCTTCTGTTATTATTCCTGCTGAATATCACCATGAAAAGATTATTTTTAATTGTAAACACTCCCAGACGAACCATCCATGCAAAAAACCACACTGCATTCATTATTCCACATATTGGAAGGAGTCTCAGAGGTGATGAACTTTATTACTCCCAGCAAGGGACAGCAGGAAAATTCCCATTCTGCAGCAGGTCGGGAGGCAAAGGAGATGGGGAAGCAAACGCAGCAAGGTGAAAATGTGCTGTATCCATGTATTTATGGTTTTTATTCCCCTAAACTTCCCAACAATAAGAAACGAAGATGTAATTCCTCATCTAAATCCTGGAGGATTTTTAAATCCCCTTGTTTTTTCCCCACACACTTACTTTAACACATATTTTCACCTTAGTCTCACAGGACTGGCAGCTCTTGGAGGAGGCAGTGAGAGGTGAAACTTCCAGTGAATCCGTGCTAAATGGCAGATCAACAGGAACTGAGGGGAAAGTGAGTGTTTAGAAGGTATTTCTACAGCTTTTTTTCTTTTTTTATTAATGAAACATCAGTAAGAATGTACTCTGTGTAAAAAGTTAAGTATCAGCCAGGTTTTCAATTAAGAGAAACCCTGCACATACTTTTATGCTTGTGTCTGTTTTTCCTTGTTGTATGCACTAGCAGGGAAGCCTTTTAAAGTTTTTTCTTCAAGAGCTTTCCTCCAGGGTTGAATTTCTGCACAAACTTAAAGAAAATGGGCTGAAACCTGTGAATATCTGTCACTTCCAGGAAGAAATCCCTGCTGTCTCTGGACACCACACCAGACTTTTCCTTCACCTCCTTGCTGCTTCAACCCAGACACTTCTCACGCTCTGTTTTTCCTCACCAGCTTATTGCAGGAAGGAATTTTGTGGGGAAATAAAGGATTCAGGGCAGCCACAACCCTGTGCACATGGGCTGGCCCTTCACTTATGCCAATCTGCACCAAACAGAGCTCACAGGAGCAAGGGAAAGGTATTCACACACAGGGTTTGAATTGCAACCCTCCCCAAGAGGTTACAGCATTAAACACCTTCCAGTTCTGCAGGTTTTAGAGATGTTCTTTGTTCGACTCAAAGCAGCAGTGGCAAAGAACATTTCTGGCTTTGTTGATTTTGCTGACAGCCCATTATTTCCTTTTACTAGCAACGCTTTGGTTTGTTTGCTCTAAAAACCAAACAGACCTGGGCTGTTTCTTCTTCTAAGCTGGAAATGAAGTTTTCAGCCACTCTTCCTTTTGGATTTGTCTCCTCATTGAAGCTGGTAGTTACAGAGATTAATAATAATAATAATAATAATAATAATAATAATACTACATTATTCTATTTCTATTTCTTGATGTTTCCTGTAGTTTTCTTTCTTTCCATTCCCTCTGTTTTCCCAGAATTCTTCCTTCCTCTCATGTCTTCATCGACAAAGCAAATGGAGAAAGAAAGAAAGAAATTAGGTTCATGAAAAAAGAAAAAAGCTGAAAGCTCCTTTGCATCCAAAAGTAGCCAAAAATGACCAGTTTTAAGGACACAAACAGGACTTCAGCTAAACCATGGTCACCATCTCTGGAGAAGTTGTGGATTTTCAGCAATCCTGAGGCAACCCTGGGACAGGATTTGTGTTGCACTGGGCATGGCTCCCATTAAGAGTGGGAAGAGCAGCAGAACTGCTTCCATGCAGTCCTGACCAGGATTATGACTTTATTGAAGCTTTTCCTGATCATTTCCATGACGTGCATCCACTCACACAGATATATTTTATATATTTATTGGGTAAATCTTTCAAACAGGTGATTTGCTTATGTTAATTTTACATCATCTCAGTCTGGACAGAGCATCACCAAAGAATTCCTTCTCATGGAAAAAAAGAGAAAAATCCTCCCATAAAACAAAGATGTTTCCTCAGTCCCAAGAAAACAGCTAAAAGGGAATTATAGACCTGATTTAACCCTATTGTAAGAGATTCAACTGTGGTATTTCTTCTTCAATAATTAAAAATTCTCAGTTTTGCTGGCAATGCTGTATCACAATCATAATTATGATTATAATTTCCTGTATTACCCAGGTAATAATGTGTTTTTAAAGCAGAGATGAGAGCAGCATCCTGTGGGGCAGTTTGCTGCACTATAAGGGTGCTTCACAAACACCTGATGGAATTAGTGAGTGTTCAAAGCCACTTCCAGTGCACTCCTAGATTAATTAGACGATTCTATAATTAGCTACCTAAATATACGCAGAGAAATAGATTTTCACCTTTCCTGTGACTCACTAGAATTAAGAGATCACCTCTCACCAAAGGATCACAACGATTTTCCTGGGGGAAAATCTGGGATTCCTTGGTTTTCTGCCCCTGTTCTGATTCTTCCTCGGGTGGCCAGGAAGAAAATGGGGCTGGAGGGCTGTGAGGAAGGAAAAACTCTGCTTAATGTGGGAGCCTAAAGCTCTGCTTAATTGTGGGAGCCTAAAGCCCTGTGGCTGGGAAAGTGAGGTGATTTATCCCTGCTCGTTTACTGGGGGAAAGCAAGGACGACGCTTACAAAAAACAGTTTTAGTTTGCAAATATTCTGGATTTAGAGCAATAGCTGCGGAGAAGAATGATGGAATGATGACACAAGTCCTGTGAGGGGCTGAGGTGATGATTTTTGGGCTACCTAAAAACAGAGGCCAGGCAAAACTAAGTGAATAAAAAGAGGTTATTTTTATTGAAGGGCTTCAGGTATATTTTGGGCAGATGAAGCCCCCCAGGGGCTGCACCCCAAAAAATGGACAATGGGTTATGGGTTTTCATATTTTGAGCTGGGGAAGGGGCTCAGCCTGGAGAAAAGGAGGAATTTCTGGCTCTGCACAACTCCCTGACAGGAGGGGGCAGCCGGGGGGATTTGGGATCTAATCCCAGGGAACAGGGGCAGGAGGAGAGGGAACGGCCTCAGGCTGGGCCAGGGTGGACAGCAGCAGGAATTTCCCATGGAAAGGATGCTCAGGCCTTGGAAAGAGCTGCCCAGGGAGGTTTGGAGTGCCCATCCCTGGAGGTGTCCAGGGAATTCCTGGAGGTGGCACTCAGGGCTCTGGGCTGGGGACGAGGTGGGGACTGGGCACGGCTTGGCCTCGATGGCCTTGGAAGTCTCTTCCAGTTTTTATGATTTTATGTGGAGAAAAGTACTTTGGGAACGTGTCATCCTTCCTTACTGAGCACTTCCTAAACTCTCAGAGCACAGGACATGAAATAATATAAATATATTGGTGATATAAACTTCCAGTGTGACCAGAGCCACAGCAGCTCTTGGCTCAGCTGTAACAGCACCAAGATTCCTGCTCTGGAGTGAATCCCCAGTAAAACACTTTGTTTGTGCACAAACAAAATGCCCTCAGCTTCTCTCTTTCACAGGGGTGGACGCTGAAAGCTTGGTGGCAGAGAGATTTTTCAGTGTCTGCCTGTGTCCGTGAGCATTCTCACTTTCTCACGGAGCTAGCTGCAAAACAGCTAGAGAGCTTTTGTAAATAATTCATTTATCTTGCACCTGTGAGATGTTTTTGGACGTTGTTATTGTAAGACTGAAGGTCTGTTTAGGAAATGTGTGTTTTTAGGATCTAGCCAATAGCCCTGGTGGGTGGTCAGCTAAGATCCAATGGCTTTCTATAACCTAGAGTATAAAACCCTTCTGTATATAAATAAATAAAGGCATTTCTATCTAGTTACTCCTGAGTTCAGTTCTCTCCTTCCTCCCCGGGCCGTGTCCGGATTGCGACAGGAGTGCTAACTTTATGTTGCCCCTTCAATTCAAACAGCCCTCTACAACAAAGAATATTTATACAAAACTGGTGCTGTGGGCAGAAAAAAAATGGGATCAGGCTTCCCGTGGAGGCAGAAGAGATGAGGAATATCAGATTTTGCTCCCCCTACCCCGTGGTGAACATTAAATATAATAATGTTCAAGTGCATACCTGTGAGCAATGGACAAATTGTTTATTTAGCAGCTTTTTTGCCCCTGTGATAATTTTCTACTTTGTTTCAGTTTACTCTATATAACAAACTCATTTCTAGGCCAAGCTTAGGTTTGTGAACTTAATGTCTTGCACTTCAGAGTGCTCTATTTTCAGCATGCTTTCTATTACTAAAATTCTGCTAAACTTTGCCTCGAATCAAATTTCTGTGAGGAAAACGACATTAATGTTAGTTGTGTGAACAGAGAAATAACAAAATAACTTCAGATAAATACACTGAGCACTGCAAAGGAAGGGGAGGAAAGGAACTTTGAGTTCCAACAATCCCTTTCTGAGCTCAGCTAAAGCTGAGGAAGGTTTAAAGGAAAGTTTTCACCTTGAACTCCCTCCCACTTCCACCCCAGAGCTGCAAGAATAAATGCACAGGGATGAGACCAACTTTCCTTTTGAAGCAAAATAATAAACAATACATGCAGTAGAAGACGAAAATAAATGGATAAAATGTCCAAAAAGGCACTTAATCTTCCACTGAAAGCCCTTCTGTCTCCTTGAATCCATCCTGCAATTATTAAGACCCACTTTATCACTCACAAATATTTATTTTTTCCATAGGTTATATACCCAGGGCAACAGGGTTTTTAAGTAGAGTGTGAAATCCGGGGCAGTGCAATGAATTCCACAAACACCACACCTTGTACACAGAACACTGCCACAGTTTCTGGAGCTATTTTTTACATTTTTCAAGAGTATAAGGTATTTGTCAGTCAAAAAAAAATTCTTTTTCCCCTCACAAAGTACAATCCAAGCTGTTTACCACAGATTTGCCTGGGTGGCCTGATGGCTCTTCCTCATACACAGAAAAAGAAAATCAGTCTGATTCATGAGGAGAAGAATTCCCAGATAGAATCAAAACACCTGGATGTGACCTTATATTATCCCAAATTCTTATATTATCCCGAAGTTAACTCATGTATTTTACTGGAAAGAGCCCTAAATCACCTAGAAAAGTGAATTTACGTCTGTAGCACAAGGATCTGTGAAAAATTTTCAGTAAACATTTCAAGAAGCTCTGCAAGAAGCAGCAAGGATGTTAAATGAAACCTGTCACCAGATTTTTGGCGTCATCTTTGGTCAAATTCAGCACAACTGAACTCAGGTGATTTGGACACGAACCACTCTGAAGTATTTTAGCATTTATCACCTTTCAGCCCTGAAAAGCTCCTGAGGAGCAGCCATCAGGAGAATTCCACTGATGGGAAGAGACTATTCCCGAAGACAATACTTGCAAAAGAAATATGCAAAACGCTGCCAAAACCGAGCCTAAAGTGACTCAGATTCCTTCTGAGACTGCTGCAAAAACAAAGGGGAAAACAACCTCTCCCTTCAAAAGTTCCAAAATAATCTTTAGCATGAGAACAGCTGAAATTCACGCTTTCCTTTGAAGTTTAATCCCGTTGAAAAGGGATTTTGGAATTTTTATCAGCTTTTGCTCCAGCATTCCTCAATAGATTTTCTCTAAAGGACATGTAAGCTGAAAAGAAAATTATTTGCCAACTCTATGTCGCCCGAAGTGCTGCTGGAGTTAATGCCAACCTGCACTGAGGTTCTTGAGATGCTTTTTGTGCCATCACCACCCTCCAGAAGCATTAATGAAACATTTCAAACACCTTGGTTCGTTTTCCTCCTCCCTTAAAGCATTAATAAGACACAAAAGTGTGATCAGAGAATCATTTAGATTAGAAAAGACCTCTAAGAGCACCAATCACACCCAGAAGTGCCAAATCCATCACTAAATCACATCCCTGAGTGCCACCTGTAGCTGTTTTGAATGGCACAAACACATTTATTCCTCTCTCACAAACAGCGTAATGGAAAATTAAAAGAGAAATATTTTGTTCTGGCTGCCGGGTTTCCTCCGGTTGCTTCTTCAGAGCCAAGTAATAATTAGAGGGAAAAAAAGAATTTTAAGGGGGGGGAAATAATCAGAGTTTAAGTGGTTCAAGGTTTGCACCCTGCACTTAGGAAACTGCAGAGATCTGACATAATTCCTTTTAATCAATTCTGTTGCAGCTACAGCACCTCTCCCCACAAATTGTCACATTCAGAGGTTGTATAAAATAATTTTCCTCATAAAAATGGTTGGCTTGGTTAGGAAGGCATCGTGGATTTAACCTTAATTCTTAGCGTGAACAGGTTTCACTTTCTCACTGAAAATATCAGCAAGTTTTTGGAATCAAGCCCAGTATTAAAAGAAAAAGTTAAAAGTTGTTCTGGTAAGCCCAGTTAAATTTGAGTCCTTTTGCAGATATTAGGCTGAATCAAGTGACATTTTACAAATATTAAAATACCCAGCAATTTGCAAACAAATCCAATATTTTCTGTGTTACAAGGACAAGGATCTCCTGCTCTTTCTCCTGTCAGATATAAGAACTGGAAGCACGGAAAATCATTTATTAGGAAGGCAGCCTGACTTTAGCTGATCCCATCTTAAAGGCTTGGTTTATGGAAAATAAATGGCTAATGAGAAAAAAAACAACAATTCCCAGCACTAAGAACCTGCCACAACAACACTCGCCCACCAAGCAAAGAAAACTGCACTCAGACTCACAAGAATATTTTTAGAATAACATTCTCTCCACTTTTCAAATAAATTAAGGTTCCAATTCCTGTAAGTGAGGCAATTCCAGTGCTTTTGCTACTTCGAAAGTGATTCACCTCTCAAACAACAAATGTAGATGTGGATAGCAATTAGTGACTTTGAGGCTCATTAAGACACGTTCCCACAGCAGTTTCTTTCTGCAACACCTGCTAACTTCAGAGAAATATTTCTGTGGCCACTGCAGGCACGAAGGAGAGTGGCTCCTCAACACTGCTTTATTTTTTTATTTCCCTTGGAGTACTGAGCTCCAGAATTCCCTGAAGCAGAAGTCGGGAATTGGGTGGAATATGGCACAGGAAATACAATCAGCCCCTGTTCCTTCCTACTAAAACCATCCCAGAAGAGTCTGAAACACATCATAAATAAGCCAGCTCTCCTGTCAGGTCCATTCCATTCCCTACACGATTAATTCTGGTTACATCACCCAGAAATAATCTGGTTTTTTATCTATATCTAACATATATACTGTCCACACACACGCACACAAATCCAGGATATGCTGGATTCCTGAGCCAAGGACTTTCTGGCAATTTTCAGGACGAAAAGTTTTTCAAAAACTTCTTAATAACAAAAGCAGGGAGGAGGAAGAAGCAACTTCTCATCCCTAAAAACTCAAAGGTATTCGTGTAAACAACTCAGTTTCTCTTTGCTGAATTCAGTCAAGGCCAAATTCAAGTTTCAGCTCCTCCAAGTCTCTCCAGGATCTAAAATAATTTCCTCTCCTCTTGCCCCTGGCCCCCTGCCAATGACAACCAACTGAATGTTCTCATTTCCAGCACCTTCCTTCAATACAGAGGGACAAAACACAATTTTGTTTCCCTTGAAGATAAAAATCTTTCTTTTTGCTTCACAAAACACAGTTACCAAACATTAATAACTTCCCTAAGTATCTAAAACTTCAGACTTTGGACCAGGAAAAGTGAAGTTTCTCAAGATTTCACATTCCCCCAGACTGTTTTTCAGGACATGAAGTGTTTTCTAGTATCTATAAGAAACAGATTTAAATTAATATTTTAAAAGTGTAAGCACCAGATGGTGGGCTATGAGCACTTTAGTATAGTTTACGGGTGGTTTAATGGCTAAAAAGAGCTCTGTGGTTCACTAAAAAAGCACTTGTGTGTTTTAAAAAAGCGTTTATGGATCAGGGTCTGGTGTGGAAGGAGCCTCACCTTCCAGCTGCAGCTGATAACAGATCCATCTCCTGCAGGCAGATGGAATGAAAAGAGAACAGAATCCTCTCCCTGGCCAGTTTATGTCCATCCACAGAGAACATCAGCCAGTATTGTTTAAAATTCACGGGCAATTACCCACCTTGACAGCTCCAGGGTGGAGGCAAGAATACAAATACCATTTATGTTGGAAATTACATGAATGTAAAGCCAACGTTCACTCGACAGCATCAGAAATGAAGGAAGACAGTGGGAAACAGCAATCAAAATCCAGAATTTCTGGAAATCTCCAGCAGAGCCAAGTGTTAGAAGTTCAGAAGCAGAGATGCTGGAACAGTCCTAGGCAGAAGCATTAATAAGAATAATCTATTTACGTGGTGGCTGACCACTAGAAAGCACAAACAAACCAAAGAAACCCTAAACAAATCCCCCCCCAAAGCTGTTTCCATTCTTTAGAAAAACTATAAAAAGAAAAAAAATTGCGCAGTCACAGATTTAAAAACAAAACAAGGTTACCCTGGTCTCTTCCTTTCAGGAACTTCCACAATGATTCCATGGTTGGGAAAATGATTTTTCTTGTCTCTTGTCGCAGTCGGAAAAAAAATTAAATTCGGAAAAAAATTAAACTCGTCTCCATTGGAGAAAACTCTGCATGGATCAACATCTATGCATGGAAAAGTGGAAATATCTTCACTAGGGAATATTGACTTTGATTGCATTAGAAAATTGAATCTGGTTCATTTATTTGTCATTAATCACGGATGTGGCCTTTTAATTTTTGGATTATGTCCTGTTCACAGCAGAAAAGTTGGAGGGTCTGGAAGGACGATTATTTGGTTTTTTCACCAGAAATTCAGTCTCTGCCCTTTGTATCCCCATGTGGAAAAGCTCAGACTGAATGGAAAGACACCAAAGAAATGAATGACAATGGAATTTTGTCCCACCTTCCCAAACTGGTTTGTTCTGTGGCTCAATCCCATGTCCACAGCCATCATATTTTGTGAACTGACAGTGTTCCCTGGCTCGCAGCTCCCCCCAAACCGTGCAAAGAGATTTAAACCATGGATGGAAACAGTGAGTTCAGGATGAAACTATGATTTTCCACACCAAAAATTCTGCTTTTCGTGTTTAAACTTAATAACTAAACTAGCATTTTTAAATGGCATTTGTAATGACACTTTCTTAGCTTTATTCCCCTGGTTAAAATGTGCGAGGTTTATTAAATACATGCACTGCCATAGTAATAAATATATTAGTATTTATTCTATGGTGTTAAAAAATGTTCAAAGCAAATTATCGCCAGGCTTCCTTCCTCCAACCTCCATTCCCAAAAAAAACCTCCACAGGACTGATTAAACAGCTTTCCCAGGACGATCACAACCCTTTTTGATGTCTTGCATCATCATCTCATTTATTCAGGGCCTGAACCTCACCTTAGAGGAGCGGTGCAATACCAGAGTGACCCACACAGAGAGGAGGTGGAATTCCCAGCCCTGAGGTGGTGGAATTCCCATCCCTGGAGGCTCCCTGAAATTAAACAGAGCCAGGGCTGGCCAGCTGCAGGAGGGGCATGAATCCCACAGGGACAGAGTCTGGACTAGGTGACCTCCAGAGCCTCCTCCCAACCAACTTTGCCATGAGTTTCCTTTCGCACAAAGCAAAGCAGAAGCCATAATGTCCTAGGTTAAAAAT
>VZTG01006277.1:0-108145 GCA_013397845.1 Melanocharis versteri
CGGGGGATAGCGGGAATAACGGGAGATAGGGGGAATAACAGAGGATAACAGGGTTCCAAGGGTTTTCCCTCTGGAGGGGCTGGGCCAGGTGGGGATTGGGCTGAGAGGTGACACCAAAATGCCCCAGGCCCGCGGGGCACCTCACCCTGCCCTTCCACTGGCCTCCCCTGATCTCTCCTCAAACAGCCACCAAGGAAACCTCCTCCTGCAGCAGGAATCCTCCGCAAGGGCAGCTCAGACCAAACAAAACCGACTTCAAAAAGTGTTGAAAGACCACAAACTCCGAAGTATTCCTGAAGATACGGGGTACAGTGGGCTGGAGGATCTCTCCTCAAACAGCCACCAAGGAAACCTCCTCCTGCAGCAGGAATCCTCCGCAAGGGCAGCTCAGACCAAACAAAACCGACTTCAAAAAGTGTTGAAAGACAACAAACCCCAAAGTATTCCTGAAGATACGGTGGGCTGGAGGGGGGACAACCCCCCAGCTTCCCCCAGCCCGTGGTTCCAGCAACACCCTGCACACAAACAGCAGCCAAAGTGAGGCACCGGCTGAGGAAAGAGTGGAAGGAACAGTCTGGAACCAGGAAAATACAAACAAACTTGGAGTGGAGACTTTTTGTTTGTTTACAATCTTTTTTTTCTCCTTTTCAATTCCTAAAGTAATGAGGAAAAGCAAATGCAGCCCGAGCCCTCGTGCAACCTGGTGTATCTCGATGGACTGAGCTTGGAGGTCTTTTCCAAAATAAATGATGCCGTGATCTTCTGCCCCAGGTCTGCACACTCCCAGCTGGGAATGGTTTTCCAACCATTCCGACTGTTTTGCCTGGCACAGCAATGTTCATCTTTCAGCAGCAGAAACCAACGTTAAACTGGGGTTTAAGAAATCAGGAAATCAGACCTGGGCAAAGGGGTGACGACTTCAATCTTTCTGACTCAAAGAAACCCAAAACGCAGAGGAGTTGCCCTGAATTCCTACCCAAACCAACTTAACATTTACAAAGTAACCTAGAGTTTTGAGTTTTGCACCTTCTATTTCCTGGTTTTGCTATGAAACTGAGGGCACATCAATATTCCTGAAATACCTGTGTAAGTCAGGGTAGAGAAAAGGTGGGGAGCAGGAGAATCATCCCTGAGCCAGCCCAGCCTCTCCCACAGACACATGCTCACCTGAACTTGCTGATGCTCACGGGTTTTACACCTCTTTGCTGAGTAATTGACAACCAAACTGCAATTGCTCTGCTCTCAATTAGTATTTTTAGTGGTTTTCAGTGGCTTCACATGCAAACAGCCAAAGAAATGTGGGAAGAACACCCCGTCCCGTGGTGGTTTTGTCAGCACTGTGTGTGCTTGTGCAAACGCTTCCCCCGGAGGAAGATGCTGGATTAACAATCCCAATCCCACTGAAATCCGGGAGAAAAATTCTCCTTGCTCTGCTTGGGCCACAATTCTGCACCTGAATTTTTGGATCCAAGTACAACCAGTCCTTTATCTCCGTGTCCCTAATGCAGGGGCAGCCATGGGGGTTGGTGGTTATTTAAAATTGAACTGTACCTGTTTCTAGAGGACCAAGTGCTCTGAGTTTCCTTGCAAACGCGAAGATTTTTTTAACTCCTCTCATCCAAAAATCAAACTGCTCTCATCTTCCAATTGAAACTTGGACATATTTGCTCGTAGGAGCACGTTTTCCAGTTAGAAAATTCTAAAAACAAATGGTTCAGACATTTTTATAGGCATAAAAACTCAAGCCAAGTTGGTTAGTGGTTTCAGATGCTTTTTATTTGCAAATCAGAGAGGGCTTCATTTATAAATTGAAATTGTACTGGCTGCTAATCCTGAAGGCAGACTCAGGCCTTTGGCTCTGCTTGGAGAAGGAGAAATAATGCATTTTAAAGACAAATTATTTCGTTTGGACCAGTGAGTGCTGTGGTTGGACAGGACATTTATTTTATAGCAAAACTCATAGAAGAAGTCCTTTAGATTGAGAGTTCCACTGTTTCAAGGGGACACTGCCCTCCGCTGTGGATTTGCACCACAGCCCGGCTCCCAAATGTGAAACTTGGGAATTTTAGGGGTAATTCCTGCTCCTCTGAGGAGCACAGGCTCTTTACACTAGGTGCTGCACCCCCACACTGCTGAGCAGCTCCCAGCCCACCCCATTCAGAGACAGAACCGAGTTTCCCGTGTGTGGAAGACAGAACCGATGAACTGAGAGGATGAAGCTCCTCAAGTGTCCCCACAAATCTGTGCTGGGACACATTTGTCCCAAATCCCTGAGAGCACAGGCTGCCTCTCTCAAATTTCTACCCAGATTTCGGAAACTCTCCCCTTCCTGAAGCAGAGTAGTAACTTTTCGATTACAGAATCACAGAACCACAGGATCACTGAGGTTGGAAAACACCTCCAAGACCAACCTGTGCCCAATCCCCACCCTGTCACCAGCCCAGAGCATGGACACCTCCAGGCCTTCCTTGGACACCTGCAGGCATGGGGACTCCAAACCTCCCCTTCCCAAGCCTGGCCACCCTTTCCATGGATGAATTCCTCCTTATGTCCAACCTGAACCTCCCCTGGCACAGCTGGAGGCTGTTTCCTCTCACCCTGTCCCTAATTGCTGGGAGAAGAGAATAATTAGTTGAGATGATTATTCTTCTCGTTGAATAATGCACTCAAGATTGGAGAGTTTTGTCTGAGCTGTGAGCCTGCACCAAAATTTAATATTGGAGCTTTGAAAATGGCCATGTTTTGGTGTCTTGTTTCTGGACAAGATGTACAAAGCAGGAAATGTTTTTAAAAGCTGTGTTCAGAAGGCAGCGGTCAGTGCACCAGAGCTGAGTTATCTTTCCACACCTAAGGCAAGGCTGGACAGGAGTTTCTCCATTTCTTCCTGTCCTAATTTCCCTCATCCTGCTGCCCTCAGTGCAAGACAAGCCTGCAACACTTGCTGAGCTCAGCTCACCCGTTTCTCATCCTGCAGAGAGTGTGAAAACCAGCGGCCACGGTGGCAGCTCTGCACCCAGCTGCTCACACCCCTGAAAGGCTTCCACAAAAACCACTGGAGCCCCTCCACAGCCCCACAACACCTTGTTTCTGTCCTCAGCACTTCACACCTGCCTCTCAGCGGTGAGAAGCTCCTCCAGCATCCCTGAGTACACCGTCAGAGCATCCAGGAAACTCCGACAGGGGTTGGCACCTTGGAGGAAGTGCCAAGCAGCCAAGTGACAAAGAAAACAGGTCCTGTTTCAAGGAATTCGTAAGTCAAGAGTGAAGCAAGACATAAAATAAACAGGGGAGAGCACGAGGAGGGAAGAGCTGAGCCGGGTTTGCTGTTTGCTTCCCAAGCTCCTCTCGGGCAGTTCCATGGCTGGGGATCACACCTGGGGGATTCCCAGGGATCGAGGGAACTCACAGCCCGAACAGAGAGCAGAGAAATTCCAATGGCTGCAAGGACAAAGGTGGCACAAAACCACCAGCAGTAGGAAACGATGGGCAAAACTTAAACCTCCTGTAGGAAAAGTTCAATAGCTACACGAAACGGGTACAAAACAGCTTCTGGTGGGTTCCCCAACCCAGCCCAGAACGAATCCTGAAATTAATCCCATTAATTCCATGAAATAATTGCTGGCACTGTCTGGCCTCTACGATCCAATCCCACCCTCTCTGGCCTTCTGTTAAATTTTTGTTCCCTCCCTGGTGGAAAGGAAAATCCCTGGTGCTGGGGGGCTGCTGGCCCTGCGCTTCCCCGGCCGCGCTCAGGGCTCGTTATCGCGCCCGCGCAGCCCCTGCGCTGTCTCCTGCCATTGTTCCTGCTCAAGCCACTTTTTTTTTTTCTTTGGAAGGGTGGTGGTGGTGTTTTGTAATTTATAGCAAAATAAGAAATGATGCCTTATAACAGAAACCGTTCTGTTGTTGCAGAGTCCTTATTTAGCCGTGTTTGAAGAGCTGAGGAAAAGCTGTTCCGTCGCTCGCGATCGAACCACGCAGCTTCTTCTTCCCCAACACCTCCCACAGGCCACATATCAGCCCTGCACTTCCTACAAATGATAAGCAGCATTCATTTTGATCATTCACAGTTGTTTTGGGGGTTGGTAGGTGATAGGCTCCTCTCTCAGTCTCTCACCTCCTCCCCAAACTGTCTGCGGCTCCCCCGTGCCAGCCCTGCCAGCGGAACCAGCGGGTTTCCTGCTCAGGGACAGCACAAACACAAAGCTGGCGTGTTCCAAGCCCTCCCCACCACAGTCCCAGCCCCCAGGGATCCCAGACAGGCCCCTGCCCGACTCCTGGGAGATCAGCTCAGCTTCTGGAGGTGACAGCCACACCAGGCAGGTCACCGGGCAGCGGGAGCACCTCTGCGCCAGCACTGCAGAGCCTCACCTGGCTTTACAACACCTCAAGAGTTTGTCCTGAAATTCCGTTTCCATGCTTGCAGAGGATTCCCTTTGCCACTCCAGGCCCTCCCAGAAACAGGTGAGATTTCAGCCATGCTCCTCCAGCACCAGGTGCCCTCTCCCTGCTCCCTCCCAGGAACAGGCCGATGCTTCGCTTGGCTTTTCTCCCCCTCTACTGGGAAAAATCCCTGCTCGGGCCTCACTTCTTTTGGGCAATCCTGGGACCTGGCATCCCCCAGGAGGGGCTGATCTGGCTGTGGCAGAGCACAGAGCACCCCAGTGTTCCCCGTGGAAGTCCTGGACCTTGGGAGCAAACCTGGGGAACGCCGTCCCTGTTCCTCCCCACACGCCTCATCTGAACGTTCCTGTTCTTCCCAACCACCTTGATCTGACCACTGTCACCCAAAAAACAACCATTTCTTGGGGGCCGCTGCATCAGGATCGCAGAACTGTGCTTTATCTGCTTCCACATCCCATCAAAGTGTGGGTTTCAGTGTCCACACTCCAGGAGAAGAGCTTTAGGCACCTCAGCAGGAGCAGCACCACCCAGTGCAGCCCATCCCTGCCTGTGGGTCCATGGGAAAGCTTCCCTCTCACCCCAATCCTCTCATAAAGCTGTCCAGCAAAAGTTCCCAGAGTGGCTGATATGTTTTTAAAACCTTTCCCTGTCCGTGAGTAGCCACACTCAGAGAAAATTGTATTTTCAGGATTTAAAAAGCAGCTTCCCTGAGATTTTTCCAGCTTATAACCACCCCAGGGATGTTTTTAACATTCCAGTAAATAAGGGGCTAAAGAAGAACTCTTGATTAAACAGAAGAAAACCTGAACTGCTTTAAATTCACAAAACCTGAATATTTTTTAAATCCTTGAAAGCGCATTAATGGGCTTAGTGGTCTGTTAATGATTTTACTTTTACGCCATTTTCTCAGAACCTCACGTTTGTTTTCCACAGATATCGGAGTGCCAAGGAAACCTAAAAATCTGCTCAGGAGGTACTTTGTGTTCACTTCTGACTACGAGGGACGAGCACTTGAACAAGTTTGGAGTGTTTGCAGCCTCTTCAGGGTTTCAAAACCACCTCGGAGTCCTCAGCACTGCACGGGAGGAGGTTCTTGGCCTGAAAGCTGATGGGATTCGGTTTCTTTTTAAGGCCATTTCACATGTGAACACTGCCCTGGTGGAAGCCTCCGCTGCCTGTTGCATTTAACAGAACATTTTGTGCCAAAACACAAAATCTATCCCTCCACAAACACCTGGGCAATGCTTTATTCCGGGGGCTCCTTCCCACGTGTGCAGTGTTTGCTCCCTCCCAGCTGAGTGTCCTGAGCCATGGAAAAGCCCATGAATCTCACAGGATTCTTGTAATGGCTTTTAAACCCTGCATTGCGCGCTGTTTATGGCGCAGTTGCATTTGCTTTAGAGATTTGTTTTAATGCTGTTGGTGTTATTTAGAGAGATATTAAATTCAAACAGCTTTATGGTTGCTAATAAACATCTATTACCATTACAGACATTCTGATATAAAAGCCTCATACAGGTGCTTTCTCTCAACTATGCAGATTTGATTGATTAGGCCACAGTAGTTTATTTTACACTTCAGTGGTCACTAAATCTATCATTAAGATTAAAAATTGCAGTTTGTGCAGTCTGGGAATAACTACACATTTAAGCTGTAAAATAAAAGTCACTTTACCAAAATTCAGGGGAAAGGGGGGAAGGGTGGGGGGGAACACAACACAGAGGAGGTTAAATGAAAAAAAGTTTTGTAACACTTTATTGAGTTCTTCAGAAGATGAATTTCATGGAATCATGATCTGGAAGGGACACTAAAGATCGATTTGTTCCACCCCCTGCCATGGGCAGGGACACCTTTCACCATCCCAGGTTGCTCCAAACCCAACCTGGCCTTGGACAATTCCAGGGATCCAGGGGCAGCCTCAGCTTCTCTGGGAAATCCATTCCAGGGCCTCACCTCCCTCACAGGGAAGGATTTTTTCCATATATCCACCCTGCACTTCCCCTCTGAGAGTGTGAAGCCATTCCCCGTTGCCCTGTCACTTCAGGCTCTTGTAAAAATTCCATCTCCACCTTTCTTGTCGGCTCCTTCATGAACTGGAAGGCCGCATTCAGGCCACCCCGAACCTTCTCTTGTCCACGCTGAGCATTCCCAACTCCCTCGTGGGAGATGCTCTCCAGCCTCCCCGCAAACACACGCTCTGTGAACTCCTGGGCTGCAAAGCTGTGATGAGGATGATTCTGCTCCACCCGTATTTCGGACAGCACCCAGCCCCATCCCCTCGGGGTGCAGACTGACTTTGCAAACTGCCTGTGGAGCAGTTTTGCCCTGCTGCCACCCAGAGCCACGCTCTGAGGAGGGACTTGGCCGACTCCAGGCGTGACATTTGCACTCCCAGCGGCGCCTGCAGCGCGGGGTCATTTGTTACTGTCTCGTGCATGAGCTGCAGCACGGTGCCCACCCGCCCCGGGTCCATCCCCCCGTAGCTCCCTGGAAGCCCAGGCTGCCGAGCCGTGCTCCGGCGCTGACCACCTGGGAGCAGCTTGATAAATGGCCAGTTTATAATGCTGTCATGCCAGCTTTGTCCTGGGGGAAATGTGTGTCTCTCTCAAAACAGCTTATTACCAACCTGTGGCTGCGGCCGTGATCAATCACGCTGATCAGATATGGCAAACATGGTAACTGATATAAAGAAGATTTCTCGCTACACAGTTTGAGGTTAACGTGACAAATGATGGAGTGAGAAAGAATAACTGAGAGGGAAAAGCCAGCCCATTAAAGGCTGAACTTAGAGGTGGTTTTGGGAAGCAGAGTTAACAACACGTCCTTTTAACATGAATTCCCTGCTCATTGAGGTAACCCTGAACACATTCCCTCGCAAATTCCTCGTATAATCCAGAAGGAATGATTTTTTAAACACGCAGCCTGATTGTAAAGGGAAATTTAACCCTCCTACACCCATCCTCAGTACTCAGATGTGATGGGTTACAGTGCAGGAAATGCAAGATTCCAGGTGAAAAGCCCAGAGCAGAGATACACCACATCTTGCCAAAATCCCCAGATATTTTAGGGACTCTATGCTCAGCCAGAGCAGAGCTATCTGAGAATGATACTCTTCCCAGAATTCAATCTATTTACCTTCAAATCCATGGAGAAAGAACAGTGGAACCCTCCACAACCCACCCGTGCCATTTTCCTAAAACACGCCCGTAAAACAAAATCCAAGGACGGCTCCATTTGGTCCCTTTTACACTCCCAGGATTTCTCTGGATCCTCTGAACATTAAAGCCCTTTAATTTCCCTGCTCACACGGTTCTGAGCCCAAATCTGGCAGAACTGGGCACTGAATCTGTCCCGTTATCCTTTTGGTCTGGAGCAGGGAGCATCCTCCAGGATCAGCACACGGAGCTGAGGCTCCTGGAGCCCCTCTGGCAAACATCTGATATTATTCACTTGACTGAGTTTGTGAAAACGAAGCCTTATTTGCTGGCAAAATTAATGAGAAAAGAGTCTTCAATGAGACAATAATTTATGGCTTCAGCCTGACAGGGAAACTTGTCTGACTCAATTCCTCGCAGGAAAGGCAGATATTTTGGGGGGGAAAGTGGGGATTTCTTTCCAGAAACACGGTCTGTCATTTCAAAATCGGGTTCTTAGCTGGGTATTTTTTATTTTATGAAACCCTTCCAGAACTGATGAAGGTTGGAATAAATGGCCCTTTGTTCCCCTTCCTGTACCAGTGCATTTAATGACGGCGAAATAAAATTCTGCTCCGTGGCTGCCCGCCAGAGATCCGATGATACAACCAACTCACAACATATTTCAGATTTTGTGCTACACTGAAAATCGAGACGCATTCAGATAGGTTTGGGGCTGCACACATCCAGCATTATCTCCCGTGACTGCACGGAAAAGTGAGAGCTGCAGATCGTATCCTTCTCCCCGAGACTCCCATCTCTGAGCTGGCCATAAACACCAACTCCCTGCCTTTCAAACGCAGCAAACCGCCACGAGAAAAGCCAGAAATGCGTCAGACGATAAAAAGAGGGATAATGGCCACCAAACTCCACTCTTCTCCCCCCTCTTTTTTGAACAGATAGGTTTTAGACTCTATAATAATCACGCAGCTAAGATACAAGGTCTCTTGTTGGCAATAACCTACATGACATGACTTAGAAGGCAGGTGTTACTGTAATTAGCTATTGTTTGACTATCAAAAGTCAGAGCTGATTAAAGCCACTAAGTACAAGTGCACTATTTTATTTCAAAGAATATTATGAACTGCATGCTGGGACTCTTTCACTGCGGCCCTACCTTCCGGAGTCTGCTAAGAGCCCATGCCAGCAGTAATCAAAACTAAAATCTGCATAAACCTTCAGGGTTTTAATTCAAGCAGAGCCCTTTCATTAGAAATATGTTACTTTATGAAATCTGGTCGCCAGCAAGGGGAGAAAAATGTGACTTCTTAAGAAAAGTGAATGGCATCTCTTTAGTGATTAACCCAAGATTAATGGAGGCTCCTACTGCTCGGCCTAAGTCCATTTTATTGCTAATTCATTTAGGTACTATTTCAGATGTACTTGATGAAAGTCACCTGCTAAGAAGTCATGTTTTGGCAAGCAAGGATAGCCATTATGGTCAAATCCCAAATAGAATTTTTATTAAAGAAGCTTTGAAAAGTGTCTTGTATTAGTCTTTCACAGACATACCATTTAATGTGCTCAATTAGTTAAAAATTTGGGGCCCAAGTCACTAATCAAACATTCATAATGGTTTTTTTTTCTATTTTTTTAGTCCACATGCATCTCTTAATGTCCCAGGTAGGATGAACACTGCACTGAACAGGGACATTTATATTCAGACAAAAGCAGCAGTGCTGAGACTCACCAAGAAGTGGGTGGGATTTGGGTAAGTGCTCGGTGGGATCCCTGAAATGTTGGCTTGGCAGAGCATCTCTTTGTTCCCCGGGATGCTGAGGGGAGTGGGGACTTATGCAAATCCCATGTTCCTCACACTGTACCTAATCATCCAGCTTTGGCTTGTGTGCGTGTTTGGAGCGTGAGGTTTGATCCCTTCAACACAAATCATTTCGGTTTTTCACTTTTCTGCGGTTTGTTCTTTCGGTAAATCGGAGTTTAGGGGATTTCGTGATTCGAGAGCCCGGACCCCTGGCCCTGTGTGCACCCTGAGATATCTTCTACCCAGACAAAGCACCCCCATAGCCCACCCAAAGTTCATCCCCAGTTTGGGCACGATTTAGCTTGATCCACGGGCAATTCCATGAGCATGGACATCCCTGTTAGCTGTTCCTACCCTTCCCAAGTCACTGAGCAACCCACGAGGCTCCGTCAGGGACTGATGGTGTGAGCTTTGCTTCCCTGCACTGAGCAGGGAAATCCTGACAGCCAGCCCAGGAGCACTCACTCTGCAGAGATAAAAACCTCATTGCAGAGGTAGGTCTGGGGATCACAGAGCTTTAATCGTGCCCTTCTCTTTCAAAAATGGAGAAAAACCCAAAGGTGGTGGTGGGGAAATGATCCCAGGTGAGGAAGATGCCCGGATGCTGCTGCTCTGCTCAGCCCCTCACCTGCCAGGCACCAAACCCCGACATCACTGAATGATTGATGACATTACTGATAACCAGCACTCATCTCAGTGCTCACGCTGGGTTGGGTGTGCTTGTACAAAGCCAGAGCCTGAGAACCCCCCTCACAACCTGCCCTGCTTTGTACCTGCCAAGGATGAGACAGTTTTGGTGGCAGAAAGCAGCAAATTATTCAAAAAATGTCTGCTTTGGGTATTCTGGCTTGTTTGGAGCTCTCTCCACACTGAACGTGATGCTTGGCTTTGTAACCCAACAAACCCAAACTCACACACGACCCAAACTCTACTCTGAGAAGGGAAACAATCTGGGTCCTAATTTTTTTTATATATTTTTTTAATTTGTTAATGACTGATCCAGTTTCCAAAATACTGGATGATTATGACTGGAGATGTCAGGATTAGTGAGAGCCACCAAACCATGAGTGCACGTGCAGGGTGCCACAAAACAGCCAAACAGCTCCCTGACGGCTGTCAACGTCCCTGTCAAGGGGAGCAAAGTTTCCAACACTCCCGTGGCAAAATTCAGAATTATCAGGAATGGCAACGCGTCCCGTGGTGGAATTCTCCTCCTGGGAGACTCCACAAAACCCAGCCTGGACTCAAAGCCCTCGGCTGGGGGAATGTGGCACTAAAGGAGCCGCCTGGGTGTGATAACAAAGTTATCCTAATCTGTCCCTCTTGTGTGCTGGGGCACTCACACATGCAAATCTTGTCTTGTTCCACCGTGTTTGTTCACCTCCAGAGTCCTTCGGTGATTCAAATCTGTGTCTTACTATCCTATAATACCCTTGTGTAACAGTTCTTTTTAAATGCATGTGTTAATTATCTTGCCACCGCTGTAATTTCTCCCTGTAGTCCATTAATTAAGAGGTCACAATCTAAGAGCATGTTTACCCAATAAGCTTTCTTTTTTAATTATCCTAATTGCTTGGATACTGACAAAGACTCCATCCCTCCCCTTCCTCTGAGTGGATTAGAAAACGACATTTCAAAGCCCCACACAATGATGGGTCTGTAAAACACACATATATTTATATCTGTTTTTATAACTCCGTGATGTTCAAACATCAAAGGTCAACAAGACACAAGGCGCTGCATTTGCATGGCTGTATAAAATGCGGAGACAAACCGCTCTCCATTAATTGATCCATTAGCCTGGAATGTTCCATCGGTCAGGAAAAATATAAGCGAAATCTTCAGAATAGGAACGAGATGGTTGTTCACAGCTTGGTGTGTCCTGGAGACCACCAGAGCCTCCTGTCTCTGCCTGCTCCTGCAGGGACGGCTTTGGATAAAAGCAGCCAGAAATACAAATGAATAAAGAAAAAGGCACTCAGCTCTCACTGCAGCAAAGATCAGTTTTATTCTCCCCGTTCCCAATATTCCCTTCCCATGGGTCACATCTCAGCAAGCTGGTCCAAATACCTTTTTTACTGACTTTGCAAAACTCGACAGATAAAATCTCTACCACTGAAAAAATTGTAAACCCCTCCCTTTGTCAAGTTTTTAAAAGGGAAAAGCAGCTATTTGAATTCCAGATAGGATTTTAACACAACAATTAGCAGAAATAATGTCCAGAAAAATGACTACTGTGACAGAATGTGAAACAACATTTGATATGTCAAGTAAAGTGATTTTTTTTTTTGTTTTAATAAAGCAAACGTCTCATTCAGACCAGTCATCTCAGGAACTATATAACAGAAGTATAATTACTTAGAAATTGCTTAGGTAAGCGTGATTGATGCATGGTAAATAGATGTTTCCAGCACTTATTGTTTCTTCCTGATGGATTAGGAAGAGTTGTTTAACAGTTCATTTGACCAGTCTCTCCCGGTGTTTCTCGAGTCTGGCTGTGCCAGTCAGCACCAGCAGTTCCTGGTAGTTTAAGTCTCTTTAATAAAGATTAAGATGTCAGAGGTCCTGCATTGCACAAAATCCCGATTTTATTAACTTCTCATTATCAGCTGAAATATGAAGTGCATTTCTTTTCATCCGGAGTGCGGCACTTTCTCAAGGGAAAGCACAGATACGTCAGACACGTTTAGGGTGCTTTGGGGTGGCTTTGCCCCAACCTTGGCCGGTGCTGGGGAGCATTTTCTCACCCAAGGGCATCCCGTACGTGGATGTTTCTCCCCAGAAAGTGTTTGGATACCACGGCTGCGGGCACGTTACTGAGCTGGCAGGGCTGAAGGTGGGGCTGAGCACTCCCACTCCAGCCCTCGAGTCAACACAGCTCCCACGAAAGAGCAGAAAAAGTGCAGGGCAGGAAGAGTGAAACCTCGAACGCCAGGACTCGGCCAACATTTCCCTCCTCACGCCCAGCAGATCTCGAGGAGAAACAGCAGCGAGAGCACACAAAACTCATTGAAAGTGATCCCAGCGGTGTCCAAAGTGCACCCCGAGCAGCAGGCAGATAAATTCTGATGCCGTCGAGGTGAACTTAGGCAGCACCTGATAAAGTGAAGCTGCAGCGGCCCCGTGCAGCTCGCGGATGTGTCTCTCGGGAAAGGCTCCTGCTCAATCCCGTGGGTTTTATCACCGCTCCCACCCCAAAGCCCCGCAGGTCACTGCTGCACGAACAGATGCTGCGGCAGGATCACACTTCCCCCGCGTGATACTCCCAGCCACGCTCTCAAGGGATCGCTGGAAGCTGACAAATTGATGTACTTTGCATATTTTAGAGGCGAGTCTTTGTGGAACTTCTTGTTTTGCAGCCTGCTGACTGCAGGGAGGGCAGAGCTGGCACTGTGTGTGTTTGAACAGGCCGGCTCTTGCTGGGAAGCTCCCCACGGAAGGAGTTAAGAGGGAAAAACAGTTGTTGTGGTGTCAGCCCGGTCCCGCAGCCCGGGGTCCCAGCCCCAGCAGCCTCCCGGGAGGGTTAAGCTCTATTACTTCTGGTCCCTGACACTGCTAATGGCACTCTCCGACTAATTGCGTTTCTATACCTCCACATACGGCCGGGCAACAAATAAGCCCTTTAATCAAACAGCTTCATCTACTTCTAATTAATTCCATTTCTATGCCTTTTTAAGAGCACAGGAACATACAAAGATAGAGATGATGGAGCGCGCTCCGTGCCCGGCTGCCGCCAGCTGCTCCGCTCGAGATGTGTCCCCACCTCACACCTCCAGTGTCCCCTCTGCCTGGGCCCGGCTGGATTCACACCAAAACCCACAAGTGGCTGCGTGGAATCGTCTGGGATTCCCTCAGCGAGTTGCTTTCGCGTTTGCCACGGGGTTTAATCACTTTTTGTTCCATCAGAGCCAGCGCTGGTCTTGCCCTGCCGGCGCTGAGGGGCGACTGTGGCATCAGCTGAGCAAACAGAGGGGGTTGTTTGCACACCCAGACCCAAAGCCTTGCACTCGAGGGCCACCAGCTTTGAAGGAAATGCTGATTCCTCCCCGACATTCACTTCTTTGATAAAACAGGTCGATGTAGCAGGAGGAGAAAAAAAAAAAAAAAACAACCAAAAAACAACAAACCCCTCTCGGTATTTAGGAGAGAGAACCACATCTGGCGGGAGCTGCGTGTTGCAAAGGTATGCACGTACAAAAGGCACGATAAGTGGGTGCTGAGCAGCGAGGAGTGGCAATTATCAGCTGCACATATCATTAGAGTCTCTCAGCTTTTCAATGGCACGGAGCTCCCGACGCCGTGTTTGCTGGGCCAGGTAAAAGGGGACTCTTAATGCTGTGCAAATATGACTTACCAAAGGACTTTGCTTTCTCACCTATTCTCGGGCTTTTCAAATCAACATTATTAATTGGCGGCTTATCGCTAAGTGCTGTCTGGCAGTTAAAGGATGTTTCCACCCAGTGCAACGATACATAGAAACTCAGCAATGTCAGCCGCAAGGACAAAGAACTGCCATGTTGAAACAGAAAAATGCTTCGACACCCTAAATCTTCTTTAGAAAAGCACTGAGCGTTCCAGCATTCCCTTGCAGCTGTTATTCCATAGTCTATCATCCTTGTTTTAACTTAATATATTAATTCAGGACTCTGGCTTACAGTTGAAAGTATTGGCACTTCTACTCTTTCTTCCTTCCTTTCTTTCTTTTCTTTCTTTCTCTCTCTTTCTTTCTTTTTCTTTCTTTTTCTTTCTCTCTTTCTCTCTTTCTCTCTTTCTTTTTCTTTCTTTCTCTTTCTCTCTTTCTCTCTTTCTTTTTCTTTCTTTCTCTTTCTTTCTTTCTTTCTCTGTCTTTCTGTCTTTGTTTCTCTTTTTTCTCTCTCTTTCTCTCTCTGTTTCTCTCTTTCTCTTTTTCTCTTTTTCTCTCTTTCTCGTTCGTTCTTTCTTTCTCTTTCACTCTTTCTCTTTTTCTTTCTTTCGCTTTCTCTCTTTCTTTCTCACTTTCTTTCTCTCTTTCTTTCTCACTTTCTTTCTCTCTTTCTTTCTTCTATTTTCCTTTCCTTTCCTTTCCTTTCCTTTCCTTTCCTTTCCTTTCCTTTCCTTTCCTTTCCTTTCCTTTCCTTTCCTTTCATCCAGGTGTGTATAAACACACATTTTAGAATCTGGATTAACTGGTTTCCATGCTGGAAAACTCAGCTACGTGGGACTTTAGGACTTCCAGCCCCTCAGATCACCTTGCTCTCAACCTGCCAGCTCTCCTGAGCACCAAATCCACTTGAAAACGGAGAAAAATGTTCGGCTGATAAGGAAAACCGAACACAAAGAGCGTGACACTTCCCAGGCACCATTAAAGGGAAGCCAAAAGAGCCTAAAAGGAGAAGAAAAGCTCTCAGTGCCCCCAGCTCGCGTTTTTCCCCGTGTGCTCGGGGCTGCACGTGCGGAATGAAAGGACAGCCGGGCTCCTGCTCACCTCACACTGATTTACAAGATAAACCTGCGAGCTCCGGGAACGGCCGAGCGGCTGGGAGGCAGCGGGGAAGCGATCCCGGCTCCCCTCATTCTCATGCAGGGCTCTGCATATCCAGGCCAGCCTGGCAGCTATTTGTCTGAAGCTCTTTAGAGCCTGCAGGGGCAGGTATTTTATCTCCTCCCCAGAGAGCCCGCTCGGGCACTCAGCTGTTCCAGGGGCTCCTTTTTCTCAGCATCCAGCCCAAACCTTTCTTGCTACAAGGCAGGTTCCTCCTGGCCTGGCTCTGATGGGTGTGGGACACCGATGGGCGACCCTTGATGCACAATAGGAATTTCAGCTGCTTCGTTTACAGCGTGGCATCTGCTTATCTTAGAGACATTCTCCCGTACAAGCACAAAATCCGATGGAATTCATTTTTTAAAAGGATTTCTGTGCCTCTGCAAGAGGGTTTCCCTCTGCCACCACGCTGGCTTTGCAGTTTCACAACAGCTGAACCACGAACTGAGATGCTCAGAACCAATTTTCTTCTTCTTCTTCTTTTTAAAGGAAATGGTTGTTCACTGATATTTAAAGAAAAAGCAAACAAACATTCGATGTGCTGTGTTAGCATGAAAGGGGGGAGCCCTGTGCAAGCACAGAAAACGCAGGTGAGCTGTTTTATGGGAGTGAAAACAACCTGGGGGAAATGGAAATGGGGCTGCTACAGAGGTAAATCCTGGCTGTGGAAATACAGAAAGAGGTTTGGTCATCCCCAAATGGGAGAGCGAGGCACCGAACACATGGCTTTATAATTCAGTGTCTGACATATTTAAACATCACAGAAAAAGAGCACCAAAAGCACGAGACTGAGGGAAGAGCGGAGATTCAGGAGGTCAGTGAGATCAGCAGAGTTTCTGTCCTACCCAGACAGAGTCCAGCAGGTTTTCTGGCTGACACTAAATGTTAATTGAACCATAGAGCTGAGAAATGTAGCTGGAAAATCCCCTCTCCCTCCTTAAAACCTAAAACCTGCTCATTATGCCAATCAATTTGTGGTCGTGCCTTGTGGAGACCCAATCCATGTAGATATATTTTAAAAAGTCCTTTCTCTTGAATTCTACTCCTCTGCAAGAAGCAAAACACACTCAAAGCCTTGTCCAGCTCTAAAAGATTTCTGAACTTTCAGAGAAAGAGCAAAACTCCATTAATTTCTTTTCTCATCATTTATGTGCAGAAGCTTCCAACATTTTCCAGGCTTTCCCCAGCATTACAAACAGAACAGAGAAAATGCAACAAGAAAATCTGTTCCTTGGCTATTTCCAGCCCAGTTAGTTTGAGGAATTAGAAGAAATCTATGAAAGAAAAAAAGATAAAGTCACATGCGAGGTTTTCATGGATGTTTTTCAGACCAAAGGGGTTCTGATGGATTTCAGAGATGCATCCAAACTTCAGAGCGAGTTTCCAAACCAAACACGGCTGCAAACCCTGACATCCATCAGCTGCTCGTTTGCCAACCTTCCTATCATGGAGCAGAAAGGACCATTTAAAATTTTCTCAGAATATTCTGCTTTCATGGCCATTTTACCCCATAACACTTTGAAGTCACCAGAACACAAATATTCATATTGCAGATGGTTAAAGCCTTGCTCTGGGCCCAGCAGTAATGTGGACACACACCAGAATTAAATAATAAATCTCACTTTTCTGACTTCATTACTCTGAGAAAATCGTGCTATCAGGATAATAATAATAATTAAAATGTCCACAGCTGACCATTGTGGCTTCTTTTCTTGGAATTAAATGCTTTAAAGAGCAAAATGGATCGTTGGGCTGTGTGAACAGCAGCTGCACACGAAGTGAAGTGTTTTGCCTAAAGCCAGCCCAGCTCCTGGACGAGGATGGGATTTGCTGGATGGTTGGACACATCTGATACAGCAAAGGCTTGGAAAAATGAGCATGATTTAAATCCCACATTTCCTACTCCGGGGCTGCCCAGTTTGAACCTGTTTTTAGCAGGGGATGCTGTGGGGGCTGCAGGAAAGGCCATCAGAGCGAAGAGCAAAGGAGCATATGGTGAGCAGCAGACCTGGAATGGAGGGTGGGACACCATCCCAATTCCAAGTTTTTGTTGGCAAAAGGACTGGCAAACACAAACTGCCAGGAATGAATTGCCATTGGAACCCAGAGGACACGCTCGAGTCATCAGCAGGAGTTGAGCCTGAGAGGAAGGGTCTCGCTCAGGGACAGCACAACCTCCTCAGGAAAAATTGCACATCCTTCCTGCTTGGGATTGCAGGAAACCAGGAAAATAACCCTCCAGGCTTGCGCCAGAGCTCTGCTCCCAACAGGAATTTGGGTGAAACAGAGACACCCAGCCAGAAAAAAGGAATGAGGTCAGTGCAAGGAGCATCCCAAGCCCAGACAGGGCTGAGTGTGCAGCTGATGGTGTTTTCCTGTGGGTGGATTTACATGGCAACCCCGGCCCCAGCACAGAATTTTCCAGGATTCACCTTTTTGAAGACTCCCGTGACAAGGAAAGTGATTAATCTCCGTTTCGTGGCAGCAGGAGCTGAGCAAGAGACTGCTTGGGTTTGCCAAGATAACCAGGAGAAAAGCCCAGTTTATTTCTGGGCAGCACTACAGAAAGAGGGGAAAAAAACGGAACCAGGTATTAAGGGAAGAGATGAACAATGGAAGTCGAGACTTTCCTGGTTTTACATAGAAATATAAGTAATTGGAAGGGCAAACACTGAAAAAATGAAAATTCCTCTTGATTAATTTTTAAATTGAATACTTAAGTAAGGAAGAATTTAGCACTGTCCTAAAAACTACCTTGAGGCAGCAGCACTGATACAAATTTCCAGTTTTCCCAGACTTTCTGTGAGGAAGAACCAACATTCTGGGGCAGACGGGCAGAAGCCTAAGACTGAAATTCCAGTGGAATTTAAGAGAAGCAGTTCCTCCATGCCTTGTGATTTATTCTCATGGAACAGAAGGAATAATTGCACCAAGCAGGGGCTGAGATGTCCTGACAGCAGCAGTGCAGAGCTATCTCTGCAGCAGTTATTAATGAGCTGGAAAAATGCTGGGTAGCAAACTCGCCTCCCCTCCCCAAGGCCAGAATTCATGGCAACAAATCCCTAAAATAATCAGCTAACTCCGGAAGATTAGGAGAGAGGATGGATGCCTCCATATGACAGAAGATTTCTTAATTCCAGTTACTTACACGGCCACGTTAAGCAAGAGGAAAACTTCCTCTGGAGTTTATAAATTAGTTTCTAATCTATTCCACAGCTTTCGGTATTTCTGGTCTATATTCTGTGTTACAGCCTAAAATAAGGAGGGGAAAAAAGTAATAAAAAAAAGAATCGCTTGGGTTAGCCAAGAAAGGATTTAAGCACTTAATTTAGACTCCTCCTGCTGCTACTATTATTAATATATATATATATTTATATATATTTATATACATGTTTACAGAGCTTTGCTGAAATTTCCATGCTGAAATTTCCAGAGGAAAAGCACCACTGGACATCACAGAGGAGNTATTAATAGATATATATTTTTATATATATTTATATACATGTTTACAGAGCATTGCTGAAATTTCCATGCTGAAATTTCCAGAGGAAAAGCACCACTGGACATCACAGAGGAGTGGAGTTTTGGTGATTACATTTCTTTATTTTTCTCCCCAAGCTGTCCTATGAAAAATAAATTTGCTTGGTTTTTTTTTTCCCCCCCCCAGAACATGTATTTTATCATCTCAGAGAAATCTCATCTCATCTAAAATCAAAATACATCAAAACACACCGTGGTCCTGCAATGCCTGTGGGACAACACACCTTCACTGCTCTGCAGAACTTTGATTCATTTCTAGAACAAAATATGAAAAATAAACCAAACCAAAAGGCATTTTTTGTTTTGTTATGTTACGCATATTTATATTTAATTATTGTTCAGTGGCACCGAGTTCTCTGTGGTTGGGCTTCCATTTTTTCAGTGGCACCATCAGGGCTGGACCCAATTTCAGGTCACTCTGGTGGTAACTCACCCCCACACTCCCCTTCCCTCCCTCCCCAGTTGCTGTGCTGGTTTTCCCGTTTATCCAGGGAGCTCCAAGAGGCTCCTGCCTGATCCAAATTCTCCTTAGATGGGATGAACCCAACCCTGCTCACCCCCCAGGATCCCAGGGTGCATCCATGGAACCGTCTGCTTTCTCTAAGGTGTAGAGCTGATGCCTAAAAGAAGGCTACCTGGAACAGAGGCTGGACAGAGTTAAAGAATAAAATAGATATTTATTGAAAGGCCTTCACAGGACACACCCTGGGAGTACAAAAGCCTGGCCAAGACTACACCTAAGATGGATCCCCAAGATGGACCCTGGGTCACGGGTTCTCGCCCTTTTTATAAGTTTTGGCCCATTTACACATTCGGGCCAACTGTCCAACCACAGCTTCAGTCCACGCAGTCCCATCCTTTCGGACTGTCCCCTCTCAATTCGTGGCTGTTTACATTCTTGGGGTCTGAAGCTGCAAATGTCCTTGGTTCTTCGGGCTGCAAACGGTGTGTTTTGTCCAGCCAGGCCAGGAGAAGAGCTGCTAGCACTACACAAGAAGCCCAGAGTTACACTAACGCAGTATAAAATCTAAAAAATATGAAAGTTAAAACTAAAGGTATCAGAGCCACACAATCAATCCCGGTTCCAGATCCCCCCTGGAAGAGGAGCCTGTCCTGGGAGCGATCCCTGCTCCCACACTGGGGAATATTCCCTGCTCCACGTAAACACCAGCAGCTGGCACAGGCAGGTCCCTCCTGTGCTGCTGCCTCAGCTCCCAGCCCATCCCAGAGGTGGTTCTGAATCCAGACCTGATCCCAGGACCTCATTCCAGCAAAACCCTGGTGGCAGGCTGGGCTCAGCATCCGAGGAGGAGCTGCAGAGCGGAGGGAGGGGAGGGGGCTGGGTGTGTGCTACCTTCCAGCTCACAGCCCCGAAATCCCACAGGCGATCATTCCAAAATTTGTGATGTTTTGTCTACTCTGGTGATTTAAGGTTTGTCAGAAAATGTCAGAAAGGCCACGGGGCCAAGGGCTTCCTGATGACTGAGGATTTTCTTTCACATGACCTTCCTGAGGTTGATTTTGGGCTCCAGACAGTGCTGCCTTCAGCTCTGACAGGGGCCGGCTGGCAGCAGATTCATGGGGATCTCTGGGGCATTCTGGCATTTTCAAACTGAGCCGGGGCTGTAATGCCTCCTAATCATGCAGAATATTGTTTCACTGGCGGGGTGGAAATGCCAGCCCCTCACTTTGGTTAGCAGGGAAAAGGAGCCTGTGCTCCAAGGGATGCAAACAATTAAAAACACATCGGATGCGAGCGGATAAACACGAATGTGGAGTATCGGCATTTCGTGTGTGATAGTGCATGTGGCTCTTAACAGGGGAGCACTGAAATGAATCTTATAGACACACAGAAAAAAGGAGAGAAGTGTTCAAACTGTTAATTTGTGTTCAAACTTATTTGTGTTAAAACTGTTAATACGCGTTAAAACTGTTAATTTGTGTTAAAACTGTTAAATGTGCATTTGTGAGCATTCCCACAAACCCCAAGCAAAGGGAGCAGAGGCCAGCACGTGAGGGTTTCACACTATTTGAGAAACCCTTGGTTGTAAAAAAGTTTATGAATCTTGAATTTGCATGTGCTATCAGCATAACTGATTACTGAGCCAAAATGTCTTAATGAGTCTCCTGATCACAGAGCCATGGAATGGTTTGAGTTGGACCTTAAAGATCACCTCATTTCACCCCTGCCACGGGCAGGGACACCTTCCACTGTCCCAGGCTGCTCCAAGCCCTTTTCCAGCCTGGCCTTGGACACTGCCAGGGATCCAGGGGCAGCCACAGCTTCTCTGGGAAATCCATGCCAGGGCCTCCCCACCCTGAGAGGGAAGGATTCTAAATCATTTATTTTGCTGAGGGAGCAGCCTCCTGCCTCCTCACCTCCACAAAAACGCAGTTTCCAACTCCAACTCCTATGTCTGTGCTGGAGATGCACCACGACGACAAGGTGACCTCTCCCAAGCCTGTGCCCGGAGTGCAGGGACACTTTTATCTGAGGGATGCTGCTGGCTGGGGCTGTGTGTCACTCGTGGGTGAGAGCAGCTCGGCAGCACATTTTGGACACCTCCTCAGCCCCAGCAACGCAGAGAAATTGGACAGCAGGTGATAAATCAGTGCTGGAGAACAGCTCGACGTCACAGCTCTGGGGTTTGCACCGGAGCAAGGAGGAGAACCAACCTAACTCACGAAAGAATCTTATCTAAAACTGCATGAGGTGCTCACACCGTACCCAAAATCCGCATTCTTTCCCATAGAGGATTGGGAAATTGGCATTAACCACCTCCTAGCCTGCAGCTGTGGGAGCTGGGACAGCCACTGTCCCACCCTGTGCCGTGCGTGTGCCTGGGGCTGCCTCAGCATTCTGGAGATCTGGAGAGAGCAAACCTAACCACGGCAACTCCTCTCAACTTGGCCTGATTTATGGGCTCAAAACCCCCCGAGATCTCTTCGTGGAGCCATTTCTCATACCCACACTCACTAAACAACCCAGCCCAAACATCTGTATCACAGAAATTCAACATGCAGTGTTATTCCTGCAAAATAATTTAACCGTCACTTTCTTTGCCGACTTTTCCATGCCAGCCTTACACCTTTTTTTTTACTTTACATGCTTCATTTCAGCAAAATCAAGGATGCAAACTTCTTAGAAGTACTTAGTTTCCATGGAAACCTAAGCTGACCGCAACATTATTGTTCTCAAGAGGGAACTGACTTTACTATATGTTCATTCACTGAATTAATGGACTCCTGGTTCTTTTATTAGCGGCTCTCTAACAATAGAAAGAGAGAAATGTTATAAAAAAGACTCTCAGACAACTGTCCACTCTTTTGTCCAGGGCTTATTGGAATGACGCAAGTCTATTCAGGAAAAGATTATAAAAATCAACTCAAAGCTGCCTCTGTTTGTGGCCGCTAAATATAGCTTTATTTCATAAAGATACAACCTATAAAACAAGCAAATTAAAGCTCTTTCTGAAATAGTAACTCTGAGGCAGCAGCCCTGCAGAAACGAGGCCTTAGCTCCCAAATCTGGGATTGCTCCCCCCTCCCACGGGATTGTGGAGCATCTTTAACCCCCAATTCTGTGTAAATTCTCAGCCAGGATGAGGATTGTGCTCGGACTGAAGGGGGATGATTCTTCAACGTACAGAAAAGTGAAGGAAAACCACTGAAATCCGTGGGCTTAAATCTTCGCTGGGAGTTTTCGAACACCTTCCACGAGCCGGGGAGAATCCATCCCTGCTCAGTGCAGAAATGCACGTGCAGTTTGTGCTGCAGAGGCAGCAGCTCCGAGCAGGCCGGGTCCAAATCTGCAATTTGCTCTCTCGGGGCGCACAGCGCGCTGCTCGGGCCTGGGGGGGTTTTGGCCCGCGCAGTAATTGCTGCACAAAAGACAGTGAACAGTTCCCTTGCTCTTCCCTAACTACCTTCCTGCCTGCTTATTGAAGTCTGATTTCTGGCTCCTCTGGGTCATCATTCATCAGCCCCGCGGATCCCGCCGGGAGAGCCCGGCCAGACCTCTCCACATCCCTCCTTGCCAGAGGCCATTCCTGACGGCCCCGTGATATAGAAAATGTCTTCACAGCGACCCGGCGGGACGGGCCGCGGCCGTAATACCCAAATAATCATTTCGCAAATTATCATAATTATCAATCAATCATCCCCGCGCGAACAATGTGCTCCCGAAGTATCAGATGGTTCCTGTGACCTGTAGCGTTTTGGATATAATAATAAACCCGGGGAGATTTATGGCCCCATCCCGCTTCGCATCTGCAGCAGCAAAACACTCGTTGGGCTTTTACTTTTGCTTCAGAGCTAAAAGATTTCCTCGTTCCTGGGTTTCTTGTTTGCTGCTTGGTGCTTTTTTAAAAGGCTAAAATTTCCAATCACACCCAGTTTTCTAAAATTAACTTTATTTTAAAAAAGCAAACAACTCTGATTTCTGAGCACAGAATAAATGTGCTGCTTCAATTGCTTTTACTCCACAGCCTCATCAACATTATATTTACAGCTTCTAATATTTGGCAATGTAGGAATGAGGCCAGCCAAAGGAGGGGGGGAAAATTGGTTTTGTCTTCAGTTTTTGTTGTGTTTTGCACAATACCAGATTGAATCCAACCCTTTTGAAGCCGATAGCATCTCCCGCTCCCCGCGCAGCACATTCTTGTTAATGGATAAATTCAAGCTCTCCAGAAAGTCAAAGAATAAATTTAAAGCCTTTTGCCAAATGCCTATCCTATTGGATTTTGATAAGACGGCTATTGAGCTTTAATAATGTCTTCTATCCTTTTTCAGCTGGCCCTTAACATGTCTCTTTATTTGTCCCTAAAGCCTCTTCAGCGATGCCTTTTTATTACAAGTCTCTCAGCTTGCTCTCAGGGGAGACAGGGTCGACAAGAGTGATAGATAGATAACTCTATAGATTATCTCCCACAGATGTTTTCTCTCCAGTAGCCCCTCAGGCTATTCCCTCTAAGTAAACAGAAACTAAATAGAGAGTCTACTGAAGAGAGAAGTCCCTGAGGTCCCTTGTCACCACGGTCAGAAAAACAGCCCAGCCCAGGCTGGGAGCTCTGCACACACAGAGAATCCTTCCCCAGCATTCTGGAGCCCTCAGCCAAAGTGACCCTTGAAGGGGAGAGAAATGCATCTGCTTGGGGGAAAAAAATATGGTGTGTAATGGGCACAGGCCTCGCTTCCTGCTGGAGGAAGTGGAAACCTTTCAGCTCAGAGTTAAAGCAAAATGACAACGGGGACAGCGACAATGACAACAAGCTGTTTGTTCAGTTTGTTAAATGCAGTGGGGAAGCTGAGAGAATTCAGAGGGAGAGGACACTGAGTTGCTCTCTAGGTAAAATAAACAGTGCAGGACCATGGGCTGGGAAAAAACATCTGGGAGCAGAGGGGACAATAAACCCACAGGTATAACTCATATTTTTATCTCTGAGTGTCTGCATTCAGGTCACTAAAATAACTAAAATAAGTGACTCTCCTGTTTTATTATTGCTTCCACCACTGGTGATTTAAAATCAAACAAACAGGATGAGGAGCTCGTGTGTATTTGTCTAAGTTAAACTAAATATCAGCAAGCAGAGGTGGTACAAGGAAAGCTCGTTAGGAATACACCGATTTCAGTCCATGGAGCAGCACAGATATGGAAAATGATTCTGGATATGGGTCCTTTAATGACATTGAATTATTCCTGTCAGACAACCACTAACAAAGAAATCAGCTTGGTGGTGTTAGTGGTCCCAGCAGAAACAACAGTAAAACAAACTGAAAAACACTGGATACAGTGGGAAATATTTATTCTTTGTGCTCCAAGCCAAAAAAGAGCCTGTTTTATTCTATCACATAACAGGCTCTGCTGTGGTGCATCTTCAGATGTATCCCTGCCTTTCAGTTCATTAAAGTTATGTAAAAGAGTATTTTTTTCCTGGGAGCTTAATGGCAGAGAGAGCTCAGTTTTAAGCAGAGATTGCTTCCTGCACATCTCCCTACACCTCTCACTGCCATCACCTTCCCTTCTCTGCCTTTTCCTGGTTTTACAGATTTTCCTCAGCATTCCAGATTTTTTTTTTTTTGCTCTTTCTAGTCCTTGTTAGTGACCAATTCTGAGCCTGTGATGCAGCAGTCAAAGGAGCCACTGAAATTATGGCCTCTGCAGCTCCGATTTCCTCCCCTCCCAGTTTAAATCAGGCCACCCACTCCAGCTACATTTGTCTTCAGTCACCTTCTCGCCACCAACGCATCTCCGAAGGAATAGGAATAAATTGAAGTCAAATCTCAACTATTGTGTCTTCAGGGATATGACAACTGAATGATTTAGAGAGGCTGGAAAAGGAAATCTGCTCCCGAGAGGGTTTTGTGCCACCGGAGCCAAATGCCAGAGTGCTACTTCCAAACAATTGAGAGATCCTACAAAAATTGTCCGGAGTGATTTCTCATTCTTTAGTTTTCATTTTCTCCTGGCTGAAAAGCTGTCTTGCAGTAGTCTTTTCACAAGCCATAAAGTTTAGACTTGAACTCTTTACCTTACTGCTCTGACCTCCTTTACCCCAGCTGTAAAACCCTACTGCCCATCCTTCAATAAATTTATCACCTCATAAACTCCCACTAGTGCTTCTCTACAATGCATTTAAAAGACACAAGTGGAAGGCCAGGCCTTCCCCCCTTGTCAAATATCATAATTGTCCAGTTTTATACCTGCTGTACGGGGAAATATTTAAGGACACGGCATTTTTCAAAGACCTGCAGCTTTTGTAACAATCCCCCTTGAAATAAAAGCATGAAGTTTAAATATAAACCCATGGATTGAACATATAAAACTGCCAGTCACGTATTTCCCTGTTTCACAGCACTCCTGCTCTCTTTGGGGTAATGCAGATCCTGGAGGTGGGAATGGAGAGTTCATTTTTGATATTGTAATTAAAGACTGAATAAGAAATAGCTGGGCCATGGAGAATTCCCTCCATCCTTGTGGGGATAATGAGAAGCTGCCACCTTGTCACCACGTCTGTCCGGACAAAAGGATCCCACAGAGGCAGGGACAGAACAGACACCCCATGAGTTATGGAGGTGCCCAAGGTAAAAAGTTCAGCCCTGTTGCCACAGGTCCCTGGCGAGGTCACGGCGCGCTCAGAGGGTGTTTCCTCTTGGGAGCCTCGGAAATAAAACCTGATTTTTTTTCTCCGTGGTATAAATAGAACAGGCCATACTGGATGTGTGTCTAAATCCCTTCTCCCAGCCCGACTCTGGAGCCTGGCAAGGATTGCATTTCACTCTGTTTGGCAGAGGGAAGCGAGGGATTGCTTTTAGTTTTGGAGTGGAGAAGCAGCATCGGCGCTCGGCCGAAGAATGAGCAGCAATGGCAGCTGTGGCAAGGTCCAACCTCAGGGACTTCCCACTCTCAAAAACCTCATGAACAGGACTGAACACCCTTCATAAGACAATTGCATATAAAAGGAGTCACAACCAGCTCCTTACTTCAGTGAGGACCCACAAGCTCCAGCTGCTGAGAGGCTCTAATCAAACCCGACTTGTAACGCTTTAATTAGCAAAGCTGTTAACCAACAGATACACGCGGAACAAAACCTCATTTTAGTGCTCCTGAGAGTAACCCCAACCCAAACAGCAGCCTGGCTACCCAAATATGTCGTGCTGAGGCTGCCTCCCAGCCCCAGTGAAGACATTTGTGCAGCTGGGCTGAGCGTGGAACACATTTTCTCTGGTCACTGTTACAGTTCGAGCCCCACAATGTGATGAAAAGCACCACGAATACATCATGTGGGCTGGATTTTATCCTTTCACAGACCTATTCCTTTTCCCTTGGACCTCACATTAGCCACATTTACATGCTGAAGTGACCTCCAAAAATTTAGCACTTTTAACAAAGGACCAACATTTTCTTTTACTGGAAAAGAGGTAAATGAGGTTTCTCGCTTTGGCCTGGCAGCTGTTTGTGTTGTAGCGGAATCAAGGAACACCTCAAACTATTATTTTCTCTTTCATAATGACTGGAATCACAAAAAGACAGAAAAATATGCCAACACAACCACAACACTTAATCCAAAAAAGCAACAGCAAACACTGGAAAACTTTTACGACATTATTGCCATCGACACCTTGGTTCAAAAGTGAGGGAAAAGTGTCCGGGTGTATTTCCAAGCCAGGGAATAAAGGAACTCCCAGAAAACTGAGCCATGTCCTACCTTTTTTATATTGCCCTCCTGGGAGGTCACCTCGGGATCAGTCAGTATTTGCTAAGGAAAAAACAGAATAGAAAAACAAAATTGAGTTGAGTCGCAACCAAGAATGTTGTAAAATAATAGAGATTATTCTCGCTGTTGTTATGATGAGGAGGAGGAGGATGAATAAATATTATATTATTGATAATAATGGCCAAAACTCTCAACGGCACCCAGATGTTTTGGAAGCTCGATGGAGGGTTTTTACCACAGCTGTTGTATTTTAATGTTTTCTGTCACTTCTGTGAATAACCCCCGGAGATTTGGCAGACAAGGACAGTTTCTATCCCACAGGGCAGGTGTGGACAACACGGGCACCAAGGGAACAAGGACCCCGGGCTCTGGGGCATTGAGTGCCTCTGGAGCAGGGACAGATCCCGGGATGCTCCGGCCCCCCAGCGCTCCTGGAGCTCTTTAATTCCCCCTCCAGCCGAGGTGTGGTGGAACAAGTCATTAAATCGCTGCTGTGCTCCACCTCAGATTAGCTCCAGGTCAGCGGGCATTCGGGGAGGTCAAGTACCTCAACTTTGCATCACCCTGGATACCCCACCAGGGTAAACACTCCGGGAACGGGCCTGATCCAGCGGCCCAGCCGGGAATTCCAGCGGCTCCCGGCGCTCTGGGGGGATCTGGGATGGCTGAGGCCGAGCAGACACCCAGGGGAGGGTGGGGAAGGGCGCTCGGGGCTCCCAGACCTGGGGGAGGTGATGTGGCTGCCAAAGAGCAGGAAAAACCTCGCAGGAACAGAGGGAATGTGCAAGGAAATGCAGGATAATGGGAAGGGAAGGGAGGTTCTGGAAAGTTCAGGGAAGTTCAGGGGAGGGGAGGGGAGGGGAANGAAGTTCAGGGAAGTTCAGGGAAGTTCAGGGAAGGGAAGGGAAGGGAAGGGAAGGGAAGGGAAGGGAAGGCTCCATTGCATTTCAGCAGCTGAGGGTTTGGCACGAAGCTCTTGGCTCCCTTTGGCCATGCCCAGGTGAGACTGACTGATTTACAAATTTCCAGCCCGTTGCCAAATCTCCAGCTCAGCTGCACTAACAAGGGGCTGTGTTTCCATGGGAAGAACCCCAAACCATTCCGTGCTTTACACCAGCTCTAATGGACGTTGAAACTGCGGTTTCCAAAGTAGCTGAGAGCAAATAGGATCAAGAGGCAAATCCCAGAGCCGTAAAAATCTGTGTTTCTACCCTGGAACACCCTGACATCCCCGTGAGTGACTGGAGTTAAACACCCATCCTGCCTGGCCTGGATGCCACCGAGCTTCCAGGGAATGCTGACGGCTCCCAGTGCACTCACTGGGAACCAGTGACCCCAAAACCTTTGGAGAATTAGGCCATGAAACTTTCAGAGCTGAAACAGAAACGCAAAACAACTCCAAAACATCCACGGGATGCAGCTGCCTCCAAACGAAGACCCTTCCCTGTAATTATTACATGCAAAAAGCCTTTGGATACAATTGGAGAAGTGTGTGCAGTCGGAGTGTGTAATCCACCCGTCCAGCAGCACCATAAACGTGGAGGGGAAAGAAAACTCCAATGAAGTGCAAATTGGGCTGTGGTGGAGCCCTGTATAAACAGGCTTAAGAGTCAGGAATTCCTGAGTCGGAATCGAGATGCCAACACAAGCTTCCTTTTGTTGGTTTGGACAGAGCTGTGCTCAAGGGGCAAGTTCCTTCTCTCAAACCTTTTTTTTTCCCCTTTCAATCCATAGCAGATCCTGAATTTCAAAGTTCTTAGAGAACAGAATTTCTGTGAAAATATTTCATCCATATTCAAAAATGGCGATTTTGCAGAAAATCCTCTGTAGGATCTTGCTGCTTGTTCAGAATATTTGAAAATGGCTGATTTTTGGTATTTGGTGAAATATTTTTTGAGTTTCCATCTATTACAGAACTTCTGGGTGAAAAAAACCCTCAATATCATGAAGAATTTTAATTTCAATGGAACCATCTCCACACTCAAACTATCAGGACACGGACAATTAATGGTGAACAAGGTGGTGTAGCTGCACTGACTTGGTGATCTTAAAGGTCTTTTCCAACCTTAACAATTCAGGGATTCCGTGTGTGAAAAGGTGTTTTAGCAGCAGTGGGAGAGCAGGAACTGGTCTGGATTAAATATTTCATTCTTTCTTTACACCTGATTTTAAAAAAAGACGTCCAAGATGTTTTTGTGGGCCGAGCTCTACCACAGACCATCTGCATTGGCTTGGACACGTCCCACAGCCCAGTGTCCTGAACATCCCATTTTTCCACTCCAGCTGAGCAGCTTGGCAGCTTGGGGTGGTGTTGGCACTGGTGGAATGTCTGTGGAGGAGCAGAGGCCAGAATTCCACACCTCCCCTTGCCCAGCCACTGCCAGGGCTCCGAATAAACCTTCAGAAACCTTCCTGGGAGCTGCAGGGAACCTCAGAACTGTCCTGGTGCATTCCCCATGTGGAACAAACACCATCTGAGGACACCTGTGGCACCAGACAGCAATCCAACAGCCACACCAGGTGTCCTGGAGCACAGCCCAAACCGACATCCTGCTCTCCACAGCCCATGGGATTGGGGGTGATGCAACACTGGCATGTCCATGGCACCTCCTGCTTGGAGGGGAAAGGGAGAACCAGGCAAAGCAAGCCCCAGATGCGATGTTTGTTAAGAAGAATAACAGAAGACACTTTGAAAAATCTGCTCATTGGGTAATTTTAGCCCAGGCTGGGCTTCATCTCATGCGAATGCCGCGAGACTAAATATAGAGCTCGACGTGTGCAGTGGGCTGCACTCCTGCACTTAGCACAGATGTTCCTAAATGCGCTCAAAATTTACACCACATGCTTTTTCTGTCAACTGATCTGTTGATTTTAGCCAGGGGAAGGACAACATGTCAGCAGCAGCCACGTCAGGAGAGCCTGTGCCTCAGGCCTGGGCTGGAGGTGGATCTGCCCTGCCAGAGAGGGATTTCACTGCCCTTCCTCCCCTGGGCTCAGGGGATTGGTGGCACCAGGATCCTGCCTCGGTTACACCAGTTAGGGATGTGCTAGAATTTTTGCAGAGCCCCCCGAATGTATACTAAACATGTCAAGGAACACCATGTGATTCTTTTTGAAAAACAGTTTACAAGCTGGCATTCTCCAGCTGCAGTTAACCCTAATTTGATTACATTACCGAGACAGATCACAATGAGCTTATGTAAATAGTAACGTTATCCATTCATTCCCCCAGCTCAGATAAACTGTCATTTAGGGGGAATAAAAAAAAAACCAACCCAAACTTCAATAGGCATGGCCTGATGCATTCAGCAAGGCATGGTGCATTCAGCAAACTCTGAGGGTGAAGATGACAGACTGGAACCTGCCCCTGCTGGATCTCCGTGAATCTGGATTTTAAAGAGCTGTTTCCACATCTGCTCCGAGCTGGAAGGAGAAGAGAATGCCCAGTACTTGAGGCAGATAACAGCACTGCTTTCAATAACTTGGTTATTGGTCTTTATTATCATCTGACTTTTCAGTAGGAGCTCAGGACAGCACTGATGGCATCAGTGATGCTCAAAGCTAAGTGAGCACGTCAGGGTTTCACCTTCTTCCTGGGCACCTGCCCTTGGCACTGCCCTTCCCAAGCCCTCCTGCCCGGGTCAGCACAGTGGGGACATCACTTCCAGCTCTGGAACCCAGGCTGTGCCACCTGCACCATCCCAAACCTGCCTCTTCTTCAGGGTCCACCACGCAGCTGGGTCAGAAAAAGAACAAGAAAACTCCTCTTTTGCCTCAAATTAGCCAAGGGCCTGCAATTCTTCCTCGCACACAAGTTCCCATGAACGCTTCAGATGAAAGCAGAGGCTCTGGCCCTGCTGTGCCTGATTTGTGCTGCTCGTAGCTGGGCTAATGGCAGAGTCACTCTGACGTGATGGCCTCTGTCTGCATGGACACAGGAGCAGCACGGCCTGCAGAGCAAACAGCTCCTTCCAGCCAGCCTCCGGTGGCTTTAAAAACTGTCTCAGGTCAGAAAATCACAGAATATCCCGAACTGGATAATCAAGGATCATCCAGGTCCAGCTTGTGGCCCTGCACAGGACACCCCAACAGTCCCAGCCCGTGCCTGGGGCTCTGGCACTCGCACGCAGCCGAGCTGCTGAGCAGCATCCAGAGCAGCCCTCCAACCTGGCAGAGCTCATTCCAGCCCCAGCCAGCACCCACCACCTCCAGGACGTGGTTTCTGAGCAGGTTAAACCCTTTGGACAGCACTGGAAGCACCTCTCCTGTCCAGCAGCTCGAGTGCTCACACACTTCACCTCCTTCCTGCACCTCTGTTCCACCCCAGCTCAGGAGACAACGCTGTTGTTAGGCTCCAAATCTTGTTCTTCATAATTTCCATTAATTATTCCCTCAAAAGTTTTATCCTGCCAGCTCCTGAGCAGGCTGGCCCCCGCCCAGTCAGGTATTTAGGCAAGAAGTATCAGTGAAATGAATGGAACCAGGAATGTCTCCATGTGTAAGTGCTTTTCTGGCCACAGGCCAGGAGCACAAAGCACCTCGTGGGACCCAGCCCAGGCACAGAGCACCAAAACCCACAGCAGGTATTCCACAGGGAGGAGATTCCTTACAATTTTATATTTACTGTTGTATGATCCCAGACTGGTTTGGGTTGGAAGGAACCTTAAAGATCATTTTGTTCCACCCTCGGCCACAGGTAGGGACACCTTCCACTATCCCAGGTTTCCCCAAGCCCCGTCCAGCCTGGCCTTGGGCACTTCCAGGGATCCAGGGGCAGCCACAGCTTCTCTGGGCACCCTGTGCCAGGGCCTTCCCACCCTCACAGGGAGGAATTTCTTCCCAATATCCAACCTAAAGTTCCCTTCTTTCAGCTTGAACCCATTCCCCCTTGTCCTGTCCCTCCAGGCCCTTGTAAACAGCCTCTCTCCATCTTTCCTGTGGCATCCCCTCAGGAACTGGAAGGCCCCAATTAGGTCACCCCAAAGCTTCTCTTCTCCAAGATCTTCATACATATATAAAAATGTATATAAATATACGTTCAAACACAGCAGCCAACAACCCACAGAGCCACATCACAGCACTGATGTGCATCCATAGGAAAACCAGAGGTGGAAGAAACCCGCAGAAAACCATTTCAGCACTTAAAAATTTGGTCTTTCAGCCATATTGTTAAAATACAAGGATTTTATAGCATTTTCTGGCCAACAATTTACCAAAATCTTCCATTTTTCTATAGTAAGCAAATCCGTGAGCCCTATTAACTTGAGGAAATTTTCAATATCCTGCCTTGGGAATTTGAAGCGAATGTGCCTGGAATTAAGAGGGAAGGGAGGAAAGCTCTTCTCTGAGGGGAAGAATTTCCTCTCCTTGCTGGTGAGGGAAGGAGGATGAAGAGCACAGCTCTGACTGGCAAGGAACAAACCACGGGCTGAAAAGAGTGGAAAGAATAAACCAACCATTCACTGCTAAGGGCAACCCCAGCACAATTGGGAACACTGGGGAGCAGCCAAGCTGTGGTTTGTGGCCCAGGAACAGCCTGCAAAGCCGTGCCACTCCACAGACCGTTTTCAAACCATTGATTTTTCAGCTGGAAGCCTGGGCGAAAAGGTGGAACGGTGCTGCAGGAAAAATGTGTGGAATTAGGAGGGATCCACGGCCCGAAATTTGAGGCATGGTGCTGCAGGGATCACCTCTGCACTTGCTCATGTCCTGCGTGGCTTTACAGAGGAATCCCTCCTGTTCTCCAGTCCCAGCAGAACAACATGCAGTTTGCAGAGGTGACTCAGGACAGGTTGTTCCAAATAGGGTTCAAAAGAAAGGAGCATCCTAAATCATCCTTTCGCATGAAATAATGCGTTTGTACCCACAGCCCAAACTTCAGGGAAATGTCAGGGGGAGATAATGCGAAGAAAAATGAATGTTTGAGAACAAAGACTTCGAGAAAGAACACAAACCTGTGATTTCCATACACGCTATCACAACTTTTATCACTGATTTTTAAAGACATAACTCCTCCGTGCCACTGGCATCGAGTTAACTGCAGCTACCAGGAAGTCAAACAGGATCTAATGGAGAGAATTTGCAGTGACTTCAATGAGCTGAGGACTCGAGACTTCCAGCCAAGACAAATACGAGAGGGGACTGATTAGGAAATGTCACCGTTTCTCCTGCCAAGCACTCAGGGCCTGGTGATAGGAGAGTATTAAACATAATCTCGCAGTCTTTAGGGGCTCTTTGATTTTATATTGCATTCTTATCGGGTTCTTAAAGTCCAGTGTTAATGAGCATGAGAAACTCACGTGATAGTTTGGCAGTTTTGCTAAAAGCAAAAGGAGTTCATTCAGTCCTGGCCCGTGGATCCAGCTGGAGATGCCTTTCCCTTTCCTATGGCACCACGTGGAACCTCTGGCTGTTCTTTTTCTCCATCCCAGCAATCCAACATCACCTTTACAACCAGCTCTTCATCACCACCGTTAGAAAAAAACAGGCTTTACCAATAATCAGAATTACCCCATCCCTGGAAGTGTTGAAGGATGAAGCTCTGAGCAGCCTTGGCTGGTGGGAGGTGTCCCTGCCCATGGTGGGGGTGGAAAAAGAGGAGATTTAAGGCTCCTTCCAACCCAAACCATCCTGGGATTCTATGAATGAGGTTTTAAAGGACCCAGGAGTGGAGAGGAAATATTTACATGGTAAAAACATCCCCATTGCACCCCCTTTGGCAACAGACAGTGACCCCTGAAAGCAGAGCAAGTCCCAGTTAACAGCACAAAGCTCCAAGTCTGGTATTTTGCTCACTTTCTCCCAGAAAAGAAATGTGTAACAGTACACATGAGGAAAAAAAAAGTTTAAATTAATTATGATTGTCTTTTTAAAATCCCCTTACAAGTATTACCTCCAGCTCGCTTTCTCCTACAGAGAAATCCCATTATAAAAGAGAATTCTGGAAAGATGAGACACTACCCACACTGAGCAGTGTGTGCAGTCTGAGGGTTAAAACAGAAGTTGCAAGTATTAAATTGTATCTGATTTACTCAGTTTGTTCATCTCCAATCTGAAACTTGCCTGGCACAGACTGTTGTGCTAAATAAATTAAATAAAACACGAGATTCTTGGACATGAGCAGCCACATCTTCACCATAAGCACAGAGAAAACAACAGTAGAGTGGAAGTTTAAGGTCATCAGCTCTAAATTCCGCCTGCCACGGGCCCACATTGCACAATCACTTAATGTAGCCAGAGCTATTTATTATCCCAGCAAAAATCATCTTGAGGAGTGAAGTGCAATGTTTTGGTTAACAGATAAAGCCGGGCTGTTTGTGGGGATGTAAATGGATTGGACGGTTAAATTCATCCACGAGCCATCCATCTTTTGCCCTCGACCCTTTTTAGTTATAAAAATGACCTTGGTATTGACAGAATAATACAAACGAACTTCCCCTGTAGTTCATCTATTGATCCCCCGTTTGCTCAGCTGATCAGTAATAATCATAAGTAAATAAAGAGGGGCCGTGCATCATCCCGCGATGGCAGCGCTGACACGCGCCGGGGCTGACGGATGGGCACCTCTGGGCTCGGCCGAGGAGCTCAGAGCTCATCTTCAGCTGCAGCTCTTCCACCCAGGACAGATAAATCCATGGAAAGGCAGCTCGATGCACTCGGACCTGGGTGCCCATCACACCTGGTGTGTCTCAGGGAACAGCTCCAGGGGAAGGAGTGCTGGGATGGATGCAGCAAAGACACCAGTCAGTCCTTGGGATCATCCATGGTTTGATCCTGAGCCCTTGGGATCGTTCATGGTTTGACCCCCAGTCCCTGGGATCATTCACAGTTTGATCCCCAGTCCCTGGAATCATTCACAGTTTGATCCTGAGTCCTTGCGATCATTCACAGTTTGATCCCCAGTCCTTGGGATCGTTCATGGTTCGATCCCCAGTCCTTGGGATCGTTCATGGTTCGATCCCCAGTCCTTAGGATCATTCACAGTTTGATCCCCAGTCCCTGGGATCGTTCATGGTTTGATCCCCAGTCCTTAGGATCATTCACAGTTTGATCCCCAGTCCCTGGGATCATTCACAGTTTGACCCCCAGTCCCTGGGATCGTTCATGGTTTGATCCCCAGTCCCAGGGATCATGCACAGTTTGACCCCCAGTCCTTGGGATCATGCATGGTTTGATCCCCAGTCCCTGGGATCATTCACAGTTTGATCCCCAGTCCTTGGGATCATCCATGGTTTGATCCTGAGCCCCTGGGATCGTTCATGGTTTGATCCCCAGTCCCAGGGATCATTCCTGGTTTGATCCCCAGTCCTTGGGATCGTTCATGGTTTGACCCCCAGTCGCTGATGCCTCCATTTGGGTGAGGCTCTGCTCATCACAGAATCATTTTGGTTGGAAAAGACCTCCAAGATCACCCAGGGTCTCATTCTCGGGGTCTCTGTGGTGACTCTCAGTTCTGTTGGAATGTCCTTTCCAGAAGCTCCCTTCTCCCTTCAGAGATGCAGAAGTTCAGCATCTTCAACCCTTTGAGGCAACATCAACATTATTTCTTTTTTCTTACAGAATTCCCTTCAGCACAGACAAGGTCTTGCCATTGATGCATTGATTGGCACCAATATCAGGGGAGGAGGAAAACCTCAGCACTTCCATCCCTCCTGGCAAACAGGTGCCAAGGAGAAGGACTAGGATGAGATGTTCCAGGATAAAGTAATTCCTTCTCCAGGTCTCAAGACACAGAGCAGCTGGCTCTGGCTTCTCCCACCACCCTGTGCTGAATGACAGCCTCCATCCCTACTTAAATGCAATCATTAGGCAGCGAAAATTTGAGAAAGAACAGAGAAAAATGACCTCATTTCATTCTCTTCCTACAGCCTACGAAGACTGATAAGAATTATGAATTGTTTTACCACATCCAAAGGGTCAGAAACCAAATCTTGGTTCAGAAACCAAGTCCTGCCTCTGCCCCGGCACGGCACAACTTCCCCGAGCTCGCTCAGAATGCTCCGGTGCCCCACACGTGAAATCACAAACACAAACATAAAAACCAACTCACAAACCTCTAGATTTCCACACGGAATTTGCCAGCCCCCAGTAAGAGCAGCTCTAGAGCTGCTCCCCAGTTCCATCCCAGCAGCAGCCCCCGGCGTGACCCCAGGCGAGCAGCGGAGCGCAATACCCGCGCTGGGACGCGGCGGTCCGGGGTCATTAATCACACTTGGAGGGAAACCACGCCAACGTGCAGCATTCCCAGCAAATTCCCGAGTCTGGAGTGGGAAGTGCGCTGTCTCATTTGGCAGCTGGGCTCCTCTGCCCGAGCAGGCAGGAGTGGAAGGGCCTGGCTGAGAGCTGGTGCGGCCGCGGCGAGGCCGGGCTGGCGGGGAATGCATCCCTGCCCGGCGCTCTGACAGCAAGGATGGGAAATGTCAGCTTGATACCCATCAGCAGGATAACCTCACCGTCACTTTAACATGACAAGGTCATCGCCAGCCAGGGCGGGGGGCAGGAAGGAAAACGGCCCATTAAAGCCGGGAGCTGGAAGGGAAACGTGAGGCTGCCTTGGAGGTGCTCGAGTGCCGTTTGTTTTGGGGAAAAGTGCGGAAATTCCGGGCTCCTTCACAAGGATGAGCTTTCCTGAAAGGAAAAGAAGACAGCGACCTGTGCAGCCACCACGGGAGCCTCTCACAGGGGCTTTGAGGGGGCTCTACATCACTTAACTCTCATTTAATTTAGCAAAACAAACCTAAAAAACTGCAGACCTGAAGAGCCTGGGCTCTGAGCAGGAGGGGAATTCCCTGTACCTGGGTGTTTCTTTTCCACGTTAAGCACAAGGAATAGCTTTGCTGTTGTGTGTGTCACTCTCTGCCCCTCGTCCTGAAGCTGCTCAGAGATGGAGCAAGGACTAACCCGGAGGTGGAAAGTGAACTTGGAGAGGAACTCCCTGTAGTGACACTCTGGGCAAGCAGAGAGAACAAGAGAGGGACAGAAAAGGGCACTTTGCCTCCTTTTATTCAGAAGTGATATTGAGCAAATGATGCTCTCCAGAAAGAAAAGTTAGTCGGGAATTATTCCATGGCCCAGCTTCAGACACTGGCACAATCAGCTTTTTATTGGGAAGGCACACGGAGCTGTTTTATCTGAATTGATAGGGCTGCCAGGTGAGCTCCCTTTTAAGAGCTCTAGAAACAATCTCAGACAGGACTGGATAATATTATGCTTGGAATGATAATATTGTGTTTGGAAAAGGTCAATATTTTATTTAATCAGACAGCCAGAGAGTGGGTGGCAATTTCAAGGCATTTTCTTGAGACAGGAATTCAGGGAGTCCAAATGGAAATAAGGTTTTGCTTTTTTTTTTTTTTTCCTTGGGTTTTCTGGGTGTCTGGAACCCCCTGATTAGAAGTGAAGGATGAGCTGAGCCTCTTGAGAGCCCCTGAGATGAGGGAATGTGGAGATTTTAGCTCATTATGATCCCTTACACTGCAGATGCCACGGGCACTTCTTCCACCCCTTTCCAGGCAGTGTATTCCTGACAGATGAGGTGGGAGACATCCACCTCAGAAACTCAAACCTGCTGCTTTCCTCTTCCAGAACAGCACCAGGGAAACACAACCACGGATAAATCCTCCTCAGCTGTCCCCAGCTCAACAGCTCCTCTGTGTCACCCACTGTCCTGGAGATAAATCAATTCTGGCCCTGGAAGCCAATTCTGGAATCTCTGCACAAGGTTTTCCTTAAGTGTATCAAAATGACCAAGAGATTTTTTTTAAAAATCCATAATTATCCTTAGTAACTCCAGTTATTTGCTGTTGGAATTAAACTGGGTTCTACGTTTGGAGCTTCTTCGGAACAGCACCAGCAGAAAAAGAAAAGGACTTTTTTTTTCTTTTTCATTAAAGGTTTTGAAGAGCACACACAGCCTGTATTGTTACCCAACACTCCAAGCAAGTTCTGAGGGAAATCTTGGGAGATCCAGCCCCGAGCATTGATTACAGGGAGTTTTTAATCTCGTGCCAAGAGGAACATTGAGGTTATAAGATGGCTCCACAACCATCTTGCCAAATAGCACAAATGTTTACATCTTCCAAACTACCACCAATAGATCATAGACAAAGAAATGTCCATAATGTACCCAGCTGCTGGAAACAAAATGTATTTAAGCCACTGAAGAGGGTTTAATGAAGTAAAGCATTTTTGTAACTGCCAGCTCAAAGTAAATAATCACTGATGTGAGCGGAGTTAAGAGATCCTGACTCGCCAAATAATCTCAATGTGCCATCGAGGAAGCTGCTGCTTTGTGGGAATAACAAAACAGCACTTGAACATTCTCATAAACTTGGGTCTTGTCTTCCTCAACACCCTGCACCTCCTGGGACTGGGGAGGTGCAAAGAGAACTTTACAGCATGTGCAGAATCCACTGCTTGGTGAAAGCACTAAAGGTTTAATTCACTCTGAAAGCCAGAGCTGTTCAAACCTCGAAACGACCAAAAATAAAAGGTGAAATACCTGCTTTGACTGATGCATAATAAACCCCTGATTCAAACCCATACAGACAATTCTTTTGGGGTTTTTTTTGGAAGACCTTGCTCCGTAACTCTCCACTTCAGGAGTCTGGGGATTTCACATTTCTGGAAGCCTTCCAGGATGGGTGAGCACATCCGGGGGCTTCCCCCACCCAGCCCACACCTCCACTGCTTTGCTTTATCCAGGCACTGCCCTGGACGTTGTCCTGCAGGTATGGAAACATTTCTGCAGGGGAAAAGGACCATTTCCATCCCTTTTTTCCTCTGCCCAGACGATCTGTGCAACTTCCACAGTTTTCCACCTTTGAGGGTGCACAATGACCTGAGTAGGTGAGCACAAACCATAGGGCACAGCCAAAGAAGGAACAATCCAGCCTCACTTTTGGTTTTTGCTTGTGCACTTGTGAAAAAAAAAAAAGCTGATATTCTGTCTATTCTGTAGAGGGAGACCTGGCCCTGTAGATTTTCTGTCCTAAGTCACTTAAAAAGAACACACCAAGCAGCATTTGCAACATTATCTCACGAGCCATAACCAGAATTCAGGTTCCAGGGATGAGTCACATGCATTTATTTCTCACAGATTTCCTGCAGTCTGCTTGAATATGAATTCAACTGCTTTGCTTTTTTTTTTTTTGCAGAATATAAAACCCCTTTTCCTTGCACCACATAATTGTGTTCCATGGCAGAACTGGCATCCATCATGGCCCCGCTGTCCCCTGCCTAAAAGATAAAACATCCACAGGGTAATAAATGTCAAACTATGATTATTGATGCTTTCAATTAAATTGATTATCTATTTGAGGTGCAGAGCAGGGTGATTTATTGCTGTCTCTTTACGTCGCACTTGGCACAACGGCTTCCCTGCAAGGTGGGTGAGCCTTTGGATTGTTTCCATGGATTTTCTATTAAATCTGATTTTCCAGCAGTGGCTCACGACCACTCCAGTTCTGGGTGAACTGAAATGGCACCAGATCCAGGTGGGAACATCCTGGTTTTTGTTATCTCCTGGAGCGTGGAGCTTGGGAAGCAAGAGGGGAAAATAGGAAATGAAAACTTTTAAGTGTGGAAGGACAGGAGACGTCCTTGATTTACATCCCTCATTCCCAAACTTGCATTTACAGACTGCATTAGACAAAACCTGTGCATAACCTGGAGCTGTGCTGAGCACTCCCCACCTCAGCAGAGATGAGATGAGATGACCTTCGGCTCGTCACTGCATTGTGTTTTTATTAGTTTCAGATAACAGGAGCTATAAAATTCAAAGCCATTTGCTCCCCAATGATAATCAGCAGCTGCTTCACAAACAAGGCTTTTTTTGTGGTGCCACGGGGTGACCTTTATCTGATCATTCCCCTGGAGAAATGCCTTTTGTGGCTGGACAAGCCAGGAGCACCTTCCACTGGTTTTCCAAAGCACAGCACACTTGGGCTCAGTCTGCTTCAAAAAGCAAATTTGGCTCAAACCCAGGAACAGCCTCAGCAAGCGACGCATGTTTTGGGAGATGCCAGAAATTAGCACGAGTAAATGATAATTCTCTTAATGTGCTGCTCTTCCAGCAGGCAGATTTGGAGAATCTCAGTAACCAACTCCACCAAAGAAAAGAAAAGAAAAAGGGGAAGAAAATCAGTGGGGAAACGAAAATCAGTGCTGATAATCCACCGACTTTGAATTTGAGACACTCCAATTTTCTCCATTATTGCCCACGTCTGAGATTTCCAAGTCCTGGGGAAGCTCCGTGGCAGAAAATCTCGTGGCTGAACTTCCCAGGCAATGCCTGACCAAGCTTCCCACCATTTGTTATCAGGAGCACCAGGACAAAAGCCCAGCTGAGACATAAAACAGGAAGATGATTCTGCCTGAGAGACCTTGGGAAATAAGTGAATGCAAGAGATAAACAGCGAGAGCAGAAAAAGAGGATTTCTATCCCAATTTTACAGACCAGACTGAGATGAGAAATTAAGCGAGGTGCCCAAATCACCCAAGCTCTGGCATTTAGAAATTGAGTTTCAAGCTCCTTAGACCTAATCTTAACAAGGCTGTCAGTCCTGCTCAGATGCACACACCTTTGACCCCGCTAAGCTCAGAATTACACTCACATCCACCCAGACTTTGAAGCCTGGCTTATCTCGCGGCGGTGCAACTGTCCCCTCCACCAGAACAGGGCTGAAAACAAACAACCGAGGGAGGAAAAAGCAGCAAAACAAAACTCCTGCTGCTCTGAGCAGAACCGGCTATTTCACATCTCATAAAATCGTAGAATTCCCTGAGCTGGGATGGACCCACAGGGATCAGGTGGAGTCCAGCTCCTCACCCTGCATTTGCTGTGTCCCACCTCCATCCCGGTTTCTGAATGTGAGAGGATCTGTGAAACACTGAAATGTGCCCAGCTTCAGAGAGGAACCCCAGCAAGTGTCCAACAGCCCAGAGCAGGGGTGGTAAGGGCAGGTATTAAAGCAATATTTCTGTTTGAGAGCGCACTTGAGGATGCAGAGTGCAACAAGCCAGGCTCAAACCTGGCCAAGCAGCTACGAGTTTTAAAAGTCAGCTTTCCTATAGCTTGGGATCACCAGAACATCATTTTGGGCCATCAGCTGGGGAGAACAAGGGACAAAACCTCTGCAAGCCCTTCTTTTTTTGATTGAATGTCCCCTTTGAGAGTGTCAGAGCCTGGCTGAGCAGGTGAGGACAGTGCTCCTCACAGGGACAGCACCTGCACTGCCTGCCCAAGGTGAGGCTCCAGAGAAGGAGCTGGGACCTTCCTGCTGCTGGAACGTGTGAGGTGTCACAAAAAGTGACACCTCAGGGTGGCCACTGCTGGTTTATTCAGCTGGGAAGCTCCCTGAGAAAGAGTGTGAGAAACACCACAAGCGACAGGGAATTAGGACAAATTCCTTTTAAAACTGCAGATCAAAGGCAATTTGCTTTGGTGTTTCTGGACATCAGAATACCTCTTTTTTTTTCCATTAAAAAAATTTATTTCCATATAAAGATAAATGTATGTGTTGTACACTTTCTGTGGCCAGCCACCAGCCCTGCAGCAGAGGTTAGAAAATGCCACGTCTGGTTTCCAAAGGATCCCTGCGTGGCCACACACAGCTGTAATTATGGCAACGATTTGGGGAGAACCTGAATGTATTTTTCTGGCTTGAAGGACAACACTAAAGGCCTGGAGGGGAAGAAAAAAAAAAAAAAGAAGCAGGAAACCCCCTAGGATGGAAGGCACTGACTTCCCTCCCTAGCCCACATCCCGGGCTTCCAGCTGCAGGAAACAAATTCCAAGTGACCCTCTGTGGTGGAGGTTACACGTCGGGGATGGGCTGGCAGAATGTGCCCGTTGTGCAGGGAGCAGCAGCTCCAGGTGGAGGTGTTTGCTTATGCAAAGTGCCTGGGCAGCTTCCAGCCCCACAGATGCCCGGGGAAAGCTCGGGGATGCAGGAGGAACGTGGTGTTCAGACCATGGCCTGGGTGGCCGTGTCTGCACCCCCACATCCTCCTGGAGCCTGACAGTGAAACAAAAAAATGATCAAATGACTCAAGGCAGCTTGGGTTTATTTCAGTGGCTTGAGAAAGAACTGAATTCCTTCACCCTGAACAACTCCTGAGCCACGAGCCCCCCTCCCTTCAGCACAAACTCTCTCCAGAAAAGCCCTGCACACACGAGGCCGAGCTCAGCCCACTCCTCACTCCTCGTTCCTTGGACAGCAGCATAATGATAAAAAAAAAAATAATAAAGGGAAACATATTTGTTGCTTCTTCCCATCCAAGTTTCTGTGTAAAACTCTTTTTCAGAATGCACAGGGCAAAGTTCTGCCCCGGAACAGGCAAAGAAAAGGGAAACTGAGCGGGAGGCAGCTGCGGTCACTTACTCATTCAGGCACGATGGCTCACAGATCGTCCCACCCAGCCCCAACAAAAACTTCCTAAACCATCCCCAAAGTTTGAATCACTCTCTCCCTTCCTTTCCTTCCTGTACTAGAGACTCGAATGTGCCTCTTCAAAGGGAACTCGCTCCTGGATTCACTGGCAGGCTGGAGCTCCCTGCCCTGGCAGTAGCACCGTGACAGGCCCGTCTCAAAAAGGAAACACATATTTGGCTTTCCATCCTATAACATCCAAACCTGGAACCCAAAATAAACCGGTTTTTTCTCTCTCCTTTCCTCCACATACTCTAAGCAGCACCATTTCAATAGCAGACCACGGATCCCTGCCTGCTGAGGTTTTCACACGAATGGAGGAGCCAGCAGCTGATTCTTTAGGACAGCACCTTTACTCTTGACAAAAACAAACCATCCCACTCGTACCTCCGAGTTATCTGACTCAAGACAAGCTCCTTTTGCCCCGTTTTTAATAGGGCCACGTTGGAAATGTCACGGTGTTATCAGGGCAGCTGCTCAGCTATCAGCAGTGGCCGTGGCTGTGCCACAGAGGAGCCCAGCAGGCATCTGCTCTGTTTAACGCTCAGGAAGCACGGGGCAGGCTTTAAGAAGGATGCAGAGGATGTAATGGAGCCTCTAATGTGTTTGGGTTTCTCCAGTGGAATCCAGTTTTATCAGGAAGCAAAGGTCCTGGTGGGATTATCAGCAGAAAGAAACCCAGGAGCTGTCTGGCCGGGAGAGGGGCCGTGGGGGTTGTTGTGCCAAGGGGCTTCCTCCCAGCAAAACCAGCAGCACTGGGCTCCTCCAACAAATCACGTGGAATTCTCTAAGATTTTTAGCACAAGTAAGTGCTTGCCTGATGCTGGTTCCTCGGAGAAAGGAAAGAGAAGTCACGAGCACACCGAAATTACAAGAAGAATCAGCAAAATTAAACGTTATTTGCAAGTAGCTCATTAAGAAGCCAACAAAGCTCATCCCTGTTCCCCATCCGAGTGCTGCCACACGCTGCCCATCCCAAGGAATCAAACAGTGCCCAGAGCTTTCACAGGCACTTCCCACCCTCAATATCCCTGCTCCACCTCCAGCTCATCACCCCTCACAACACATACATGATGGGAGCAGGAGGAACTAAGTGTCAGAAACTTTGTCACAGGCAGATAAGAAGATTGTAATTGAGAAAGCAGTAATTGTTTGTGAGCTTGATCCTTATCTTGTTGTTTTTGGGTTTTTTTTAATACCTGATTAATAAAACAATTATAATAGTTACTTAAATTCAAAGACCAGCCTGTCTATTGATCCAGACATCCTGGTCAAGGTGTTCCAATCCACTCAAAACAGTGCTCGGGTTCAAGGGCTCTTTAGGAGGCCATGAAATAAACATAACCCAGGGAGCAACAGCAATGCTGGAACCCACAGATTTTTCCTCTGCCTTCCAGACCCCTGGCATCCTCCAGATCTCAGGGGTGGCACCCTTCACGTGGTCAGAGGTGTCACACAAACCTGTGCCTGTCACAGCAGCCGTGCACAGGGTGCCACTGCTGCTGCCAGGGGTGACACTGTGCTGCCTTCAGCACGTGGAGGAGCTGCACAGGAAAGATGGAGAGGGATTATTTATGGAGCCTGGAGGGCCAGGATATGGGGAATGGCTTTAAACTGGCAGAGAGTAGGGTTAGATGGGGTATTGGGAAGGAATTCTTCCCTGTGAGGGTGATGAGGGGCTGGGATGGAATTCCCAGAGAAGCTGTGGCTGCCCCTGGATCCCTGGCAGTGTCCAAGGCCAGGTTGGATGGGGCTTGGAGCAGCCTGGGACAGTGGAAGGTGTCCCTGCCCGTGGCAGGGGTGGCACTGGATGAGCTTTAAGGTCCCTTCCAACCCAAACCATCCTGGGACTCTGATTCACCCTCAGCCTGAGCCTTCACCCCAAGCACAAGGTTCCCCTGAGCCCAGCTCACACCTGAGGGGTGCAGCAGGGTCTGGGGGTGTCAGTGGGTTCCCCAGAGGATCCCAGAGGGATTGGGGTAGGTTTCCCCCCCCTGCAGCTCTCGGGGCTCTGAGTGTCCCGAGGGCAGCAGAGGATGAGCCCAGGCCCCTCGTGAGCGCTGCCCTCCTCCCCTTCCTCTTCCGTGCCCCCCTCCCGCCGTCCCTGCCACCCCCTCACCTCCTCCACCAGCACCAGCTAAAAAAGGGAAAGAATGAGAAAGTGAGTACTGCGGGGCTGGCACTGCAGACAATGTCTGTCTTGTGTGAGTAATTTAGCACTATGGCCAGTCAATCTGGTTTCTGGGCCCGATGCCCTGACCCTCTTTAGAGCCGCTCTCTCTCTCCAGCACAGTGTGAAACATTTCCTTTCACAGCACTGACACTTTGCAGATTGAGACGTCAGGCCTGTCCAACTGCAGCAAATTAGCAATTTTTCTTTTACTAATTGGAAATAAAAATGTTTGCTAAGGGAATAATTTGTAGGAATGCAGTGTTAGGTTTCCGGCTTTTTATAAGGATGCTTTAAACTTTATCCATGTGCACTTTCCTTCTGTTTTGATGCCTTGCACTGTAAATTTTAATAGCTTACTTGACTGTTAACTTTACAGTCTCAGACTTCCAAAGGATTAAACGAAGTTTTTAATTTATCTTCCTCTCCAAGGCAGCAGGATCTTCTTAAAGCCGTGCTCAGCACTGCTCACCCACTTCTCGATGAGCAGAGAACGGGACACAACTTCAAAGGGTTAAAGCCCTACACGGGGACGTGGCATCTGGATGAACCTCGGGCAGGCGATTTGTTTGCAGAGCCTTCAGCTCACAGCTCCCAAAGTTCCCTTGGAGAGTGGTGCAGAGAGATGGGCAGCAGATTCAGGAAGGCTTTCCAGCTTTAAATCTGCCAGGAACGGGCAATTCTGTAATTGTGAATCCGTGTTTTAGGGATGTGCCGGGCTCAGGCAGGGAGTGTCTTCCCTTCTGTCCCTTCAGCTTGGCACTATTTCAGCTCTGCCCGTTCCATGAGGAAATATCAATATTTTGGGCAGGTTTTGGTGGTGACAGTGCTGCGATTTTTAAACTTTCACACACATTAAAAAAAAAAAAATGGACTGGGAGCAGCTTGATCTATTGGATCCTAAAATCCCCACTGTTCGCTTGGCATGCAAATAACAGCCAGGAAAAGATTCTTCACGTGCAACAACCCCAAAAGTTCTTCACGAGAGCAGGATCAGGAAAGAGGCTCCTGGAATCTAGAAAACGCAGATAAGAAACTAGAAGTGAAAACAAACGCCCTTTTGCTGAAATCCAATATTTTAGCCTAATGCCCCTGCAATTCCTGAGGCATGTAATGCCTTCCTGCACGGCACTCCAGTGGTACATTAGCTCCTGTAACAATGCCAGCACATAAAGAGTTACTGTTCTTTCCCCCCTGCACCCCCCACCCCCCCATAAAGCATTTGACAGCCATGCCTAATAATTCTTTCTGGTGTGGTTTTTCTTTTTCTTGATGTCTTTATGTGAATATGAAGCTGGAGTGAAAGGCTTTGGGTGACCCCCGTGAGAGAGAAAAAGTATGAACTACAGAGCAAAAGAGTGAGATATAGACTCCCCGCCGAGCCCTCGGCATCTTCTCTGGCAGCTCACAACTTGGCTTCAGAGGGCCTTTGTGAGGGAAAAAGGACTCTTCTTCACTCAGGCTGTGACAATAGGTGTTTTGTCAGCGAGGGACAGGATAAAAAGCAGGGGGTGGGAGGCGAGATCATCATCGGCCAGGGGCTCGCCTTTGGGGCCTGCAGATGTTGGAAGGAGGATGATTTATTGCTCCAGTGTCCTCAGTGGCATTTGGCCACCTTCCCAGAGCCCAGGCTTGGTGGCTGGGAGGGTGGGAGGCGGGAGAGCAGCACAACGAGGCATCTCCAAACCTTCTATGGGCAAAGTGTGCTGGGGGCTGCGGGAGGGGGCACGGCCGGGGCCGTGGAGGGAATGCCTTACAGAGCAGCCATTCCCAAAGCCATATATTTTTAAATTATTATATATATATATATGTATTAAAATAGATCTATTTTCAACTCCCCCAGTGTAGAAAGCCCAGCAAAGAGCCGTGCAGGGGTTACCTGGGCACGGACATCATCCCAGGATGATTTGTGCTGGGAAGAACCCAACCCAAATCCGCCGTCCTCATCCCAAACCTCAAACGGAGAAGTTTGGGCGTGGTTTTGGGGTGTGGGCGTGCAGGAATGACCCTTCCAGGGCTCCCAAGAGGTGTCCCTGTATTTCTGCATGGCCACATCTTTGTTCATTCACTTAAGAAGGAGTGAGCAGAGCTGAGGTGCAAAAATTCCTGTCAGGGCTCTGGCCCTGGCTGGCTGATCCCAAAGCCAATCTGGTTTGTGTGTGAATGGGAGGGAAGGAGGGATCTGGTGCCTCCTGCCCGCTCAGGAACTCCAGAAAGGCTTGGAAGCAGTGAAGGAGGATTTATGCAAATCAGCTGAGAAAGGGAACCACTATTTTGGATGTCTCTCCATACCTCAAAAAAAAAATAAAATCCCAGACCCGTTTGAAGTCTGCCCACTGCTCCATATATCCAGTATATTGAAATGTATCCCAGATCACTGAGCCAGGAAATCTTGGATAATTTCCAAGAAGAAGGAATCACAGCCTAGCAAGAAATACACACTAAGACAGTGTATTGCCAGCAGTCTGATTTAGGACTTTTGCTCCAACTCCTTCCTTCTTTTAATACACAGTTTTCCACCATACTTTCTATATAAATACTCTATCCTATGGCCGACAGCCTCTCTTAGTAGATTTATCCATTAGTGGATTTACTAAAAATGTTTTCTGCTGAAACAAGGGCAAATACTTCACCTCAGCAAAGGACAAATCCAGAGGCAGCATTAAAATCAACCCCAGTAAATCCTGGACGAGATAGATGCAATGAAAAACTTTGAGAGCCACCTCGGACACCAACTCCAGGTAGAAAAATGATTAAAAAATTAGAAAGCAAATTCCAAAAGTGGAAAGTGACTGAAAAAGACAAGAGAGAAAATGTATGAAACCCTTAAACTGAGGCACAGTGATGCTTGATAAACCCCTCTGTGAAGAGCCCTGTTTGTCTCAGCTGCCAGGACCCACCAGCGTCTCGCAGGAGTGAAATCTCCAAACGCTTCCCTAAGTTCCAGACACACTTTCCTGCATGTGCTCAAAACTGTTTTAGCCATTTACAGAAGGAAGTGAAGCATTCAGGGGATAAGTGACACGTCCAAGGTCACACACAGAGTCAACTGCAGAGTCAACAGAAGAGCAAGGAGAGCTTTGCCGAAAATCCCTTGGCTTTGACTGCCAGACAATGGCTCCCCCTCCCACGTAATCAACCAGTTATGGAAAGGCATAAATGCATATTTGCAGGGCTAAATATGTTCACTTGAGAATAAAAATGCTTGGATGATTATCTATAAATTATCTGACATTCTCCAGACCGCTCCAGTTTGGAAGTTGGATCGAAATTTGATGAATTACGAGCACGACACAAATGTTAGAGGAGAAGCTTTGCTTTGACTGTTTCATTGGATCTCTGCACAAAAAAACCCCTGGAAGAATGGCAGGGATACACCAAAAAATACAATCCCCACAGAGCTGAGTTTCCAAAACCTCTCAAATTAATATTTCTCTGATATCAGGTTGTTAATCACTATTGGCATTTAATATTCCACTACTGATCTTGCCACAAACTGATTTTTTTTTTTTTAATTAAAGCAATAACCACAAAGTATGAGCAAAAAAAAGTCTATCTGAGAGGCAAAATAAATTTCCTCTGGACTTTCACAGGCTGTCAGGTCCCAAATATCTCCCATTTTCTGATGACATTATTAATGTTGGTCTAGGAACTCTTCCATAGTTTGGGAGCCGTAATTAAAACACTAGAGCTGCTTTTTTCATTTCCGTTTTTTCGGGCTGGGTTTGTCCATGTTCTTGCACACCCAGATTCTCCTCGTTTGTGGTAGCAAGCCCTCTACTCTCCGTGATGTTGAGCTCTCCAGCTCGTGAGGGATGTCATGGGACTGGAAGTAGAATTTATGTCAAACTCCCCTGCGAGGGAACGCGCTGCTAAAAGCTGGCTTTGTCTCGTTTGTATTTTTTTTTTTTGCTAGGCAGTGTTTGGGCTGTAGACACGGATAATTCTGCATCCTGAATGCTTTGCACCAAATTGCCACATCAGCACTAAATACCTCCACTTAATTTTTCATTTGGACCCGATGAAACATTTTTTCCCATGGAAGGAAAAGTCTGGTCTTTGTGATCGTGGCACTGCCAGCCCAAGTTACAGTAAAGGTTAATCACAAACAAGAGACAAGTAAAGTAGACAAAGAGCATCATACACTTCACTTTTCAATGGATGTTTTCATAAATGTATGAATAATTTAAATTATCATTGCCGAGTATTTATTCGAGTGTTTCAGGGGAAAAAAATGCCTCCTCTTTTTTCTTTTTTCCCCTCCTTGATTCTTTTCATTTCTGTCTCATCTCTTTTATGTGCTGCATCGGCTGTTTTCTTGCCATCTGAATCAGTTTTTTGGAACAATGGGATGTATGAGGGCTGAGGGGGCAGTGGAAGAATACAGCCCTTGTTGTACACTCTGTGACTTGACATTGATTAATGAGGGTGCGGACATGGGCAGAATTTGATAGAGAGAGAAGGGGAAATTGGAGGACCTGAGGGCACCAGAAGGAGGAGGGCAAGGAGATGACAGAGAGGACCAGAAGGATGCCAGTGAGTGCACAGCGAGTGGCGGAAGCCACCCCAACCAGGGCCAGCCACAGCCAGAGATCCAGAACAGGGGAGGGGCACTTCGACAGCAGGAGAGTGTCCCCTCACAGTGACAGGGGCATTCCAGTGTCCTCTCCCACCTCTCCAGGTTTGTCCTGCCCAGCAGGACCCGCTGTGCCAATACAACCCTTTCTCACGTGAGCATTTGCCCCAAAAATGCCGTCAGAAACACCTTCCTCTCTTCTTCCCCGCATTCCTCGGTCTCCGCCCCGTTGGTTTAACTCCAAAACCTGAACACACAGAGGTTACAACTTCCCTGCAGGAGCCTAAAACTCTGTGCTGAAGCAACACTGAGCTCCAGACCTTGTGGGTGCAGGGGAGGGGTGGGTTGGCAGCATTTTGGAGAGAGAAAAGTTTCCCAAACCCTGTTCTTTCAGTTGGATGTCTCTTATTTTCTCATGTGAGTAAATCAGAAGAAGTGATGCTGGTCAGAAAAGAGTTTGTACACTGATAAACCAGAGATGATTCAGGAAAGTTGAGAGTTTGGTGTGGTTCTTAACTGACTTTTTTTAAAAAACCCACCTTTCCCCTCCAAAAGGAGAGGCCCAAAATGAGCTTAATCTGTTGAATTGTAGAAGAACAACGTGTTCCTTGAGTCTTGCTGGGTGGTTCAGCTTTAATGAAGCCACCAGGTTCTCTTTACTTGTATTAAACTGAAAAAAAGTTTGCTGTAAAATAGAAAAACTCAAAAAGAAGAACAATGACAAGTGACTGGAATCCCTTAGGACCCAGTTCCTGGAGTAACCCAGAAAAAAAATAGAGAGAAACTTTTCACAAGAACAGGGAGTGACAGGACAAGGGCGGATGGCTTCGAACTGACAGAGAGTGAGTTTGGATTAGAGATGAGGAAGAAAATCTTCCCTGTGAGGGTGGTGAGGCACTGGCACAGGAAGGTGGGGGCTGCCCCTGGATCCCTGGAAGTGTCCAGGGCCAGGCTGGATGGGGCTTGGAGCAGCCTGGGACAGTGGAAAGTGTCCCTGCCCATGGCAGGGGTGGAATGAGAGGAGTTTTAAGGTCCCTTCCAACCATTCTGGGTCTTTCCTACCTTTCTCCAGGACTGACCTTGGGTCTTCCCTGCTGCTGGTTTGCTGAGCTGGGAGCTGCAGGGGTGAAGCTCTGGGACACACAAGGTGAGCCACATTTCCCTTTCCAGCATGTGGGGCACAGGTTGTGGGTTTGCTGCTTCTCCTTTTTCAAGGTGCCCCTGCATAGCCCTGAACCAGTAACTCTCAGGTCTGGCTGGCTGGACCTGCCCTCTGCAGAGAAAGATCAAAGCTGCTGCCTCAGACAGGTCCCCAAAGTGCTCAGAAGCCACCTGGAAGCTTCACACTGCCCTGTGTGAGGTGTCAGGAGCAGGGGAACCAGCGCTGCTGCTCTGGCAGGGAATTACAGCATGTTTGGTACCCCAGTAAAGACAGGAATTGGGTACAGCTTGGAATTATTGCTATTAAAAACATCACTGCAATCCTAATGCTCAGAGATCCTTACAAACCCCACTTTTGATGAAACCTGGACACGAAGTTGCAGTTTCAGAAATTTCAGCCAGAGAGAGAGAGAGAGAATCCACCCAAACCAGCCCATTCTCAGACTCAAATTTAAATTGTGTTGCCTCTCTGCAGCGCCCCAGATAAATTCGATATCTGCCAGCCCACGGACTGTTCATGTGCTAATCCCACTCAGACCCTCATTCAGGGCTGGTCTCTTTTGCATAAAACATTAAATGTTGGTTTGAGGGGACAGTTGTCCCTACCCCCTGTGCGGGATCTCTCCCCACCAGCCTCTGGCCACTCCAACCCTGCCTCATTTTCCCAGAGTGAAAGATCCTGGGTTTGCTGCGTGTGAATATAAAAGGAACACAGAAAAGTCTCACTGATGGGCGCAGAATCTGCTCCCTGTCTCCCCTCTGCCCTGAGCACCACCAGCTTTAATTCCTTACCCAAACCACCACAAAAATCCCACTCCTGGCTTAGGTTCATGCAACCTGTTTGGGATTTCTGGGTGCAGAGGCGAAAGCAGCGCCCTGTCCCCCAACATCTGGCTGAGAACGAGGTCTCAGACTTTTTCTCTGAGCAGACTCTTCCAGCTTTCCCCTTTCTCCCTCCTCTTTGCATCCAAGACAAGCGGCCCAGTGATCACCTGCAATGGCAGCCCCAGAGGGTGACCTGAGCCCTAGAGCTACTGCTGGAACAAATGAGAGAGCTTAACTAGAGCAAGACTGGCATAAAAAGGAAAGGGGAAAAAAGAGAGGAACAAAGATTCCGTCCAATTTGCTCTTTTGGGCATTGTAAAAACTGGCCTGTTTCCCAGTATATCACTCTGCCATTGAATAAGGTCAATTGCAGAGCAGTTCTTCAGTCATCCTGATGGGTTTTCATGAGAAAGTGAATGGAGTGCAAATTAGCCAAAGTCGTCACAAGCTTTTTTACTGTCACTCCAAGCCTGACAGTCCAAAGGAAAATGAGGATTAATAAATCTAACGAACTTTCTCCATTATCCAAGCCAGGTTAGGAAACTATTTATTGTCTCTCTTTTTCTGTGTTTCATCCATTTCGCCTACTGTGGTGAAGCATTTGGAGAAGAAAGGAACAACAGCCGCACGCACACACACGCTCACACACACCCCCAGAGCTCAGCCCCTCAGAGCCCAGCACAGCCATGGCCACGGCACAAAATAAAGGCGCTGCCAGCAAGAAAATCAAGTTTTTAAAATAACTCTGCCTCGTACGCACCGCGAACGGTTTTAGATGAGTCCCTGCAATTGCTCGTTCCCGTTAATTAATATGTGCTCGGTGTGTTGAACATAAATATTTTATGGGAGAAAGAAGGGCTGCTAGCAAAGCTTTAAAATTACCTTTTTAAGGGCAGAAAATTAGTTTCAAGTGAAAGGATTAGTTTCAAGTGAAAGGAAAAGTTTCAAGTGAAAGGAAAAGTTTTTTTGACAATTATATCCACGTGTGAAGTGGATTTTAGTGCAGCTTCAGCAATTTATTTTTTCAGTAGCTACTGAAAGGACACAAATCTTTCCTAATTTATAAAAAATAATTCGTACTTGAGCAGCTTTTAAAACTTGCTTAACTTAGAGAACTGCCTGAAGCATTCCTGGAGAACAGGAGGTCACACAGAAGGGATGCAAAAGGCCCCTAGGAACCATTTAGGCTTTTTGGGTTGGAAGTTTAAGTCTGTGTGTCTGTTTATGCAGATATTTATGGATTTAAGTCAGGATAATGAAAATCTGTCCAAGTTCCCAGCTGGACAACACGTTTCCCATGTAACTCCTAATACACTGGGATTCCTACATAATTTTCCTTCAACATTCCCAAAGTCCTTAAAAACTTCCCTGAACAAGGCCTTGAGCTGCCTGAAAATAGATGGTTGAGCTGCCAGAATTCTTGTTTTCAGCACCAATTAAAGCCATTTCCCATTTGCAGGAAAACAGGTGAAGAAAAGAAGACAAAGGCATCAGTCCTTTGCTCCTGTCCATGGGAATAAACGCCTGGGAGGAGATCAGCCCAAATTCCAGGTTCCTACTGTAATTTCAACTAAAAGTGATCAAACCCCCCAGTTTCTGAGGATTGGGAATACAATGATGGTGGGAGCAGGCAAAAAGTACAATATATAAAAGTTTGGCACCTGGATCCTCATTAAAACCTCCCTGATATGGTAATCGAGGACAAAGATGATGAGGGAATATTGAACTGCTCACACAAAGCCAACCACGGCTTTTTTAACTGAAATGCTGAACTTCAACACTGCCTACAGCCAAAAATGATCCCGTTTTCCCTCTTTCTTCAAGTAACCATGAAAACTTGTTTCAAATCGTGCTTCATGTTGGTGCTGACAATGAGTTATTCCTCTCTCAGCAAAATCTCCTAAAATTCCTTCATCAATAAGCAGGAAAAAGTTCAATAGACAAAACACAAAGTTTCCTTCTGGCAGCTACTCAAAAAAACTGCTTTAATTTCTTCCATCTTTCTTTGATACGATAAAAATCATAGCAAAAAAAAAAATCATTAAATACCTGTTTGGTATTTAATCCTCGTGGCTGCAGTGGGTGACAAACCAGGGCAAAGCCAACTCCGAGAGTTTGTTTCAACACTTTGTTCTCAGCTTTTCTGTGGAGACACTCACCAGAATAAATTCCCCCTGAGGAAGCTCATGCTCCTGTCTGAGTAACCGAAGAAAAATTGTTGAGCATTCAGAGCAATCTGGGCTTTGTTGAGATTTCCCTTCTCCTACTTTTACAGTCACTTGTCATTCCATTTAATAAGAGAGAAAACTTTCCTGACCAGCTAAATTATACCATTCAAGACGTTAAGGAAAACACACATACCCTGAAGTAAAGGTAAAATTATGCTGCAATCATCAAATCAGCCTTCTCTTCTTTATTCCATCTGTATATTCTCCTTGGAAAAGCTGCAGCAGTGGCTCCACGAGCAGCACAGCCCTACCTGCCTGCCACTGCAATTGCTGGTATTTTAATCTCATCAAAGAATCGGAGTTTTTCTTCCTGCTGTTTTGACTTTGCTGTCTCTTAGCCCTGTCACATTCACTAGTTTTGAATAAGTGCAGGACTTGCATTTACAGAATTTGCAATCTGCGAGATTGTTTAAGTGATTTATCAAATACTTTGATTGAACACTTATTGCTGCTCCAGTTCTGAATCTCATTTAAATTGACTGGGCTTGACATAAGCCTTTGGAGTGAACACAGAAACGAGTCCAGGCTCTGGCAGGTACAGCACAAGGAGGAAAAGTTCCACCTCCAGCCCCAGCACTTCTGGAATTACAGCCTGACAAAATCAGGGCTCTCTATTCCTTATTGAGCATTTTATGTCTGAGAAAACCGCAGTCAGATGGGCTTTATCTTATTGATGATGCAGCACAACAGCTCCGCAAGTTGGTTCAGAAAACACAGAGCACCCCCCAGGGTTCTAAAACAGAAAATTTGGATTTTTTTTTCTCTCAGTGGAGCTGAAGGGTTCAGACCTTTGGCAGGCTCTGCACAGCCACAACCACATCACTTAAATCCAAGTTAAAATCACTTTGCACTCACAGACAACACTCAGACCAGAGAAAGGCTGAGCTCTAAGTTCTGAACTATCTAAAAAGTTGGAAAAATGGTGATTTTTTTGTCATCAGATGGATGATGCACCTCTGAGGGATGCTAAGCAAAATTGGGGCAAATGGATTTGAAGGTCTACAGAGACAACAACAGCCAAAGGGATGCAGCAAAACTCTTCCAAATTAGAACTCAATGCAGCCCAGACAGACACCACGGGAAGGCTCAAGGCCTTCTGCTCCATGGAGGCACCATTTCAATTTAACTATTTGTGCATTAAATTCATGCAATTCCCTCTTTTTCCCTCAGTTTGTGTAGAACGAACACAGTCTCCAGGACCATTTGCTGTCTGCCACATCTCTTTCCATGGGAGAAGCACTTAGGAACAAAACTTAGCCATGATTAAAAGCACAGGAGTGCTGTAATAAATCACAAATAACACAGAGAGGAGGGCCAGAGCCAGGGTGGATTCCAGGCACCTGGGATCCCGAGGGGATCAGGTACAGAGGGTTCACTGTGAGTAACCAGCAAGCAGAGGTAGAAGGAATGAAGAGGATTTGTTTCAGCCCATCAGAGATTAAATGAAATTCTCCTGCAGCACAACGGGCCCGAGGCTTTCTTGCTAAATCTGTTGTCTTTCAGGCTCATGGCATTTTCAATGCTTCCTCCAAACTCATGTGGGATAATGCACTTCCAAAAAGTAGGCTCTAGGTATGCACATTCTTAAAATCAACCACTCAACACGCATCCAAATAAAAGTGAGCTTTCCTCCCCATTTTCCCCAAGAAAGGAAGCTCAGAGCCCTTTTATGCATTGTGAATGGCCCACCTAATTTAGACTGAATTATACCCTAACCTTCATTTCCCCTTTACTTCTTTGCTCCATTCAGCGGTTTCTGACTTCAGCTAATTCACTAACAATCCCAGCTGGTCCTTCCCAGCTCCCAGTTCTTTAGCACATTGTCCAAGGAAACTATGTGCTCCCATCTACACTGGTATTCCACTCTCCAATTAACCTACTGCTGAGAGGCTTTACCCCTTTCCACCATCCATTCCTCTGCACAGACTTTTTTTTTTTTTTTTAACCTTTTACTTCTTGAATTAAAGTGCAGGAGATCCCTTCCAGGTGAGAAGGTGTTAAATTTATTTGCTGAAGGTTACTCAGGAAGACACAACACAGGATGGGGGTGAGAGGCCTGGAAGAAAAACCTGCTTGATCTCCAGCACTTTTCAAAGCTGAGTGTTAAGGCACAGATGTTTAAGGCAGAAGTAAACAAATAACAAAAGAATTTCCACACTTGCTCAGTGACAGGCGTGTGCTTGTTGTGAGCACTGAACCCTGGCAGAGCAGCCAGCTCAGCCTGAGGTGTGGCTGGGGTTTGATCCACACACGGGTGGCTCTGCTGGAGACACACGACAGTGGATTTGTGTCCTCGTTCTTTAAAAAGAATCAATCGAATTTTTTATCAAACGATTATAACTTTGGTGGCAACAGAAGGAAGGCCTGTGGGCCTGTGGGCCTGTGGGCCTGGAGGGCTCCTCGCTGTGAGAGTTTTGCCATGTCTGCAAGAGAGAAGCCTTGATCAATGTTACAGATCTATTTCACTGATCACCTTATCTATAAATTTATATTTATAGATATTAAACTTTGGTTCTGTCTGGTCAGGAGCAGAGATGAGCCCAATCATTTGGGTGCCTGATCAGATCATGTTTGCACAAATAGAACGAACAGGCCACAAACTGTTCTGCCATCCTGGGATAAAGCCAAGCCTTCAACATCTTGGAGTCCCCTACCCAACAACATTTTACCCCCAGAATTCCCACAGCAAATGTTACTAAACCCCTCTGGATTCAGACTAGAGCCTTGTCTCTCTTACAGTGAGGGCCTGCACATCACCCCTGCTGATAAAAAGTGCCCTCCTCTTCACTCAAACTGCTGTGGTTGTCCCAAAAACCCCTTCCTCGTGTAGACTAAAACCACATTTTAGAAGACCCAAACTGCCATGCTTGCTTCCTGAAATCCATGGAACATTTCCCTCTCTGCCACCACACCAAGTGCCTTCTGTCTGGGTAAATGGCCCGGATCTCATCGTTGACAAGACCCCAGATAAAACAAAGACAGGGAAAAATGTAATTGCTGGCTATTAAACACCCACCTCCCCCAGTTCCTCCTTTTCTTGTACACTTGCTTAGAAGCAAGTGAGCATAACAACAGCCCCGTGCTCAGAAAGTGGGGCTGGGAATCAGGCGGTGAGAAAGTCAATATGGAGCAGTGTGTCCATTTGTTTTGATTTATCTCACTAACTTCAATTGACAGTTAATTCATCAGAGGAGGAAAATGCCAGTCTAGTGAAAGCACAACTCGTGAAGGAGAGAGAACCGAGTGGAAAACACAGAGTGTGGATAATACAGGTAATAAATTAAAGGATACAGTATCAGTATTTTATCATTCCCATTCTGGATTTGCTATATCCCGACTCTTGCCAATTACAATTTATAGTGAGCAGTAAATTTACACTGATTTATTTCACACACACACACACACACGCCCTTTACAAAATGAGGTGACTTTGGAAAACAGGAAAAGACAGGGAAAAGGAGTCACTTTGGCTCAAATTCCTAAATCTGAAATTTCCAGCAGCACCTACAAACCCTCGTAACAAACCACAGGCGAGATGAGAATTTACACTGAGAACGTTCTCTTGGATCTAAAACCCACACGAATAATGAAGGGTTGGAAATGGGATTTGCACCAGTGACACCAGTGCAGGGGGTGGGGATGCACTGGGAGCCTCACACGTCCCTATGGGCTGATGATGGCGTGCCCAGGCTCACAGGGCTGGGTATCCCCCAGGGAAAATTATCCAAAATTATCCGGGGAAAAGCTCCAGGTATTGCCTGGTTTAGCCCATGACCCCACAGCTCCTCCCTTGATGTCATTCGTTATCACCCAGCAATATTCGATTTCTCCCTGCTCAGGGTTTCTTTCTGCCTTCAGTGCTCCTCTCTCCCAAAGGATGTTTTTCAGGCTGGCCTTTGCCTGACCTTAGGACAACACGAGTGACAGTGAAAGCTGGAGATGGGATTTGGGGAGACTGTGAGAGCTTGGCCCAGTTCCCCCGTGTCCACCCACACCCCCCAGTGCCCAGAGCCATGAGGAAAGAGATATCAGACAGAATATCCCTGCTAGGATGGATTATTAATTGATTTTATTCACAGCATCCTCATCCTCTCTGAACCTCCTGATCTCTTTTGTTCTGGAATTCACCTTTCACTGCAAAAAGCAGAACTCGTTTGTATTTAACTTTAACTTTTTTTCCAGTAGTTTCATCAAATGCCCCTGCTCCAAGGATCCTGCTTGTTCTTAGACAACATCCCACTTTGAAGTTCAGCCTTGCACAGACACAACTTGGATTATTCTTCCCCGCATATCCTAAATTAAATGACCTCGTGGTTATTTGAATGGAAGTTAATCTCTTGGCCCATTCACTGAATTTTGCAGGGCTGCTGAACATTTTGGGCACCATCCCTGATGCTGAATTTCTATCTGGGAAGTGCTGCTCCTCCACTCAGCTGCAAACCCCAATTTCTGCTTCAAAGAACACAGACAGCTCAACAAGGAGCTGAACTTCCTGCCTTTTTTTTTTTTTTCCCTTAAATCACCTTCTATGCTTATTAAACCCCAAGCACAGCTGCAGGGGACTAGAAGAAATTAAGCTTCTTTCTGTCCATTTCCCAGGAAACTGGACAAGAGCCAAAAATAATCTGTCCTAGTTGGAGTATCTGCATTCTGCCTCCACAACTCTCCAGAAAGGCACCATCTCCATCTCTCTGCCACGCTGCTGAAATTCATTTTGGAGATGATAAAACCACTTAGGAATAGCAAAAGGTCCTTCACTTCTGAGGGTGGAAGTGTCCATAAATCAAGGTTTGGGACAAAAGTTCTGTTGGTGTTTAAGAGATGAGCTGGCCACACTTTTGGTTTGAGCACGAGTAAACTTGGTGAAAGTTACCTAAAGTGCAGCACTTTTGAATTGTTAAAAAGGGATTAAACACAACCACAAAAGAAAAAGATTGTATCAACTCTGAAAATCTATACCTTCCATATAAAGGCTAAAGGCTGCAAAGGCACAAATATGGGGTAGGACACAGGAGAGAAAAAGGAATCACGGCCTGAACTTTCACCCAAATGTCTAAATGAAATCACCAGTCTTGCAAAGGTTTAGAGAGGTCTAGATACTTCTGTTATGTTCACAAGGCCCTGCATTGGGGGGGTTATTGCTCAGAAAGGGAAATACCAATGATTGCAGCAGGATTTATTGGTGTGTGTGGTCCCACAGGCCCAAATGCCAGGCTGGCCCAGTCAATGGGGTGAGCTCCTTAAAACACCTAAAAATAGGTATACTATTTTATTATAGAGGTACATGATTTTGTACTATACAGGTATAACTCCTTAAAATACATTAAAGCCTCAAAATAATCCCAAAACGTTGATCTTTTATCTTCACCCATTTCTAAACACCCTGTGGCTGGTGTTCAGCATCACCCGACAGTGCAATTCCCATTTCTCAGCACATTTTCCCTTTCTGCTGCCACAACCCTACCTGCAGCTCCACCTTCCTCGCTTTCCAGCAAAAGCTGAAATATTCCAAAATGTTCTGATGTACCAAAAATCCAAATAATCTGCTAAAAGTGCAGGCTCTGCTTGTGATGGGGTTTTAGACGGGGAAGTTTCTGCTCCCTGGCCAGGCCCAGCAATCCCACCAGGATTCACCAAAGGAGGTTCCCACCCTGCCAGAGGACACAAGGCACCACCACAGCCCCAGCAACAACAAAAATCCCTGGGGCTGCACTGAATTCTCCCCCTGCAAAAACTTTTTAGTCACTCCAAGGAATCAACCGCAATGGCCTAAGTTTGATGGATAAGGATTCCCCCACTCAGCCGAGCAGGTTGTGATTTAGCAGTAAAGTTTCCAAGTTGTTTCACAAGCTTTTCCTTCATTCCATAAAAGATGAAGGAAGCTGAAAGGTGCAAGCACTAAACCAGAATCTGATGTTTTATGGTGTTTAGGGGTGGAATTATCCGGTCCCACCAAAGCTCCCTGTGTGGCACCAACAGGAAATTCACCCCAGCTACAGCTGACAACCCTCCCCTCCTTCAAGAAACGAATATTTATTCCCCTCCTCACAGCAATTCCTTTGGACTGTGGCTGTTGTCAGCTACAGGAGAATCATGGGTTTCCTGTTGGGATCTTTGACACTTGTCAAGTTCACTTCAAAAATTTTCTCCTCTTGCAGCATTAAAATCACGCTCCCAAGAAAAGTTTTGCTGCTCTGCTGCACCAAAACACTTCCAGCACATAGAGATGTAATCCAGTTTTTTAAAAAATGGCTTTTAATCAATAAATTGGATTTGAATTTGTCTCGTTAACAGTTCTGAAGGAGCTGAGCCTGTCCCCCCTCCCTGCCCTGCTTGGGGACAGACACAGAGCCCTTGGAAAGGGCTGGGGACACTGCTCAGTCCTGCCACTCTCTGCCTCTGAGACAGGAGGTTTATCCAGCTCCTCACATCACTCTTCTTTTCCAAACATTTGCCTGTGGTGGCTCCCCCCCTTCCCTTCCCTTCCCCTTGCTCCAAGTTGAAGGCAGTTCACCACTTACGGTCATTTACAGCTTACATCCCGGCAAATCCAGAAGGTGTCTGATGAAAAAGAGGGACTAGCCAAGCATCTTAATCCCCCTGTTCATTCATGCTCTCTGTAATGTTCTTTCAGGCCTCTGCTGAGAGCCTAGGCTGAAATGAAGGCTGATAAATTAGTCTGGAGGGAAACAAGGCAGATTCTGCTTGTAAAAGGTCATTCCAACTTTGTTCTGGGTGAGGGTTTATCTTGACTGCAGCTGCGACAGACAATGGCCGGGGCCTAAACGGCAGAAATCCAAGCTCTGCTCACGAAATTACTGTGCTGATAAGGGAGAATGGGCTTCGGGGAGATCTAAATGGGAAAAGGGAGGTGGGGGACAAGGGTGAGGTGTAGGTATTTTTGAACAGGACTGAGCAGGGATGGCACAGTGAGATGTACAATTAAAGCAGGGCGCTGTCCGAAAGGAGCTGCCTGATCAGAGCCAAAGGGAGGAAGGAACTCCTCGTGTGTGCTCAGGGAAAGGCCTCAGTGCCACACAGGCACGGGGGGCTGAACCTGGACCAGACAGGTTATAAAATACCCTAAACACAGAGGTGGCTCTGAAAGGTCAGGGCTGCACTGCTCAGGATCCAGGCATGGCTTCCAGGACACGCCAGGGATTTATTCCCCTGCAACACGTGGCCAAGAGCAGCCAAAATAAACCCCACCAAGGGGTGTGCAGGAGCAGGACACTGGTGACAACACTCCTCAGTGGGAAACACTTCAATTTCTTTCAGAATTTTTGTGCCTTTTGGGGCACAGACAATAAATGAGTTGTGACAGATCTTCCTCCAGTCTGTGCTTCTGACAGATGCCTCTGCTTCATGGACACATCCCGCTGGCACCTGCACACCCCCAGCAGTGCAGGCACACCAAAGGGTCCCAGCCCTCTGCCACCTCCCTGGAACCCAATCCCAGCTCCACTCTGGCCTGGAGCTGAGCCCCCCTGCCCCCAGCCCTGGCATCCAGCACAGGATGGAGCTGGAGCTGCTGGAGAGAGCCCAGAGGAGGCTCCAGGATGATCAGAGGGATGGAGAGCTGGGATTGTCCAGCCTGGAGAAGAAAAGGTGGCCTAATTGTGGCCTTCCAGTGCCTGGAGGGAGCCCAGAAAGATGGAGAAAAACTCTTTACAATGGCCTGGAGTGCCAGAACAAGGGGGAAAGGCTTCAAACTGGAAGAGAGTAGGGTTAGATTGGAGATTAGGAAGAAATTCCTCCCTGTGAGGGTGTTGAGGCCCTGGCACAGGTTATCCAGAGAAGCTGTGGCTGCCCCTGGATCCCTGGCAGGGTCCAAGGCCAGGCTGGACAGGGTTTGGAGCAACCTGGGATGGTGGGAGGTGTCCCTGCCCATGGAAGTGCTGGAATGAGATGAGCTTTAATGTCCCTTCTAACCCTTCCTGTGATTCCATGGTTTTGTTGTCTGTTTTGAGGACAGAGAAATCAGGAAATCAGGAAATCAGGAGAGCTGCACAACCCAGCCAAGGTGGAGATTTTACAAGGATGCCTCACAAAGCAGCTGGGCCTCAGTGACAATTTGAGAAAGAGCCCACGACTGGGAATAACTCTTCCAAAAACAACCCCACACTCTGGAAATGCTCCTTCCACCCCACGGGCCAATTCCCCACCTTGCCTGACCCCAGGCCCCCCTCCTGCAGCCGTGATCCTTCCGTTCATGTTTCTAAAAATGACTCAGACTCAGTCCCACACCTTCCCTGCACAAGCAGCCCTTGTTTTGCTAAGCTGAGCTCTCTCAGCACCGGGACGGCCCCCGTTTGCACAGGTCCCAGCACTTTGCTGGGATGGGACTCACGGAAAGAGGAATAATGAACACACAGAAGGAGGAATAATGAACAGACTGAAGGAGGAATAATGAACAGACAGAAAGAGGAAAGGGTGGATAATTAAGTGCTGTGTTAGCAAGCGCAGAACCAAGTCCCACCCATGCCCCACTCCTTCAGAAAAAGCAACAGACCCAACCCTTCATTTCCATCCCTAAACACAACAGAACTCCCTGGCGTTTCCAGAGCCAAACAAGAGGCAACCGAAGTGCCAAAATGTGTGAAGTCCTAAATCCCAAACAAAGTAAGTCTTGCTGCATTTACCAGCCCTCCAGCTCCGTGGTGCTGCTCCGTATTTGCCATGGGAAGAGGAGGACGGTGCCAAATTATGCCGAGAATGTGATTTTCCCATTCTCTAAAAGTAATCAACACAACATTTTACTGGGGAAAAATCGCTGTTGGTACTTCTTGCATCGCACAGGTTGAGGTAAACAGATTTAATTTAGAACTTTTAGAGTTTATGATTGACCAGGAGCTCAGATGGGGCTCACTGAAGGGTTTGATGGCATCCCTGGACCTCACCCTGGAGCCCTCCATGCCCCAATCCCACAGGAACATCTTCGAGCAGTGAGGAGCATGAGCTGATTCCCAAAAAACCAACACCCTCCTGAGTGCCTCGTGCCAGCAGCCTGAAAACCCCAAAACGAGTTGTTTTGCATCGCTCCCACCTTCCCAAAGTGCCACTGGGAGAGTCCCCAGAGCTCTGCCTCCTGCAGAGCCCGTGTGTATTTATGGTTTCCCTTACTGATCATTTCCTTTACAAAAGCCCACTGGGTTCCAGGCTCCAGCAGCCAGGCTCTGCTGGGAGAGGACAAAACCCAGGTTGGGTTTCTCTGTAGGTTGAAATTCCAGAGGAAGCAGCAGTGCCCTGACTTCTGCAGGGCTTTTGACAACGAAAAAAGCTGTTTTTCAAAGCCTGTGATCACCACTGAGCTGCTCATGGGATTTTTCTTTTTCTTGCTCCTTTTTGAACACGTGGCTGATAAAATACTGCTCCAGGAGCTGGTATTCAGGGATGGCTCTTGAAGACGAAAGGAAAATATTTATTTCCTTTTTCTGCTTGTGAATCAGAATGTTCTATTTAAAGAAAGTGCCCTCTGCCGGATTGCTCATGAGTTATTACCCCTTATGGAAATAAAGGAGAAATATCAGGAGGTATTCTTAGTCATTCCCTTCCCCTGTCTCTTCTTTTTTGCCCTTAATTCCTTATATACCCATGTTTTAGCCGAGAGCCTAAGATAGAGCAACTTGTCTTGGCATTCTTGGGCCTAAAAAAGGCTTTACTCTCTTAACCCTGGCAATGAAGTATTTGGGGAAATGTCAAAAAACCAGGACAGATTTCAGTCGTTTCACTTGGATGCCATAAGGTGCATTTTTCACTTTCAGCCAGGGTCGAAATTATTAAATTAACCCCCCCCCAAAAGATGGAGCTGTAGACAGTGGGATTTCTCCTGTGATTCCATCAGCTTCTTCCTCTCAATCCCGAGCCAGTCCTTGTTCCTCCTGGCATGGGTTTAATCCCAAGCATAGGAAACAGCCCAACAATTGCCAGTACCTGGACCTGACCCTTCCCCTTCCTCGTGGTGGTCCCCTGACAGCAGAACAAAGCCCAGATCCTGTGGGAAAAATCAAAATGTTGATGCTGTCCCAGAGCTGCTGCCTGGGAAGGGGATGGAACTGAGCATGTACAAAGCTGAGCAACTTCCTCGGCCCAAAAAATCTCATTTAAAAATGTAAATATTTCAAATAATTAAAATTAATAGAATAAAAATGACATCTTTAAAATATGTAGAGGTCAGGAACTTATTTTTCCTCTCTGAGATTTTTTTTTTTTTGCTTAAGCTCTGAGTTTCGGTCCAAAGCAAAAATTTCTCTGCTGTTTTCTATCCATCTGTATAAAAATTCTAACTGGGGATGCTCTTAGCAACTATTGAAGGCAGTCCCAGGGTGCTCTGACATTCTGCTTTCCTCGTGAACCCACAGATTTTTCCATTTTCAGAGCGATTCCAGCCTGGCAGGTGTGGGAAATGGTGAAGGAACCTCGCGTGGGAGACGTTGGTTGTGCAGGTTCCTCTGCACCTCGGCGAGGAACAGCCACGGAATTCCTCAGCAATTCCCCTGCAAGGGCAGGGTGAGGGTTGGAAAATGGAAATTCAGGATCTCCTTTTCCCAGAGGGAGAGAAGTTGCTGCAGTGACATCAATGCCCAGGCAAAGGGAGAGGCAGAGGAGGGGAAAAGGAATGAATCAGGGGAGGGAAACGACCAGGAAATGTCATCACATCCTCGCAGGGCCCAGCTGAGAGCTCGTCAAGAGACACGAGGAGCTTTGGGCATTTCTTTGCTCATTCAAAGGACTCACACTCCTTTCAGCATCTCTGGATAAGACAGGACAGACAAGAACTTGCTGCTTCATCTGGGTCAGTTTTAAAGGGAAATGAAGGAATTCCTGTATGATCTGAACTGGGAAACATCACAAAACCGTCACAGTTCAGGCCGTGCTCAGAGGCTCCTTCCTATTTTAATATTTTAAATATATTTTTAAAACATAATTTTAAAAATACATTATAATTTTGAAGATATTACAATATATTTAAGACTGAAGGAAATGCAATATAATTCTCCTGCCAGCATTTAAGGCCAGGCATGTAAAGTAAATTTCCCTTTGCACTTCAGAGCATTTCTGAAAAACAGAGAAAATAAAAAAGACCCCCTGCTAAAAATGTAAATTTTGCAGGAATAGGGAGGTTGGACTGCTGTGAACCAGTGACACTTTAGAGTGTGTTCAAAACCCAGCAGTTTTCCCTGGCCCAGATGTGGAGCCAGAACTCCGCTGCATCCTCAGCTGCTGGCTCCTGGTTTTTCCCAGTTACTTGTCTTCCATGGGACAGCTTCTCTCTTCCCCCTCCAGTGAGAAATGGAAGCACTTATTTATTTTTGCTATGTAAAGGAGCAGCCTGGCTCTGACACTTCAGCTGAGAGAAGCCTTTGTGCTTCAGCAAATAACCTCTCTTAAAATATAAATTAAAATATAGATTAAAACAAACTGCGTTGATCAGTGGTATTTACCCTGTGAAGCAAACTGAGCTGAAATCATGACTGCTTCCCAATCTCATGATCCTGGTGCTAAATTTCCCCCCAGGATGAGATTCCCGTTCTTCTCTCAATTAGGAAAATTAACAGCGCTGTGATAAATACCGTGATTTATCCGGAGCGGTCGAAATCGTGATGTAATTATTTTATTTTCATTTTCCTCGGGTCCCGGAGGCCACAAAGCACAAAGACGCCGTGATTTATTCGGGGTGCTGGCAGCGCTGAGCTCTGTGTCAGCGGGCAGGGGGGAACGGGAGCAGGGGAAATGCAATCAGGCCACGCTCAATAATCACAGGGCTTTTAGGTGGGGTGGTGTCTCTTAAGGCACAGAAAAAAAGGTGAAATGACACGATCAGCACAGCAGTGTCAGGGAATGAGGGAAAGCACCCAACAGGTCCCGCAGGAGCCACTGAATCATCCCTGGGAGGGGCTGGGAGCCACGATTGACACATCTTATTTATTTTTATGAGATGAGCGTGAATCACTCGCTGCCATCCCGTGTCCAAAAGGCCCTTGAATGATAGGCGTGGTTTAATTCAAAGAATATTTTTTAAAACGTATCCCACAAAGCGAAGCAGGAGTCCAGGCATGAGGCTGTGCTGCAGATAAGGCAGGACACGTGCTCAAACCTTCCCAACCCAGCCCTACTCTCTGCCTGAAAGGAAAACCACCTACAATAAAGGGAATTACACATTTTTTTTCAAGGTATGGCAGCTAAAACACAGCATTCTGCATTCCCAGGGATGTTTTAGGTTATTAATGAGTGAAGCTGAAAGTTTCAGCAAGTAACTCTCTCCTTGTATCTCCTGGAGCTCGAGGTTTTCCATCAGAGCCAGACCTGGAGTGAATATTCCAGATGGAAACAGGGCTGGCCCTGCCTCCAAACACAAACTGAATTTCCTGAGGACTTCGAGGTACAATTCACTGCTCTGCTTCATCTCCATCTTCACAAATCTGCCCTTACTGGAGTTTGAAAGAGAAAGCTCTTTCTGCAGTAGTAATCCTTGGGCAGAAGAGAGAGATCCATTCTCACATCAAAGCCCTCAACAGCACATTTTCCAGCCCCCAAAATGTTGACTGTTTTCTTTTTTTAATGCAGAGATCAGAAGGACCAGACATTAATTATAACAACAAACCCAGCATTTCCTAGCAAAACTGAGATGGTGCTGAGGAAAGGCCACTTCACAACCAGTTCCACTTCCAGTGACCTCCCGGTTTAGCCAAAGCCTGACAATAAATTTCCTGTGAAGAAGGGCAAGAACTTCTTGTGCCAACGGCAGAAACACTGCTCAAATTAAGGAGCTGATGACTCCTAAAAACACACAAACACAAAGACCAGGTTTTCAGAGTTTGGGGAGTGAGGTGTGCACAAAAGTGGGATTATCAAGACTATAAACAACAGGAAATGAACTGAGAAATATGAATAGAGAAGAGGTTGGGTGTGAAGAACAGGTATCATTCCTGCAGTAAATTCCTAATAGCAGAGGCAATTCAAATGTCATATATTCAAATTGGCCATAACAAGGAGTTGTGAGGAAATCTTATACCACAAGTCACTGCAAGTCAAAACTACAAATTCCAGAGAAATACTGACCAAAAAAACAACGTTAAACTGCACAAGGAACATTCCTCATGGTCCTACAAATCCCAGATTTGTTAAATTTATCACCACTGAAAGAAACAGCACATGGAAGCAACAGCCAGAAAGTTACTGGGTGACAAAAAACTCCTCCCCTTTCCCCTTTTTCATTCATTGCCCATTTTCTGGCTGCTCAATTTTACGAGCAGAGGCTGGAAATACATCCCAAGTCACCATTTCCCAGTTTGCCATCAGGTAGAGCTGCCTAGAGCATCTCCTCAGGGCTTTCCCAACCTTCCACCTCAAGGGAAGGGCTCAGACACCAACACCCAGAGCTTATTCCATGAATTCCTGCCCAGCACACGAAGGGATTCCTGGATGCTGCTCCCAAATGAAATTCTGAAGGCACTGACTGGAAGCAGATCCCTGGAGTGTCTTTAGACACTCTGGGAAATGGGAAAATCCAAGAGGTGTCTGCGAGGACACGCAGAGAGGGTCGGGGTGGGTTTGAGGACACCTGAGGGAGGGCAAAGCCCTTCCTTCGAGGTGTGAAATGTCCCTGCCACGGCAGGGGACAAAGGAACGCCGCTGGAACAGGAGAAGTGCCCCGGAGAGGGAAAGTTTGCTCAGTTACACTACAAAAACAAACAGTATCACAAAGTCAACGGGGATTGATAAACACGGCTCCTATCAGAGCACTCAGAGCAGCGGGGATGTGGGGAACCTTTCTGAAAATCATGAGTGTAAATAGCAACTTTTATCAGAATTATGAAACACAAGGACAACGTTTTGCCAAGGTCATAGGAAAAAAAAAGGTTTGCGCTATTCGACTTCTACCAGCCAAGGAGGATTGCACTTTACTCCTAAAAATCAGTTTTAAAATAAAACAACAAACAAAAATATAAGTTGAAACAACAAATGCCACCTATCAATAATTGGGTCAGAAAAAGAGGATTCATCTTTCACGTTGCAGCCCACAAATGATTAATATTGCATATTCCTGGAGGAAAATTATCCTCATTTTCAGAGACACCTGGAAGTGATCAATAACTTCCTCAGGAATCTCAAGCTGCTTCACACCTACAGCCCCCCTGAACCAGACCATGTATTACCAGTGAAATAAAAGGTATTTTTCCCCCCAAAACCTGCATGTTTTGATGCTCACACAGTAATACCAATCAAATATTCCACAATGATATTCACAATAGAAGCCAACACCAAGAGGAACTGCTGAGGAATGTCATTGGAGGGGAGAGAGGGAATCAAAACTCAGCTGAATTCCCCTCTTTTCCCTGCACTAGGATAGAAGGAAAAGGAAACTCTCAACTCAGTCATGCAACCAAACTCTGATTTTAGCTCTTCAGACACTTCTTACTGCAGAGCAACAAAACACAATTGAGTTTGGTTCTTAAAACAGGAGGTTTTTGCTGTTTCCTGCACTTCAGACACATTGAGAAAGTAAACAAAACAAAAACATCTGGACCTGCTTCTCTGGGCTTCACTGGGTCTCACTGCTCACTGATTTTTGACTTCACGATCAAGAGTGCAAATATAATTAGAGACAATTTAAACTGTCAGTGCTTCAGCCTGGCCTTGCTGACCTGGGTTTCTAAGAAAACAGAGTTCTGTCACTGCACTGGTGCCTTCTCCTGGGAAAACCTTCCAGTTCCAGCCCTCAGCTGCTTCCCACCCTGTAAATCCTCCAGGATTTTGTAAACCAGTTCACCCCAGTAGTGGCTGATGGAGAAAAAAGGGCAAGTCACTCCGGGAGAATGAGGGAAAATTCAGCTCCCACTTTTTGGGTCAGGCCTTCTCTCTCCTACAGCAAAATCCTGCCAGGAAACCCCTGTCCCCAGCCACAGCCTCTTCCTCAGGACAAGAGCCAGCAGCTCCCATGGCAGCAGGGGATGGAGTGTTGGGATGGGCACTGGGGCTAGAGAGGAGGAATTATTTATTGGATGATGGGCACTGGATGTGCTGGGATAGCACCGAGAGCACAGAGCAGGAATCCTAGGCTACACTTCACTGCTCACATAATTACAGATCTAGATATTCTCAAATCAAGAATATTGGAGCAGAAGAGGCTAAGATGATTCCTGGGACGAGCCCAGAAAAGCAGGGAGAACGATGGGAGCTGTGGGACAGAGCTTTTTCCTGCTGAAGGCTGGGTTTTGTTCAGCTCTTGGGGAAAAATGACTTTCACATTTCTCCATCTCTGCTGCGGCACAAGAACTCGAGAACATCGGGGCTGTTAATGGGTACATGCTATTTTTCCCTGCCCAGTTAATAATGCCTGCACTGCTGACACGGGCTGGGAGTCAAAGGTAACACCCCCAACCACCAAACATGATGCGATTAATCCCATTCCCTCCACGCGACAACTCCCGAACACAATTTGGAAATGACAAGCACTTGATGAAGTGACCCGACATCATTCAAAAACAGACTTCCAAAACGGTGCTCGAGCAGTTTCTGTGGCCCAAGAAGTGAACTTAAAAGGGATTTCTGCTGATTTTAAATCCTGCAGGTAATGGGGGTGGAAAGTCCCGCAGGGAAATGCGGCATCAGCAAAGTCACCACCTCTGTCCCCAGGCCACCAGGCCTCGGTCCAGCTCCACGAACACTTGGCAGAGAAGACAAAGGAATGTGGTGCCCACATTCCACACGCTTACCTCCCATCCAAAGTTTGTTTCCTTTAATGTGCTCCTCTGTACTGCCATATAGGGTCCAAATCTTTCCCCAACTTCAATCTTCTTTTTGGCCCAAATCCCTAGCCCTGCCCCTGGGATCGAAGATTCTCTGAGTTCAAAATCTGGTGGGATTGGAATGTCATCAGGAATGTAGACGGGAGCTTCATAGGGTGAGCCCTCCTTGGGAGTGAAGTCCTCACTGGTGGGGAAGGGTGACGGAGGTCCCACAGGGATGGGGGACATTATACTGTCCTCAGTTTCCTCCTCTGCGCTTTCGCCAGCAAGGAGATCGGGGTCGGTCTCGTACATATTATTTACAATCTCGCTGTCACCTAAAAGGGGAAACAGCAGAACAAAACACACTGAGATACTCACGTGAACATTGGTTAATCTCTGCCTGGGACAACGTTTGGCTAAGCCGAGCTCGCACGCTTCTAAAGGATAAAAACCTCCCTCAAGGAACTCGGGTGGAGCTGAGGCAGGGACACTGGTGCTCGTGGGGTGCTGCAGAGGGGTGGGGTGGGGCTCACTGCAGCCTGGAGTGGTCTATGGGATCAGGGGTCCTCTGCTGTTTGCATTTCAATTTTGGAAAGAGGGAGGAAAACTCAGAAGAGGTGGTGGAGGTTCTCTTTAGCCACTTCTTGCTTTAACTGTCTCAGTGTATTTTGTAAAGGGGGAAAAAAAAATTTAAAAAACCAGCAAGAAATTAAGGTCAAATCCAAGTTTGGCGAGAAGTGTTTGCCCGGTGTTTGGGGTCGCTGCTCAGCGTGTCCCACACCAGCAGCCGTGGCTGTGAGCTCCCGGTGACACCTCAGCCACGCACCCCTGCAGGTGGAACAGAGCAGCACTGGCTTGAAATCCTGGCATGGTTTGGGTTGGAAGGGACCTTAAAGCTCATCTCATTCCACCCCCTGCCCTGGAGAGGGACACTTTCCACTGTCCCAAGCCCCATCCAGCCTGGCCTTGGACACTGCCAGGGATCCAGGGGCAGCCACAGCTTCTCTGGGCACCCTGTGCCAGGGCCTCCCCACCCTCCCAGGGAACTATTCCTTGCTAATCTCTAATCCAACCCTACTCTCTTTCAGTTTGAAGCCAATTCCCCCTTGTCCTCGAGTGAAAACCCTGGACACACAGAAGGCAATAAAGTTTGGGGATTTTTCCAAGGGGAGTCAATTTCTAAGCGAGGCCACGCACGTGATGAAAACAGAACTTCCTCGTCCAAAAAGCCAAAAAGGGGGAGCAAAACATGAAAGGGAGGAAAAGAAAAACCCATTTGTCAGCCAACAGAAGCAGCTGGAGTGTTTTGGGGAGCAGATTTGCCCTGTCTCCGTGAGCCATGAGGCGGCTCTGCGGCTCCCGCCGCGATAACAAACCCAACAACCGCCGCTCTGTGGGCGCTGCCGCGGGGCACAGGCAGTGCCTGACCCCCGATGTCACCGGGGGGAGCAGCACCCCGCCAAAATTCCGCTTTTCACTGCCTCCCAGCTGGGAACCACCAGGGAAGAATAGCTGGAAAAGCGCGGCTCGACTCGAGGTATTTATAATTCGTCTCTTCGCTAACCTCAGAATGCACCTTCTGTCTGCAAGACACATCTCCCCCTCTATTGGTTTTTTTTAATGTCTAATAAAGATTTTCCTGAGTTCATGCCTAAGAAACCCGGTGGCAGACTCGACTAAAGAGGAGGATTTTGATTCCTCTGCCAACATTTTTTTGCTCCAGCCTTTGGAGGAGAACAGGGAGCTGCCTGCTGCAGTTTACATGGGCTTCCTCTGCTAGAAAGTGCAGCCCTCCCTACTCAAACATGTCACCAGAACCAAGCTTTCATGAACATGAGATGCTCCATCATCCTGAAAATATTTGTGGTTGCAGTAAATGTTTTCTCGCCCAGTATTAGCAAGTCAAATTATTTTCTGCTCTATGATTAGCCTCTTTTGCACTTAAGGAACAGGAATTCCAACTGAGTTGAAGAGCAAAACTGGGTTTATTGGAGCACGACCTGTGAAAATTTCCAGAGGATACAAGTAAAGTATAAAGATACCTTGCTACTGAACACTGTTAATTTAATTTCTTCTGTGGGACAATCAGGGCAGTTCTGATTAAATTTTAATTTACGGTGAAGCTGATCCTTCATCTGACTGACCTCATATTTCAAGAGGAATCATCAAAAGACAAGGAAATCTGCCTTTTCAGTTGTTAAATGACCGGGGACTGGCAACAGGCACGAAATGACAATGAAACAACAATTGCAGGTCACGATAGGTCTGACACCAGAGATTCCAGGTGGCATCTGTGGGAGCAGAGTCCCAGGCAGGCAGATGTGGGAATGTTGGGTTCCTCAGCACAAGCCAGTGCTCAGATCAATGAATTGTGCCCAGCATTCATTAACAGCCAGGGCTGCCAGGGAAAATCCGAGTTGTGCCCAAACCTGGCGCTTTTTTGTGCACTGCCAGGTGAATTTCACAGAATCCCAGAATCCCTGAAGTTGGAAAAGACCTCCAGGATCATCCAGTCCAGGCTGGTGACCTTGTCCCCAGCCCAGAGCACTGACTGCCACCTCCAGGTGTTCCTTGGACACCTCCAGGGATGGGCACTCCAAACCTCCCTGGGCAGCCCCTGCCAAGGCCTGAGCACCCTTTCCATGGGGAAATTCCTGCTGATGTCCATCCTGAACCTCCCCTGGCGCAGCCTGAGGCCGTTCCCTCTCCTCCTGTCCCTGTTCCCTGGGAGCAGAGCCCAACCCCCCCAGCTGCCCCTCCTGTGAGGGAATTGTGGAGAAAAAAGGTCTCCCTTGAGCCTCTTTTTCTCCAGGCTGAACCCCACAGGTGAGGGAGCTGATCTTCTCCACAGGTCGTGTTTATTCCAGGGATTTGGGGCAAATCCCACAGCTGGGGTTCAGTTTTGATTATTCCGCAGAATTTTCCGGATTTTCCCCCACTGAACCACTTCTCACCCTCGGGGTTCCTCTCAGCTTCACTCCAGATATTCCACAACTGGTTAAGTTAAAAAAATACATTAAAAAAAAAAAACCAAAACCAAACAACAAAACAGAGAACATCTCGTTTTCCAGGAACCATCCCCAGTTCTCCTGAGCTCCACCCCGAGCCTGTGGCCACTCCGTGGTGACAACGGTGACACCCAGGCTGTCCCACCCCTGCCCCTCTGGAGTGCCTGCCTGGGTGAAAAGCGGCACCGAAATACAACTTGACCTTATTGTTATTGTCATGGAACTAAAATTAGTCCCTCAAAGCTCCCCGGCGAAACGACTCGATAAAAAGGCTCATTGAAAGGTTGTTTCCACAGATAATCAGATATGGGCAGACGCTGAAAATCTGTGTGACACCAATGAGGGGCTGGCAACAATGAGAGGGATGGTTTAGGGGTGGTGAGAGACCTCATGAATAATCTATTTAGCAGCTGTAATGAAAGCAAAAGCAAGGCTGATGTTAGAGGAAATGGTGGTAGGCAAAATAATGCATTAGGTTTGGGGTGGGTTTGTTGTATTTGGGTTTTAATATGTTTATTATTATTTTTGTTATCATTATTGTCATTATTCCTGTTTTAATTATTATTATTGTTGTTGTTTTGTTGTTAAATATCTAATTCTGCTATGGAAATATCCAATTATCTGACATGACTGAGCATTTTTTACACTCGCAGATTGCAAAGAGCTTCTTTGACTTCTTCACTGGGAACATTTACAGAACATCCCAAGAATTAATTTCTGTTGGGCAGGCAGTGCCTGATCACCAGCACAATCTTGGGTTTCACTGGCCTGGGCTGGATAATTCACTGTTTGTGTGAAACCCAGGTATTTTTATTTTCTAAGCAAGGGGAAGAATGACAACTCACACTTTGCCTCAGAACCTGGAGCCTCAGGCCTGAGGGAAATATTGGAGCAGAAGAGTAGAAAATACAAATATTCACAGAGAATTTGTACCTCAGAATGGAACCACACGGACCAACAGGTGCTTTTTCCTTAGGGATTAACTGGGTATTGGAAGGGTTTTTTACATCATTATCCAAACTTTGCAGCTCATTCCCAGCTGTGAGTTTAAAATCACATGAGTATTAAAACCTCAGTGCTGTCTAGAACTGCTTGTTATGTGCTTATTATAATATATAATAATAATATTATATTAATATACATTATTGTCAGGAAAATATTCATTAGGCCAGGACTTCCCTGGGATTTGTTTCCATTTTCTGGCTCTACAGGAAGAGCCGTGGGGTGACCTCAAACACCTTTTCCAGCCCGAAGAGGGACATCACCACCACCTTGATTTTCCTTTAGAAACATTCCCCAGGGAAGAAAACAGAACAGCCAAACCAAACCAAACCAAACCAAACCAAACCAAACCAAACCAAACAATTCCTGATCTGATGCCTGGTGAGGAAGAAGACAAGGAATATCTGAGCACTTTGAGCAATATCTTGAGGGCCACTGAGCAGCCTGGTCTAGTGGGAGCTGCTCGTGGCAGTGGGGTTGGAATCGGATCATTTTTAAGGTCACTCCACCCCAAACCAGCCTATAATTCCACGATTCTTTATTTCACACCTCCAGCAAACAAAACCACCTGCATTTCTAACCCTGGGGTGACAGGATTCTGTCTCCATTTGCTGGGGACTCAGACCAGAAATAAAGTCATTTTTCTGACCCCTTTGTAGGCCAGAGGAGCTGGGTCAGATCACCACAACACAGCCCTGCTCAACCAAGAAGGAAATATTCCCATTGAGGATGTGCTGAACTGCTGCTGGCAGGGTTCATCACCTCGGGGTGTTGTGCTGCTCGTCTTACCTTAAATCAGGTGAATTCTGAGAAATACCTGCCCTCCATCCTGCCTTAACCCACTGGGAATTCTGCAGGAGCCTCGCTGCCCATCCCTCCGTGCCCTGCACAGGGCAGGAGCTGACAGCAGGCACAGCCCAGAGCTTGGCAGACACGACCTTAAACCACAAAGGACCTCGGAGCACCCACCCCAAAGTGCCTCCAGCACAGAATGATCCCAGTGGTCAGATTGCCACCTGATGGCCACAGCTGAAATACAATAGGAAATCCCAAATCCAGGCCCTGCTGTGCTGCATCTGCCCAGCAGGACCGGCCCAAAAATCCAGCTTTGCCTGAAGGTGGTGGGAGCTGTTGGTGTCAGTCAGCTCTGGATCCAGCCCTGGCATTCCTGAGCACTGTGAGTCCCTCTAAATCCCACATGGAATGAGAAGAAACGAGAATTCTCTCTAAACTTTCACCCTCCTCACAGATCCACACCTTCCTTCCCAGCCTTTTCTCCCTGCTGGGTGCAAACCTGAACCTGCAGAGAGGAAAATGCCCGGGTTTCCAGGGGGATCTCACTTCTGGGTGCTACAAACACCAGCCACGCTTTTCTTTAGCCTTGTGTGACGAGGGAAATGTGCCTTTGTGGGTTGGATTGTGCAACAGCCTCTCTGGAAGCTTGTGTGAAACCCTTCTGCCAGCAAAGATGCAAATTAGTGACAAAATGTCATGAGAGGAATTATTCCTCTTCCATTAAGGATGGGGCTGAAGCATTAAATGCTTCACAGGCATCTAAAAATGGCTTTTCCCCCATCCATGGACAATGTTAATGAGAATGGCTGTAAGGACAGGACAATGAACAATAAGTTGTTTAAGATTCTCGAGCCCACCACGCGATTTCCTCCTCCCATTCATTGCCAGAATCTTTCTCCTCCACCTCCATCCAAGCTGTTCTGGGATCTACAGCATTTGCTGGTGGATACTGGTCTGAAATCAACACATCCAGCACCCAAATCAGAGCCTGGCCATGAGGAACCCCCTGGGACGAGGTCTTCAGACTGCAGAGGATTCTCTGACAGCTTTCCCCATCACCTCTGACTGCTGCCAGAGCGAGAGGAAATTCTGCTTTAAATGATCACTGGGAAAAGTCTTTTTTTCTCTTTCATTCACTCACGAAACCCCTTCATTTTCACAAGCTCAGCAGTTGAGAAAAGGCTTGGGCAATAAATATCCAGGCAGGGAAGAGGCCACGAGTGGGAAGTGGTTTTGCCCTCGAGCCACGGTGCCAAGGGAATGTCACAGGGGCTGGTTTTACCTTTGAGAAATGGTGCTGCCCACACAAACCTTTATTTCATTTTTCACTTTAATGGGCACTTCTGCTACAACTTGCTGTGGTTCTGCCAACTTTTCTGAACATATCTAGAGATACCCAGCTTGGAATTCTAGTATTCTTCCCTTTGGATTCCTCCTGAATCTCAGGCCTGTAGCGCCAGATGACACTGACACACCAAGCACCTCAGGTTATTTCCCAGTGGAGTAATCCTTCTTCCTTAGATCATATCCAGAGCTTTTCACAGCTCCCTGGCACCTGAGAACACCCAAAATGCTATGAGTAAAAGGAATTAGGGACAATCAAAATGGCTGTGGGTGAGATCTGGTCTTCCCTCTTCCCAGTCCAAGCTGGAATGGCAGCACAGTTGTGACAGGACGAGTCACAGGCCACTGGCTTTGTCCAGCTGACAAGTTAAATTCCACTAAAAAGGTGTGTGTGGAAAATTCAGACCCTGCCAACCTCAAATTGTTGGATACTCGGTGAGACCTGAGCTGATCCTACAACAAACCCACCGGCCCAGCTGCAGCAGAAACCCAAACTCCAGTCTCAGCTTGTTTCCCTTAAAACACTAATTCTATTTCACTTCCACACTACAAAGCCCAGAATTTCGGGAACGCTCGAGAAGCAGGAAGGTGCTGATGGTGGAAACAGGATTCTGGAGGTGGGTGGTCAGGAACCCAGCCCGAGGGACCCAGCTGCTCCAAACTCTGCTGGCCAAGCTCCCTGTACGCAGTGACAGCCCCAGACACTCACATTCGCCTGGCTACCCATGGAAATTTTTATTTATAGCTGCCATTGAAATGAAATGTGAAGGAGCCACAAGTTTTAGCAGATCCCTGTGCAAGATTCCAGACAGGAACAAGCTCTGAGCGTTCCCAGCACAGGAACCTGCCCCCGTGCTGCTGAGTCTGGCTCTGCCACCCAAATCTTTGCAACTGCAGTTTGAGGACAAAATACACAGAGCTTCCCTGGGTCTGGCTGATGCAGAACTGCTGCAGAACACATTAAAAAACCAATTTACTTCTGAACAATACTCAGAACTGCAGAGACAGTGAGGGATGAGGCAGGAGGAGGAGGCAGGAGGAGTGAAAAGGAGCAAGGACTCAGATAAAAATTAAACGTTTGCAAACGCAGCCCCTTTCCCGTGTTTACTTTGTATATTCATTTTTCAAGTTTCCCATTTATGCCCTGCTTTGTCTTAGCTGGAACTGCACCTCTCGGAGCAGCTTCAAGTGCTTTTATTTAAGAGAAACAGAAAGCAGACCCGAAAGGAGCAGCGAGAGCAGATGATGACTGAGCAGAGTTAATCGGGTGCATTTTTCAATAAACATTCTAAAAGGAGTTGCTGCAGAACTTGGCTGTGAGTAGAACAGGTATTAAGGATTTCAAGTGCCTTTGGTTTTAAGCAAAAAAAAAAATTAAGTGTTTTCTTTTATTAAGGGATTTCTGCTGGCAGAAATGAAGAATAAAGCTCGAAACAGTATTTCAGTGTGTTCCTTAATACGCATTTTCCTCTAGTAAAACCAGCAGGGAAAGTGTCCAAATTACTCTGCTCTAAATGCCAGTATTATATTTCCAGTAAAAGTCTGGTTCAACCAGGCATCAAAAATATTTCCACATAAGACCCTTTTAGAATCAAACTCTTCAGAGAATGTTGTTGTTGCTTGTTGTCCGTAACTTCACTTCACCTGATCTCCCTGAATCCACAATTTTTTTTTAAATTTGAATTCAAGCTGCTATTTCTACTAATTGTGCTGTGTCCAAATATTCATTTGATCCATATTTGGATGCAGTAGATAAAGTTAGTTCTTTTAAGCAAAAACGAACAAACAAACAAAAAGCTTTGCTATCTTATTATTAAAGGCACTGGAAAAAATATCAGCCTTTGGGATTTCTGTCTCTGAACTATTTATAGTATAAAAGCTCCAGTGAAGCATCACAAGAAATGTGCAGTGCATTACCAGAGTGGTAACAAACATTTGGGGAGAATCTATAGAAATAACACAACAGCAAAAAAATTCGGGGAAGGAAGAGAGGAAAGCCTGGAGAAAAGCTCCACTCGGTGCAGAGAAATCATCATTGCTTTGCAGTGGTTTGCTTATTTTTGCTCCAAAATCCCTCCCCTTTAAAAATCTATAGAAACGCTCCGACCCCGCTGAAAACGCAGCAAAGTGGAACTTTGGAAACGGCTGCGGGAGCAAATCCTCTGCCGGGAGAAACGCTACCTAGTTGGAATAAATAAAGCAGTGCACTCGGGCCGGCTCTCCAAAAACCAACAGCCCGTGCTGGATATTTCTCTCGGCGCTGGATGTCAACCCATGGAGCGAGAATAAAGCGTTTGTGAGCCTCCAAAAGGAGCCCTCGCGATTGGAATTCACGGCTCTGCCAAGCGGAGGCTTTGGGGCTGTTGTCACCGTCTCATTGTCATTCCGCTCACTGTGGCTTCCCCAGGGTCCCGAACAGGAGTCCTGGCATTATTAACACGGCAGATTAATAGCAGCAGGGAGAGGCGTTTTCACAAACACGCCGAATATTAATATTAATCGATAACAATTTCCAGTCGCTGACGGGAGGCGCGCAAACGTTGCGGGAAGAGAGGAGGGAGGGCAGAGCGGGGAAAGGGATGGTGCCCACAAAGTGGGGAGTGAAAGGGGAGCAGTGAATCAATGCAGGGCACAGGACGGAGCCGTGAGGTGGGTGTCAAAAGCAGGGCTCTATTTTCGCAGGCACACACAGGCACACATTTTAATGCCACAAGATAAGTTGGGTTTGCCTTGCCCCGGCCAAAAAAACAACACCAAAAAAAAAAAATTCCGGGGAAGCTCGCCGCTTTTATATCGGGGAAGAAACAGCAGAGCTCTGCAGAAACGGGGAAAATATCCTGCCTCTTATTTTTGCCATCCTGAGTAGGGCTGTACTCTGCAAACTGTATTTTTCTCAACAGTCAGAACACCACACAGATTTTTTTTAAATTCAGGCCTGTCCACGTTTACCAGATTTCTAGGTTTGTATTTCAAGCTCTTTTCTACTACCACCCCTCCATTTTAAAGCCAAACAACAATCTGTAAAACTTTTTCCATATTTTCTAATGGATCAGCCCAATTTTTAAAATTCAGTCTTTGGAAGTCTTTATCCTTATTTCACACACTCTTTAATTACAAACAGCACAAGTAGAATGCACAGGGATGTTGCCAAAGAGGTTCCCAAATGCCCCAACTCATGATATCGGTGAAACCAAATCCAACCATTCCAGCTCAAAACCTTTCAGCACAGACCCCACTGGGTCACTGAGCCGAGTCCTCCCCGAGTTTTGGACAAACAAATGAGTTTTTCACTCAAAGCCACATTTTTGCAGCAGCCTCAAAGTTCAGTTGAACCCAGGAGTGTTTCTCCCAGACCTGGAAGTGGAGATCTGGGTGAAAACCCCTCCTTGCACAGAAGGGGCTGCCCGAGCTCTGCCCCTCACGGGGCACACAAAGGGCTCTCAAACACTCGCTGCAGCTCTGATCTCTGGGGCTGGGCTGGTTTCCTCACAGACAGGTGTGACCCACAAGGACAAAGCTCCTCGGACTAAACGTGGGCTGGGAGCAGAGGACCGTGCTCAAAAATCAGCTGGAAATGGGTTTCCCACTCCTTATGGATTCACTTCCAAAGCCCATGGAATGCAGTGGGGTTTTACAGCCCCTGACTCGTTTTGGGTTTCGTTTTATGCTCCCACGCATCCCGCCCTGCCTAGAGCTCACCAAGCCACAAAATATTTGTGTTTTCTCAGTGTCCTGGGCATCTTCTGGGCACCTCATCGACCACATTGTCAGCCCTTCCTTCACACCCGCTCCAAGCAGGAATTTCCAGCTGCTTTTTCCCACCAGGAATGGCCCAGAAACTGATGATGCTGCTTTGGGAAGGGCAAAACCTTGTGAGAACCTGGAACGATGGCAGCAACTGAACCTCAAACGTGTATCTGAACTCGGTGGTTGGGACACATCTGTGGCCGCACCCATCCAGCTGTGTCCATCCAGCCAACTCACATTTCACCTGCCACACTCTGAACATGTAAATAAGGAAAATTCAGAGGTCTACCAAGTGTTTCCTGCCACTGGGCTGAGGAGTCAGGTTCCTGATATTTTGGGACCAGAATTGAACTCCTTTCCTTGGCCAAACACCTTTCCACCATCTAACAGTGTCCTGATGATTGCAGAAATGTTTAATTACTATGAAAAAATGGAATTGTAACAGGGCAAGTGATGACAGTAAGCAACAACTGGGGGTGTTAACGCTGTTCTCTGCAAAGATCTCTCCATTTCTCCTGTCCCCATCCCAGTTTCAATAAATGTTTGCACTGGGAGCACCTCCACAGAGCTGCTGTTTGGGGCACTTTTCTCTTGACCACTCAAGTGCTCCTTTCTCTCCAAGAACAAGAACCTGACAAAGAACTGAGCCTGCGTTTAATCCTCCTGCTTTTCCCCACTGCAGTCTATTTACAGGGTCACTTCTGACAGAGAAAGTGCCCCCGGAGTTTGTCTGCAAAATGTAGGACAGGAGAGACGGGAGGTTCAACAAATGGCAGTGGGATGTGACACTCCATAAAATCCTTCCCCAACAGCGAGTGAACAAACACCGTTACAGGTGGGATTCCTGGGAGAACCCCATCCTCTCCAAAGGAAGTTTGCCCAGTTCCAGAGGACTCCACAGTTTTTAGACCCACTCAGTTCACAGCCACACCACAATATCCCCCTGGCTTGGCCTGACAGGTCCACTCCCATTAATTCTAATCTCATTCCAGCAGATTCTGGTTCAGTCAGAACGCGGGAAGCTGTGGAAGCACGAGGATTTGGGGCTCTCCCAGGGCACTCCCCACATGCAGGCAGAGCTTCACCACCCTGCTTCCCTCTCCTCCTTCCAAAGCAATCCTGGGTGTTGCACCCACCACCTGGCCCTATTTAAAGCCACCACATTATTCTAAAAAGGGATTATTTATACTAAAAACACTCCCGGGACTACTGTATTTGTATTTCAGGGCTGCTGCATCCCCTATTTCCTCACTGCTCTAATATGGCCCGAGGCAGGGCGGCTGAAATGACTTGCGATGCCACTGTAATTTTTATCAAGGCTTGTTCCTGGTAAAAAGCCTCTTTGTTTCAAAGAAATGTGATTTGGCCTTTTTCCTCCTCTGCTCTATTCCTTGGTTAATATACCACTTCCACTCGCCCCGGGGCTAAGAAAGGTATTCCATGGAATTGGTCAAATCTCCCTGTTTTTCTTCTAAATCACAACTGGCTTTTTTTCCTCGACCCTTGCTAAGCACTATCTAAGCTGACAGTCTGAACTTGGGATTTTATTTGTGCCTTAACTCTTCAGCTCCTGGATTTGGGGCAGTCACATGGCCACGTTAAAGAGATGCACCAGGGCTGCTCAAGCTGCTCTGGCAAAGGAGGGAGTAAGGGCAAGGCAGGAGGAGCAGCTCTTTATTTATCTCGTGTTATTTATTATACAGGGTAAATTTGGCCATCTCTGAAAAGGTATTTTCAGCCAGGTGTTCATTTATTATAAATCTGAACACACCTGTGACTTACGTGAAAGTCCACAAGGTTGATATTTGGCGTTTTCAAAGTCTTTTACAAAAATAAAAAAAGGCTCTTCATTTCGTATCTCCCACAAAGAGTTTGGTTTTAAACACAGTAACGCTTAACCCAGATTTGGGATTGCCTAATCAAGTTTTAATTTAGTCTGTCTCATTGACAAATAGGGTGGATTTTCCTATGAAATATATGCCAAGTGTTCAAGTATACTCATAAAATTTCCCTCGAAAGCAGAAGCTGCATCAGGAGCTGTTTGTTGACCTGCATTTATACAATGCCCACGGCTTCTAATACAGTGAATAATTATAAATAAGGAAATCCAGTATTTTTTTAGACACCTCTAAACTGGTCCTGTTTGGAATCCAGTCCTCATTTGCCATCACTAGCACACAGAGCTGAGAACATCAGGGAAGAACACTTCACCTCAAAGGAAAAAAATACATCAATATCCAAAATACTGTTACAGGAAACAGGAGTTAACACCCTAATGGGATCTTCAACAATTAATACAAACCAACACCTTTCCTTAGTGTTTAATCAGAGATCATCACCCTCTCAATTAGCTGACAATTAATAATCCTTTATGTGAGAAGTTTTCACTGTCGTTCAGAGATTTAAACACATTTTTAAACTTTGCTACCCATAAAATTATACCCACATAAAGTGGATTAAAATCACCAAGATGACATCCTGCTTTATGGACCATCAGCAAATATATTTACACTAAAATTAAATGCAGACAGGAAGATTAGCTCATTAGAGGAAACACAACCCAAAAAGATGGAAGTCTTTATCTCCCAAGACAGCACCTACACCCAGATGTGAAAAGTGAAGCATTTTTAAGTAGCACAAATATTTCTCCTCGTGTTCACCAAGAGAGCCTCTGTCAGAGCAGCTCTGCAGAACTCCAGCATTCCAGGCAGCCCTTCCCAAAAAATAAAGCTGCAGGATCTCTCTGTGCCCTGGCTGCAGCAGGAACCTGGGCACTCCAACATTCCCTCCAGGAGCGCACTGAGGGCTTTTGTTTGTTTGTTTGTCTAAATCTTCCCCGTGTTTCCCTTCTCTAATCCCTCTGTTTTTCTGCTCCCTCCACAGCCAAATCCATGGAAGCTCAGAAAACCTTAAAGGTCCCTTGCAGGTCAAGTGTTATTTTTCTTCATATACCTGACTTTAACTGGTGAAATTGCTTGAAGATTTCCCTCACGAATTTGATAAAACAAACAAGGCCTCAGAGCAGCGTTGTTTAACTCTTGTTTTCTACTCAGTACCAGAATTTTCATCGCTCAGCCTGGCAAGAGTATAAAAATTACAGCCAAGGCAAGCCAGGAGTTGATCCAAGCTCCCTGAGAGGAGTGCATCTGTCTGCAGTGATCCCAAAACCCAGCCCCAAAGGACTTGAGCAGCATTCCCACCATTCTCCCTGGAATTCTGAGGTGCTGCAGAGCTGCACCCCAATCCTGTGAGCGAGTCACCTGCTCCAGGGATTGCACCTCAAAAATCACCTCATTGACAGGACCCAGCACTTCTCATGGGCACAGCCAGGGCCAAAAATCCTCACAAAACCAACCCACATTTTTCTGGGAGCCAGAGCTCACTAATTAACAGGCAATAAAGCACCAGTTCAGGCTGGAGAATCCTAAAATTCTGCTGACTTCTTCAGGGGTGCTGCCTCTGCTGTGCCAGCCCTTCCTCTCCCACCGGATCTCGAAACCCACCAGGCACCAGACCAACCTCTCCCCCAGGACCAATCCTCACTGGGCTTGGTGTCCGGAATTATCTGAGTCCTGGAGGAGCTGGAGGCTGGGCTGGGCAGGGAATTGATGGAAAGGCAGAACCAGCCAGCACTGGGCAAGCTCAGAGGTGGCTTTGCCAAAGTTCTGTGCCCCAGAGCAGCCGGGGCACTCCTTGAAAGAGCGAGGGCAGGGATCCTACTAATATTCAATATTCTTCTTTTCTCCACCAGACGAAACCTCTTTGTTTCCTGTCTCCTCATCCTCCCCGCTCAAACACAGACCCAAACTTTCAGAAAGCCTCGGTGCATCCGAGCAAACCCCTCCGGAGCACAAACAAAGGCCCCACCACCCCTTGCCACATCCCATCACGGCCGTAATAAAGATGTTTATACTCTTAACCACCGAATAAAGCGCTCTAATTCCGCCGAGCTTGTCCCCTCCACTCCACTCCCTTCACTCCACGGCTTCATTTAGCAGGCCGGCGGTAAAAAAAAATTCATTAATTTTTATTAACAGGGAGAGCCATTTGTTCCCTGTGACAATATTTGACTTGTCGAAATGATTTTCACCTCTGCCATGAGGTGCGCGCTCCCCACATACATCACCCGATTACTCCGGGAGCGGCCAGAGTTGCAGTCATTAGCCAGTGAATTAACGACAATCCACAGCGCTATTAATCACGCTGACAAAAGCGTGAGCTCGCTGCTGACCCGAGCACGGCTCTGGGACACGAGCACAGGCAAGGAGAGCACAGCCACAGGGCTGGGGAAGAAAGGAATTTTTTGTTGTGTTGTGGTTTTTTTTGGTTTTTTTTTTTTATTTCTGTCTTGCGCTCTAAAGCTAAGCTGCTGAGGCAGGGAAAAAAGGAGAGGGCAGAGAAATGAGGGAGGGATGGTGGAGTGGAAGGTAAAGGCAGCTTGGTCTGCAAGGTGAGGGCGTCTATTGCTGGTCCTGCCATCCCTCCTGCAACTTCCAAGCAGGAGAGACTGCAGGAAGTCAATATTAAATCAGCAGCGCTTTACCAGGGAGACTTTGGGAAATTCCTGGAAGCACAGCTGGTTTGATCAAGGCTGGTTCCTCAAGGCCTCTCCTCTCTCAAATTTCAGATATCACAGAATCCCTGAGGCTGGAAAAGACCTCAAAGACTGTCGAGTCCAAGCTGTGCCCAATCCTCACCTTGTCCCCAGCCCAGAGCCCTGAGTGCCACCTCCAGGCTTTCCTTGGGCACCTCCAGGGATGGGCACTCCAAACCTCCCTGGGCAGCCCCTTCCAAGGCCTGAGCACCCTTTCCATGGAGAAATTCCTCCTGGTGTCCACCCTGAACCTCCCCTGGCCAAGCTTGGGGCCATTTCCTCTCATCCTGAGAGCAACCACATTTCAGAGGGAACCGAATGGTTCTTCCCATCCTACCTCCAAAATATTGATCCCTGAGAACTGCTGGCTTCCAGATGCCAGAGCTCTGGCCGCTCGTGCCTGGGAGCACCTGGAAAGAAGCTGTCAGTGAACATGGCATGGAGCCCTCATTGTTTTCCTGAAACGGGGCTTCTAATTGCAGGTTTCTGAACACTGCCCAACATTTAGGGAAGAAACACCCCAAACCCAACCCAAACCCAGAATGTTCCTCCAATGGCACAGTCTTTGTGTTCTTCAGGACAGTGCTGCAGCAATCCGTGCCAATCCATGGATATAACTGCAAGTTTTAAACTCAGAAATCATCAGACAGCTGAAAAGGGGAATCTGGAGGAATGTGGCCCCGTACGAACGCACGAGGAAGGGGAACTCACACGAGCTCTGGAAGAACAGGGCAAAGAATGAATCTTTGCAATGGTTTGAATGTTCCTGCTGTACTGGACAATCCGTGGCAAGGAAAGCACATTCCTGCAGCCTTGTCCTGTCCCATCAGTCCCCAACTCCCACCACAGCAGTTCCAACAGTGAGGCCATTCAGCGTTGGGAAGATGATAAAACCATGGTGAGAATTCCAAGAATCTCCTTCAAAACTTTTTACTGCTGTTTCTTGGTTGGGTTTTTTTTTTCCCCATTCATGACCTAATAAGGGATTTAAGGGCGAATTTTCAGAAGTGCTCAGTGGATTCTTCCTCCAAGTTCTGCAAACACACACAGCCAAGTGCTGTGAGAGATGGTCATTCTCTCTTCAAAGCCAGATATGTTTTCTCCAAGAAAAATCTCTTAAAAATCAAATCCGGGATAAAGAACCCAGCAGAGATTTAAGAAAATTAATTTTTAAAAAGAGAACTTTCTGGAATAATTTTCAATAACCCAGGACTGCTGTGACACAGCCATGATTTTTGGGGTGTTTGTGGTGTATTCTCACCTCTAACAGATTTTATGCCTCCACTGCAACCCAGCATGTCCTGATCAATTCTCTGCACTCTCCATTCCCTCAGTCACTTTCTCTTCTCCAAACCCCTTTCCTAAAAGAGCTGCTACTCCCCAGGTCGATGCTGTTCCGCTCTTACCACACAGAATAATTCTAGAACCTGTTTCTTGTTACTCACTTTCACCGGTTTAATTCTCCTTTTGCAGCGAGGAATGTCGTAAGGAAAGCCGGGCTCGGAAATCCATGATTTCCTGCCAGTTAATTCATTTCAGCAAAACAGGAGGCAAGGTGATATTGCTGTTTAATGTTGCAGCCCCTCTGCAGCTCTCCCGGGGGCTCTAAGGGATCCCATGTGCGCCCTGCCCCTGCACCACTGCCAGCACCGAGAACCACCTTGGGCCAATTTGGGCTCTTCCACCCCGAAGCCGTTTCGTCCCGTTTACAACTTTTGTGAATTTAAACATCAAAGCAGGAACAAGAACCAGTGGAGGTGCAAACCACAGGTCCTGCAGCCCTGGCAGAGGTTCCCGTGGCCTCATGACACAAGCGACTCCCTTTCCTTCAAGAGCTTGGGTTGGATGCAAAAGCAGCTTTAATGTTAAAAAGCAGAGTTCTGACTAAAGTTCATGCCTGTCTGGAGTCATAGAATGGTTTGGGCTGGGAGAGGATCCTCGTTCCACCTTCCACCATCCCAGGTTGCTCCAAGCCCTGTCCAACCTGGCCTTGGACGCTTCCAGGGATGGGGCAGCTCTTCGGATGAGCTGTGCCCGTGTGTGCCACCAAACCCAGCCAGGTTTGGGGATCCCTGCAAAATCAGGGCTTCCCAGGGCAGCCTCAGCACCCCTGCGGCTCAGACAGGAGCTTTTCCCCTTACCCAGTGCCGTTCCCTGACCCACAGAGAGCACAACTGCTGCAGGAAGAGAAGGGGAAAGTCTTGTTCTCATTCAGGGAAGGGATGGGGAAAGAACTCTCAGCCTTACTACAGCTCTACCTCATGAGTATCCCCAGCTTCCTCAGTGATTCCACACTGAGCTTCCTGATCTCCTCACTCATTAGGAGAGTGAGAATTATTGATTAGAATAATGAAATAAAGTGAATTTCCCCACTCCGTTCCACCACCTTTTCACCTGTGGCTTTACTCTCCACTATGAACATTTTCATTGCAACCTGATCGGTAAATCCAGAAGGATTTGATACAAAAATCTATAGAACTGTGTAATTCCTGGTGGGATCTCCACACGCAGATCTACAACATCTCCTCCTCCCGTGTTACTCCTTCTAGAAATACTTTTGCTGGGTCGTACACCAGGGCAAAATAATCCACATTCCAGCCTGGCCAACAACACCGAAATCCAAGGTTTTCTCTTCCCCCCAGCCCGGCCTTGCCAGGCCACAGCACGCAGCAGTCAGCTGCAGTCCAAGCAGCCATTTCTCTGCCTTTGAAGCTATTATTAAGAAAAATATTTAAGATAAAAATATTTTTACATTTTGCTTCTGCTGGCCAGCGATTGTCCCGCAGCCTGAAATATTAACTGCTGGCGAGTGGGACTTCGAGCTTTCTTTTAAAGGGGGAAAATTCTTATGCTGTCAGCCGGGTGTCTGAAGGGCTGCTGCTTTTCACTGCTGATTTTTCAGGAAGCAACGTAGATGCGCTGAAAGGACAGCACTCAAAATTAACATTTTATTTGGATTTAGAGTTAAATTCTGCTGCTGTCAACTGCTACCCAGGGAAGCTGTGGCTGCCCCATCCCTGGCAGTGCCCAAGGCCAGGTTGGAGCAACCTGGTTGGTTCTCTTTTTGAAAGAATGTTTTAAAAATAACTTTCCTTAAATCAGAGATGGGTTCTTTATCTCTGTTTTGATTTTTTTAGGAGATTTTACTTCGAGAAAACAAATATCTGCTTTTGAAAAGGAGAATGAGCATCTTTTACTTGCCTGGGGCAGGGGCCAGACCCAGAATCTGAAGCTTCACTGCTCCTTATATCCAGCAGGAAGATAGAAAGCTGAGTTACTTCGAAAATAAATAAGTAAAAACAAAAAAAGACAAAACCACCAAAAAAACAACACAAAAAACCCCACACAAACTCACCCCGAACAAACAAAGAAACAAAACAAAACAAAACAAACAAAAAAACCCCACTCACAACTTTTCCAACCCAATTCCTGGATATGATCCTGGTTATCATGGAACATGGTTTTTTAAAGTTCATTTTTAAAGCAAAAAAAAAAAAGAGCTCAATGCATGTTAAATGACTGGTTTTGTTCAACATTTTCAATTGACTGAAAATAATAAAATTTTTTTTAAAAAAATTTGATCATTCAATTCACAGTGGAATCTGTTTTGCTACGTCTGGGACATCTTAGTCCTTTTGTGCTTACTCTTTTCTGGTATTAAAATCAGGTCAGTTCAGGTCAGAGCTCAATTTTTCAGCTTTTCTGAAATAAAACACTACAAAAAATATTCAAGTCTGGCCATTTTCACAATTTTCCATTTTCTGACGGAAGCTGCTTTCCAAATCCTACCTCCAGCGTTTCTTTCTTCTTTTAGAAAACAATTATCTGTTTCAAAAACACCCAACTCTAGTTCAACCTGGACAGAGCTGCCAATTTATCACTAATATCATGTTTTATTGAATTTTAAGATCCATAAAGGCATTTATAAAAACACAGGCAACCAAGAGGATGAATCTGAGCGTGGCCATCCCAATTTTCCACATCAGCCAGGGCTGCCCTGCCTTGGTGGACACAGATTGGGGACCCGGAGCTGAAAAGGAAAAAAGGAAAATCTGGCACTGAGGGTTTTTTCCGTGCCACTTTCTGGCTGCTTTATTCCTTCTTGTGAAATGCCTGCTGAACGAAAACATCCCATGGCTCACAGACTTTTCAACTTAGGGTCTTCAGCCCCACATATTTTTCATATTACTCATATTCCCCTGCTTGAGTTAAACTCAAACAGGCCTGGAACAACTTCATTAACATAAAACCACATGATAATGGGAAACAGAGCCTTTTAATGGTTTATTTTCTTATTATCTTGTGATATATTTCATCTTCTCCCCCTTCTCTGAGTGCTACTACATTCTGGTTTCACTCTGCTGCCTGGGCCTGGCAGGGATCGAGCATCCAACACTGGATTCTGTAAATCCAGGAATTTTTAAGCTCACGGGATCAGTTTGGTACCAGGGCGATCATAAAAGCTCCAGTAAAAGTTTAAAAAAAGTCTCTTATTTATTTTAAATTAATATATTACTCTGTTCTATCCTGAATACCCCTGCAGAGTGTCACACTTCATCTGGGGAGAAAAAAAAAATCAGTTTTACCCTTGAAATTTGGTAAGAATTCCTAGGCTGGGATGCTCAGGGAACATGGCAAGGGAAGCTCTTTTGCAATACCACATTTTCTTTCCGTCACAAGACCACAATTTCAAAATTTAGGAGTTGCAACATTTTTTAGGAAGGTTAAGGAAATCAGAAATTGCATCTGGTTCAGGGTGACTCTTCTAACCTATTTCAGACGTTCTTGTAATAATGAATAAACAAATCTTTACAGGATTTCTGCTTTAAAGTAGTTGGATTATTTCCCTGCCTTTTAAAACACGTCTTAAAAATCTTTCCCAGCAGTTTGAATGCTAAAGAACTGCCACAACTTCCTGACTATTTTGTCCACATTAAGTTAAACCCTAATTAATCAAAAACCTGCAGGTGAGTGTATTATGTCTGACTATAAAGTCCATTAACTTGGAATTTACTCTGTATTTACTCTGTTGCTTGAGAGGCTCGGGAGCAGCCTTAGACCCGTCTCTAAAGAAGGAATGGCAATTCCTGGGATTCACATTCTATCACAGCTCCAAGTGGAATAAACGGGAGATGGAAATCAGTGAGATATATTAGCACCGCTCCTTATTTTTCATTCCCCTCTGCCTCTGCCTCCCGAAGAATATTGGTGATGAATTTGCAAATGGCTCTGGCTGATGACAGAGTTTTTTTAGCCTTCATTATTTATCCCCCCCCCCCACCACTGCACACCTCGATCGGGGATTACGGTGACAAATGCAGGAATAAAAGGCAAAGACAATATTGCAGCGGCGCGGTGTAAATCTCCTTTTACGCGTTATTAATTTAAAGAAATCCATTATCCCATCGGGCTCGGAGGGGAGGACAAGGTTACATAAGAGCTGGTAGAGGCAGCTGGGGGTCACCTGGAGACAGAGCCCCGCTGCCACCACCCCGGGGTGCTCAGCTTCTTTGGAAAATGGGATTTTCTTGCGTGTTCCTCCTCTCAGTTCCCCTCTTTGCTTTGGTTTGGCAGCTTGCTGAGTCCTGCCCGCCTCAGAGTGGGCACAGAGGTGCCACCACAGTGTCTCAGTGTGGGTTATTCATGGCAGCAACCACACATCAAGGCTGAGAGAAGAATAAACCCTCCTTTGCCAGCCCAGCACGTTCGACCTCTCGCTGGAGTTGTGAAGAGAAGGGTGTGTGGGGATGGGAGAGGGAAGAGGGAGAAATTAGCCCTGGTTGGAGAAGGTTTTTCTCTCTCATGGGCCCCTAATTCACCATGACCTGGACAAGGGCCCAAACTTGTGTCGTGTGGGCCACCCACGAGCTCTTAGGTAGCAAAACTCCTGATCCTGCTCTGCCCAGCCTTCCGTGCGTCCCTTCTCCAGAGCCTTTGAATAAATGAACAAAAAATGGCTCCTTGTCCCCCTTTTCCCTCTTCCCTTTGCCCAGAGACAGGGATTAAATCCTGGGCACCGTCCTGCAGCACAGAGCTGAGGAGGGCTCTGCTCAGGCTCCCTCTCCACCCCTCCAGCCCCGTCAGAAGGGGAGGAAATGCTGCTCCTATCGAGAGGAAGGAAAGAGGAAAACAGATGGAAAGTCCCCAGAACTGGAACAAGTGCCTCTCAAACAATACAGCAGGTCCCTTCCACTCCAAAATAACAGAGGCCTTCTGTGGAAATCTAAATACAATCAGGGCATCGACAACAAAGATAACGGGGAAATAATTCTGTGAACCTGGAGCCGGGGCCCGTTTGGTGAGAGCCGCCAAGCGCAGGCCCCGTCCCCATCCAGCCCCTCCTGGCAAAGCCAGGCTTTGATTTCACTTGATTTATTTATTTTTTAAACCTTGCAACAAAAGACTCGGGACTAAAATACCCAGAGCTTGCACCCACCAGCCACCCACGGGCAGGGATTTATCACCAGCTCGGTCCCTGTGCTGGGATTCCCTGGATTATTTTATTTCATCTGCTCAGCAAGTCTGCTCTGGTTTTGTGCTTTTTCTCTGACACTTTTCTGAGGGAATCCGTGGTGCTCTGATTAAGCTCAATCCTAAGATTTCACTGGGGTTCTGTCTTTTAGTGCTTAAAGGATAAGGGGAGACTAAGGATTGTCAGCACTCTTTAAAATACATATACACACACACTATATATGTATATTTAAATAAAAACATCCCATCTGAGTATACAACAGTTCTGCTTCTGCTCCTGATGATGCAGCTCAAACAAATCCAAATAAACACATAAATGGAGGAAAAAGATCAAATATGAAATTTCTCAAAACCCTAATAAGGGCTAAATTCTGATTTGATCACCTTGTTCACTCAGCAGTGCTGGTAACTTCCCCCAGTCATCAATGTTTGAAAAAACTTTTAGGAAAATAGTTAATTTAGATGTTTTTTTACATTCTGAAGCACAACAAATTCCATCCCTTCATAACTGGAAATGAATTATTATCAAAGATACTGTTTTAAGCTTTTGATTCTAATTTAGGTGTCCCAGCATTTGCTTCCCAGTGGAAACACCAGAAAGGAAATGTCTGTGTGGAATGTGGGCACTCGCAGCTCTCTGAAAAATTTGGTTTCTTTAAGATGTCCAATATTGGAAACTTAAGCTCTCCAGTTCTCTTTCAAAATGTAGACTATGGTTCATTGATTTCTTCCTTTCTGAACTGAGGGACTCAGTCAAGGGGCTTGAAAATAAGATACTTAATAGTAATTTTAAACCCCTTAATTTGTTTGCCCTCCCCCACGCTCCCTATACCTTCACAATAAATCCTTTGAAAAACTGGAAATGCTTTAGTGAAAAGACTGATGGGAAACGTTAAAAAATATCAGGCGAGCAACATCAAGTTATCTCTGTTATTTTAGGCCGAACGCGTTTCCTGCTTTTTTCCCCTTCAGACTCCCTCCAGGCCTGCAGAGGAGCCTGGGCCGTGGCCCATCCACAGCAGGTCCCTCGTTTTGGGGTTCCCTGGGGGAAAATCCTCCTCCTGCAGCAGCACCTCCACCTGTGCAGAGCCCAGGAGCCACGGGCAGCTCCCAGCCCAGCTCGGGAAGAGTTTATCCCAATAAAATCCAAACCCAGCTGCACATTCCGTGGCTGCTGCCAGGGAGGAGCCCGGTGATTTCTCAGCTCTGGGATGGGGGACACCTGGTGTGAAGACTTTACCTCTCTAGGGATTTCAGTTTTAAAGCATTAATATTTCATGAAATGCAGCGCCTGAAGCCCACTGTGCCACCAGTGTCTGAAAAACTGCCACAGGAACTACTGCAAAATACTAACATTTATGGAAAAAGCATAAAAATACTTCCATAACCCCTCACTGCAGTCAACGAAAAGGGTCATTTTTGCACCTCAGTGCCCCTGCCCTAATAAAACAGAAATTAGTGTGTTTAATAACAGTGCAGAAGGAAGGCTGTGGAATAGAGCAGTGGATAATTTGTCGGTGATTAGAAGGTCAATGGGTCAACTCAGGAACAGCCCAGTGGCCTCACCTGGGGGAGCCCCGTCTGCGACAGGAGAAAGCCCCTCCTTTGTCCCAGCCATGTCACCATGGAGCCTTATCAAAACAGAGCTGGGACTTATCAGTCACGAGGGAGGCAGGGCCAGGTGACTGCAGAGTCCATCGGCAGGGCCTGCAATTCCCACACTGTGCTCGAAATCCTTCTAAAAAACAAGAGTTATTTTCCCCCAGTGTAAATATTCCCCCCCCTATTTCTTAAAGTGGCCGGTTGCTCTTTCATCACAAACTTTTCTGGGATTACATCACTTCTGCGGGGATATTTTTTTATCACAATCATCTCAAATGGGGAATTCTGCAGGAATAATGATGTTTTTGCTCATTCCAGTTTGTAATCCCAGCACCGCTCACTGCTGACCCAATCCTAGATAACTCCAGGTCTGTTAAACACAATGCTGGTCTCATCACTGAATAAAATTCTGCAAAAAGAATGTTTCCTGGGAATCCAGAAAGGTGAATTGGTCCCTGCCAACCCTCAAACTCGAAGTTCTGTATTTTTCTGCACACCTTTGCAGGTGTCACAGGCAAGGGGCAGCCACGCTCCCCACGCTCTGCTGGGTTTTGGTCACAAGAGCTGTAAGCAGGGAGGAAAATCCAGAGCTGTGAACTGCAGGCTCACGGAATTTCTGGGCATTTCCACGTATTTGCATATCCATTGTAGGGGCTGGGTCTTGTGTGCACCCAGCCCAATTGCAACCATCCCTCTGTGTGTGCAGTAATGTCATTTATAGAGGCCACAGCTCAGAGCAAACCCCTCCTGTACCAGGGGCCAGAGAGACAAAAACTGCACAAAATCCATGCCCAGCAAACTTCAGACCTGAACAGAAATGCAAAGATAAGGAACTAAACCCTAAAAAACCAAACCCTAGAGATGTGGTTTGGCCAAGGTGATGGAGAGAGGGCCATGGATCTGTCTGAGCTTTTACTGAATCCTATTTCAAAGCCTTTCATGCAAAACCCTTTCTGCTTTTCACTGCTGGGGCTCCCAGGAGCTGAGCCCAGCGCCAGGGATGCTGTGGTGGGCACTCAGGGCTGAGGGGCACGCACCAGTCCTTGTCCTGATCCTTCTCAGGAATTCCACAGGGCAGGAATGATCCTGCAAGGCGCTGAGCACATTTCCTGGGAGCATCCCATCCTGTCAGTGAATCCCACAGAGCTTCCCCTGCCCTGAGCGCCGAGCTCAGAGCTCCACAAAGATCACAGGTGTCACCTTGGCAAAGGTTTTCCTAACAATGTGCTTAAGGTATCATGTGACCTGATATTCCTTTCAAAATTTAATTCACCAGTAGGCAGCAAAGACCAGTTCAGGCCTTTGAAAAGGCTGAAAGTTCAGTTATGCAAATAATATTTATTATTTAAGCGTAAAATAATCATTTAAAAATAATGTAAGATAATTGCATTCATTTTTAGCACAGATTAAAGAAGGTTGAACATATTAACAACAATTTTCAGTGCACATGAGCACACACAGCAGCAGGTAAAGCAGCTCTGTTTCATGAGATCAGGTTCCATCCAGAGCGAAGGGACAGAAAAGCTGAATTTGAATTGATAATAACATTGTGACTTGAGCTCCAAGGAATTCCCTCCCCCCTTCAACCCTCCACCTTTTTTTTCCCTTTTTGCTTAAAATAATTAAATTGGATGAGGCAAGATACCTGAGCAGTGAACTTTTCCATTCCCCCATTTCCAAGGAAATAAAATCTAGCAACAACTTTATGCAAAACCTTGTGCTCTATGCCAGTGGGTCAGTGGCCAATTTAACCATAACAAATAACAGTCTAGTCTTTCAAAGTTTCAACTATTTTTTTCCCTTTTTTTTTTTTTCTTTTTTTTTTAAGGGAAAGAAGAATCCGAGTGCTGGAGGACAGTTTGGATTTCCTCGGCATCCTTCCCCTGCCAAGTCGCGTTTTCCCCCTGGCTGGCGACCACATCTCCCTGTGAACATCTGCAAACTGCAGCTCCAGACAGCCCTGACAGCAACTGGGGGCAGCTCTGCTCGGGAATGATGTCATTCCCTAAATTCACCAAATTCAGGGAATATCCACACTCGGTGCCGCTTCCCCGCCTTTGCTCTTTCTACAGCTCTGGTTGCGGAGGAGTTAAAATATTTCAGTTCTGAGTTAAGGAACAGTAAAAGTTTTAGTCCACAGACACTTTTTTTCCTCCTTTCCGATAGTGATTGGCTTCCCCTGCACCTCTTTTGTTTTGAGAATTTTGGAGTATGCAGACTTGTGTAATGCGGAGATTGCTTCCAATTTAATTTAGTTGTTTTGTCTTTTATCAGAATGGAAACGAGCACAGGATCCTTCCCAGGCTTTCTGCCATGAAAGAGGAGGCAGATTTCACTGCTGTGGTTCCCCAGAACGACGGGGGAGGGAGAGCAGAGGGAAAAGGATTAAATAAGATGCTCAGGGAGGGTCAGACAGCAACTTCTGCATGGCCAGCAAGCCCCAAACTCTGCTCTGGCACTCTGTGAAGTAACATTTGCCCAAGTACTGCGTGGAATCTGCTGGGTGCCATCTCCTAACAGTCTAAAAAAACCTTTGAACCCTTTCTATGTTTTGGGGTTTTTTTTGGGTTGGTTTTGGTTGGTTGGGTGGGGTTTTTTAAGAAGAAATTCTTTACTTCGGGAAAGGCCCTGGCACAGGGTGCCCAGAGGAGCTGCAGCTGCCCCTGCATCCCTGGCAGTGTCCAAGGCCAGGCTGGAGGGGACTTAGAGCAAACTGGGACAGTGAAGGTGTCCCTGCCATGGCAGGGGGTGGAATGGGATGAGTTCAAGGTCTTTCCCAACCCAACCCGTTCTGTGATTCTCTTATTCCTGGAGAAGAATGTGATAATGAGGGACCCAGTGAGTAGATCCTCTGTTTTTGGATCCAAAATCCAGTGTGGATTCAGATAAAGACACCACACACTTCGCCCCTGTTGCCAACAGGCTGGGTTTTCTCTGAATTTGATTTTTTAAGCTTATGCTGAATGGTTGGGTCAATCACACTCAGTGCTTTGGGTTCTCAAACAGCTCATTTCAGCTGATGAGGTTTCTTCCTGCAGGTCTGTGGCAGAAGTGCTGCCAAATACAGAGCTACACCTTCCAAAATTCCCACAGGAACCTGCACTTGGTCACTGCAGACACCACCACACAACAGTGCCTGGGCTGGACAGCCAAACTCTTGAAACGAGAGAATAACTAACAGTGGCTGATGGCTTCTCACAGAATCAATATTTGATCTAAAAATCATCATCCAGGAGAAGCTTTCAGGATATACAAATATTTTTCCCACTTAACAGATTATGCTAAGAAGCAGAAAATCAAACTACAGGTGCAAAGACAACCCTTGGGGGTTTCACTTTGAGGACACCCCAAACCTAACAATTTTGTCCTGAATTGTTGACAGGACTCTTATACTAGCAACGATCAGAAAAAAACAGGCAGAGAATTCATCCTTGGGGAATTCTGGCCATGGTGACCACAGGACCACATCCAGCCTGCAATCCCACGGGCATTCCCTCCTTGCCTGTGCACACTGGGTGTAAATCATCCCAGAGTCTGCACAGCCTCAGGCAGACACAGCCCTGCATCAGGCAGGAGCCCCGGGGGGACTCGCCAGGGATGGATGCACCAGGTCACCAGTGCATTATAAACATCCCTTAACAAAATGCCCAAGGATTTGAGGATACACCACACGAAATCAGCACACTCAGAAGCTCCTCCAGAGGCATTTCCCAACAGGCTGCTTCAGCCACGTGATCTGATAATCCCTGACAAAAGGAGAGCGCAGATTACACGAAATCACGGAGTTACACTGAATTATGACACGCTACAAACGTGGCAGGAGAGCCTCACTCGTTGATGTGTGGGATAAATCCAAATACCTGCTCCTCGTTCCCTTGGCCGGCTCGTGAGCCAGAGCTCTCAGTGATTCGCTGGAAACCCCTGCAGAGCGCCAAGTTTCTGATTGCACTGCTAAACTCTTCTCTAAACATGATTCAGCAAGACACGGCCTGCACCCCTGGAAGTGCAAGAACTCCTCTGCTCCGGGGCTAAAGGGGTGGAGAGGAGAGAGGAAGAAACCCACACACGGCACAACACAAACAGAGCCAAACCCTGCTGAGGTATTTGTCCACCTGCTTGGACTGCGCAGGACTGGAGCAAAGCAAACACAATCCCCGAGCTATCAGCAGATAGCACAGTTCATGGTTAACTTCAAGTAGCACAGAACACACCTCTTGAGAAACAGCAGCAGCTCAAACAACCTCAGAACAAAACTGGAAACACACACACGCCCAGCGCCTTCGGAAGGGCGGATGGCCCCGGCTCCCAAAACTCAGAACTGAAAGTACACGAGGTCACTGCTGCTGTACTTACACAGCAACGTGAGGCCAGGGAAACACGGAAATGTTCTCCAACCCCTACCCAGCAGTGTTTTTCAGGTGCCTCGTTTTCACCAGATTAAGGCCCAAAAGATGCTTTCTGGCCTCTAGATCTCCACCCAGAACGCAAATCTCTGGGCTGGTTCTATCTCTGATAAGGGTTTGCAGCGTGTCTAACACAGCGCTTGTGGGTGGCCCTTGCAGAGAACGGGCCTCTGGAATTCTCCAGGATGAACAATCCCAATTCTCCCAGCCTTTCCTCACTGCCCCATCCCTCTGATCCTCTTGGCCTCCTCTGGATCCATTCCAGCATCTCCCTGTGCTGGGCCCCAGGGCTGGAGGCAGCTCTGCAGGTGGGCTCTCACCTGAGTGGGGCAGAGGGGCAGAATCCCCCCTTTCCTGCTGCCCAGGCTGTGGGATCAGGGCTGTGGGATCAGCCCTGGACTCAGGTTCTGGGGCAGGACATTTCCAGCCTCTCGCCCACCAGCACCTCCAAATCCTTCTCCCCAGGGTCATCCTTGATCTGGATTGATCCCGGGGGTTGCCCTGATCCGGACTGAAGCTGGCAGCATTCCCACACGCAGCATCCATTGGAGCCTGATAACATCAGGATTACAGGTATTGATAACTCCCCCAGTGGACATTAATATCATGGGTTTGACCCTTTGCTGTGGAACACCCACCCTGATAAATCCCTCTCCTCAAACACCAACCTTTTTATATTTTCCCAAGCCATCCTAAACGGAAGCCTCTAAAATATCAGCATTAAACTTTGGTCTGGGATTAGCAGGAGGGCAACAGCGCCGTGCCTCTCCATCCAGCACACACATTTCACCCCGCTAATGATAGAGGGAGGCAGAGGGAGGTGATGGCTCTTTCCACCCCCCTGATTTATAACTGTCCCTGGCTATAGGTCAAAGGAATGAGCAGCACCTGGGGAGCGCTGCCGGAGCACGGCCGAGGCAGCAGAGCAACCTCAGAGTGCAGGGGAGATAACTACCCCGGCTGGGCAGACAAATTAGATAATTAAATGGAAACAGGCGAGATAAATTGCACTTTCTTAATTGGGTTATCAAGAAACAATAGTGACTATGAATGACCTCACTCTCTGTGTAGTCTAACACTTCTCTCTGTAGGAACTAGGAGGGAGTTATTCGTCTAGGCCAGGGTTATTGTTGGCCTAGAAAATGAATGTTTAAGAACAACTGGGTTTTTTCCTCTCACCAGAAGCCATTACAGATAAAAATCTTAGGTCTGCTGATTTGGAAGTGGGAGTGTGCACGGGATGGAAGGAGAAGGGTTGCACGAACCTGGGAGTGGATATCTCACCAAAGTGAGCTGAAGTGCAGGTCATTGGTGACAAATCTGCCCTTGCTCACACCCACCTGAATCATTCAGGGAAAGTGGTTGTGAGCTCTGTGTGTGTGCAGAGAGACACGAAAACCATTGCAAAGCTCCTGAGATGCTCCAGAGAACACAATGGGCAGAGGGCAGGAGACTGGGAATGGGTCAGCCCCCAACCAGGCCGAAAAAGGACCTAGAATTGGGATTTTATGGCTCAAACCTTCCCTCCACCACAAAGTCACAAGTGTGGCTCTTCATGGAAGTTGGCACTGGCAGAGGGAAGGACAGGGAAGAGTGGGGAAGGTCCCAGCTTCTCCTTGACCACGAGTGGTGGAGGTGAAAGGAATGAACAGACTCAGGACCATGGGATCCAAACTGACCTGTGCTGGAAAATCAGGATATTCTGAGCCAGACTCCTGATGCAAGGCCTGGATCAGACCCTTTATCACACTCACCTCAGCCTTCCTCACTCCCTGGTTGCCCTTAAGGACTTGGAAAAACTTGGCTCCTGGCTGAGCCTGGCTAAAAGACTGTCAAAAGCTCTAATGCCAAATCAAACCCTTTCTATGCTTTCTTTACAGGGCCTTGCACTACGTGGGTTTGGTATTTAGTAAATAAATTTTCGCAGGAATGAGTTAATTCACAAAAAAGGCTTCACATTCACCTGTGTTGCCAGGCAAGGCAAGGTGGCCACTAATTTCTTATTTTTACAGCCCTGGTGAAAACAGACCAAGGAAAACATTGCTCCAAAAATGAGCCCATGTAGACAGAGCCAAGCAAATACTGAGCTGTGTCACCTCTTCAGCAAAAATTGAATTACACCCACTACTTACTATGCTGCTAGACAACAGAGCCTAAAGCCATCCAAATCCACTATTTTAAAGCATTTTGAATAATGTCAGGATCTTGATACTATCTGTGGAGCTATCACTCCATCAAGCTCAGATCCTGTTTGGAAAAAAAGATTTAAAAAAAAAAAAAATCATATCCAGAAGCCCTTTGGAGCAAACCATACCAAACAACTCCCATGCTCGCAGGGCACGGGGAGCAGGGGTGGAAAGCTGAACATGGACTTTCAAAGAGCATTTGGAAGAAAGAACAAGCATATGGCTTATGTTTAAAAACCTCTCTTGATTCAGCGACCCCGAGGCTACGGGGCTGCCTTGAAGCCCCTCGGTCTGGGTTGTCTGTGTGCTGTGTTTTGTTAAAACAGCCCCTTTTTACCCTTCGCTGAGTTAATGAACATTGTGATCTTGCTTGTGCTCAGTTATTAACATGCTGAAATGGATTCTAATTCCGCACACACTTCCATGGACCTCTGGTCCCCATTTACGGCGCCGAAAGTTGCCGTACCCGACCAACTCCACAGCAGAAAATGCACTGCAGGATGTTTGCAGCTTGTTAGCTTGAACCTGAAGCACTTCCTCAAAGGCACTGCTACCTAAAGCTACTTTTACTCCAGGTTCCTATTAAGATACTGCTTTCTCCCTCCTTATTTTTATTCAAAATGACAGGAAACCAAAAACATCAACGGTGGACCTTCTCTTCAAGAGATGTAATGAAAAACATAACTAAGGGCTGCATCCAAGAGCATGTTTAAATATTCCAGCTCTGGAAAGGCCACTGACATCCTTCAGCTGGTTTCCCAGAATGGGACACCTTTGGGCATTTTGAGACCCAAACAATATCAAGGAAGAGAAAGGCTCTTCCATTTCTTCTGCACCTCGAGTTCAAAGATCTCGAGCACTTGGGCAATGTCCACACCCTCACTGCAGCAGGGAAGGAGTGACATCCTCATTTTCAGCAATAAACAGCCTGAGGAACAGAGAAAAACAGATCCTATGGCTCCTAAACAATGCATAATTGGGGGAAAAATTAATACGAACAGAAAAGCCATGGAGGGGTTGACCAGTCACACGCTCCGTGCACAGCCCGGGTCCCTTCCTGTGTCCCAAGCCATTAAATATTAACAGGCTGGCTGCAGACCGAGTGCTTTCTGAAAGAAAAGATGACAGGACTTTCCACCTTGAGAAATATCAGGAATTTACTCCATCAGACTCCAGTTTCCTCCAAGCCCCTCAGGATTTTGGCTGCCTGGTTGGATCTGCTGCAGAGAACAGGCACTGGGAACATCCCAGTTCTCCTCTCACTCTCCCAGGCAGGGGAACCCTCTCCCCTTTTTACTTTTCAGCGAATTCTGAAGTGAGAAATTGTCCCCAGCATTTTTATGTAAACAGGTTTTTCTCTATTAGTGGATGGGACTCCCTCCCAAAAAAAGATTCCCAAAATATTTAAAAACAGCTCTGTTAAATCGAGCATCTCTATAGGCTGAGGTTTAACAAGGCAGCTCTATAAGAATGAATATTAATGTGGCAAAGTCTTCTACTTTTATCTTGTTAACATCAGACATGCAAATAAATCTTTCATTATTTACAACTTTGGATTTCCTGTGACTGACCGTTTTGCAAGCAGAGTAGTAATTACATTTAATTTTAGCTAAAGTCAGGTCATTTTACTCCTAAATTTTTAAAAATAAATTAATTAAATCATCCCCCTAGCTGCTGCCAGACAACTAAAATTTGCTTTTGAATCCATTCAGCCTCTTCTTAAAGGAACAAAGCCATGAATGTTCCCCCAAAAGCAGTATCCGTGATGGATAATTTCCCTTTATGTATGAGATCAATGGATATGGGTTCAACATAAAAATCCCAGTTCCCATTCGGGAGATTTACATGAACCCTCTGCAGTCCTACTTTATAGTCAAGCAGGGGAGAGTTAATTATTTCTCCAGAATTTATCTTCTAAATGGATATTCAGTGGCTCTGTTATTCACCCTACTTTGCAATGAACTCTGCACTTCCCTACTTTCCTCCCAGGAAGAGGCAATCGAAGACAAAAGCCTGCAAATGATAGACAAGGGCAGAGGCCATGTCCAACTTTGATATCTTGTTGATAACGTATTGTACAATTAGATCAATTTGACAATTTCCATTATGGCTGATAAAATATTTATCGAGCCTTGGAGATGATGTCTGATCCCTGTGCCATTTGTTTCACTAATGGGGGAGATATTTACCAAATCAGGGGAAAGCATTCAAATTTCACATCCTCATAGCCTCCCTAACATTAGATTTGCAAATTACTGGGTGAAGCCATAAATTACAGCAGAGCACAGCCAGGCTGATGCCAGGCTGACAGGGTAGGTGGATGGCTGGTGATGACATTGTTTCACAGGAGCATTAATCATAGCAGCAAAGAAAATACTCTCAAATTGGTCCATAAGTCTAAATATTAAGGAATGAGAAGCGGGTTGCCGGGAGATAGCTTTAGCTGCAGCTGGAAAATTAGGAAATGAAAAACCCTTTCTATTATTTAACAAATCATCTTAATAATGTTTTATGCCGTAGTGCCAGCAAGCAAAGGAAATTCCTATTCTCGCCCATTTGCTCTTTATCCTCATTGCTCTTTAATAGGAATATTAATAATCTGAGGATTGCTGCAGATGTAGCCTGAGCTGTATTTTTCTTCTGCTGTAGCTTAACTAAAACCAGGACACTGAAGGAAAATAGAATTTTGATTTCCATGTTTAAACCGTTTGCTTTGTCAGCAACACCAACGGGGGCTTTAGCTCCTCTTCTGTTCTGCTCAAGGTCAAGAACACGTTTACTTTTGTGCAGGCCAAACTTATTAAAATCCCACAAATCAGATAAACAGCAGAATCCAGCTTACCATGGATGAGAGAGAAGGCTGTAACCTCAGGGGGAAAAAAAATACAGGTATCATGGTTGCTTAAATACGAGCCCTGCTGATTAATTTGAGAGCAAAGCACCACCTTTAGAGGGGTGATTAGACAAGGAACAGCTTCAAGTGCTCCGTGCTCAGGGCAGTGTCAGCCCTGAGCCTCCCAGCACCCTGGCCCAGGGAGGTCCAGACACCACTGAAATAAGGTGAAGGTGACACATTTGTCTGGCAGACATAATTAAAGGTGTGATGTTGGTGCTGCAGGTCAGAGTTGTGGAGTCCTAAGGCAAAAGCACTTGGAAGGAAAGAGCTCGGAAATAAGGGAATGAAGAATGAGGCTGCTCGAGCACCTGACACCTCCCAGTGAGTCAGGGTAGGGGATTCTCTCTACTCTGCTCTCCTGAGATCCCACCTGGAATACTGCAAACACTTCTGGTGCCCCCAAGATGAGGACATGGAACTGTTGGAGCAAGTCCAGATGAGACCACGGAGTTCCCAAGGGAACTGGAGCCCCTCCCCTATGGAGCCAGGCTGGGAGGGCTGGGAATGTTCATCCTGGAGAGGGGAAGGTTGTGTGGAGACCCCACAGCACCCTCCAGGGTCTGAAGGGGCTACAGGGAAGGAAGAAGGACTCTGGTCCAAGAGCTGGAGTGCCAGGACAAGGGGGAATGGGTTCAAACTGACAGAGGGGGAATTTAGATTGGACATTGGGAAGAAATTCTTCCCTGTGAGGGTGGGGAGGCCCTGGCCCAGGGTGCCCAGAGGAGCTGTGGCTGCCCCTGGATCCTTGGAAGTGTCCAAGGCCAGGCTGGACAGGGCTTGGAGCCACCTGGGATAGGGGAAGGTGTCCCTGTCCATGGCAGGGGATTGGAAAGAGAAGATCCTTAATTTCTCTTCCAACCCAAACCTTCTATGATTCAAACTAAACTTGCAAAGGTTTGTCTCTCAAGCCTGACGTTCAGTTTTTTCTACCTTTCACCAGTAAAAAACAGGTCACAGAGTTCAGAATTCCCAACAGGATCCCAGCTGCCCAAGGGCTGTGCCTTAGTGGTTCCCAATGAAGGCTGGATTTCCAACAGAACTCCACACTCAGGGCATACCCACATCCTCAGGGAACTCCAGCTGTTCCTGAATGCCTAAATGGCATTTGGGCATCACATTTTGGGGTTTAGGGCACACCACTGGTGTTAGGCATCTGTTCTCCCTTTAAAAATCCATGGGAAATTTAGAGGAGAGCTCATAAAGGACCTTGAGACTGAGCAGTGAAGCGCTTGCACAGTCACAGTGTCAAATAAAATGCTAAAGAATGGGTTTGCCTCAAGCTTTGCCTCTGTCAGAGCCTTCAGCACTATCTCTGTCTGCTGGATTTGTGGGTTCCATCAAAAGGGGCAGCACAAGGTGACCATAATGGACTTCTGTTGTGTAGCTCCTCCTCCCCTTCCCAAGGGAAGATGTAATTTCCTTTTTTCACTGGGGAAAAATGTCTTAATCACCAGGGCCTGTAGACTGTCAACCTTTCCTGCTGAAGCCGCTCCTCCTGCACAAAGTGAGACAGCAGGAAATTGCCCCCATCAGTTGAACTATTGCCTAAAGGTTTATAGATGATCTTCCTGTTAATAGACTGGGAACGAGTAAGATAATAAATAATAGCTGAATTTCCTCAGCAGATTTTCTGAAATCCAAAGAACCTTTATCCAGTGTCACCAAAACAAACGAGATGATGACAAACGAACAGGAGACGCTTCACCCCTCAGGTGAGCACCTAATAAAGAGGGGTTTTGTGTAGAGGAGTTACCCAGGCAGCACATCCCAAACCAGGGCCACCTTTTGGGGACATTCTGAGCATCCACATCTCTCCCTGCACACCTGAAGCACTGAACTGGATGGTGCTTTTTAACCTCCCCAGCTCCCACTGCCACCTATTTCCTCTGCTCCATGGCTGCTGAACAGTTTTTACTGGTTTATACTTCCCTAGGCCCGTAAAATGCATTTTCCTTAGGCCTGTAAGATTTGTTTTCCTCAGGCCTGTAAGATGCATTTCTCCTAGGCCTGTAGGATATATTTCTTTTAGGCCCGTAAGACATGTTTCTCTCAGGCCTGTAAGATGTGTTTTCCTTAGGCCTGTGAGATGTGTTTCTCTTAGGGTCCTAAGAGGTGTTCCTCCTAGACCCATAAGATGGGTTTCTCTTAAGCCCATAAGATGGGTTTCTCTTAGCCCTATAAGATATATTTCTCTTAGCCCTATAAGATGTATTTCTCTTAGGCCTGTAAGATGTGCTTCTCTCAGGCCTGTAGGATGTGTTTCTCTAAGCCCCATAGGATGTATTTCTCTTAGGCCTGTAGGATGCATTTTTTTTTAGGCCTTTAAGATGTGTTTTGCTTAGGCCCATAAGATGTATTTTTCTTAGGCCTTTAAGATGTGTTTCTCTTAGGCCTGTAAGATGTGCTTCTCTCAGGCCTGTAAGATGTGTTTCTCTCAGGCCTGTAGGATGTGTTTCTCTTAGGCCTGTAGGATGTGTTTCTCTTAGCCCTATAAGATGTATTTCTCCTAGCCCCATAAGATGTGTTTCTCTTAGCCCTATAAGATGTGTTTCTCCTAGCCCCATAAGATGTGTTTCTCTCAGGCCTGTAAGATGTGTTTCTCTCAGCCTTATAAGATGTATTTCTCTTAGCCCCATAAGATGTGTTTCTCTCAGACCTGTAGGATGCATTTTTCTTAGGCCTGTAAGATGTGTTTCTCTCAGCCCCATAAGATGTGTTTCTCTCAGACCTGTAGGATGTGTTTCAGGCCTTTAAGATGTATTTCTCCTAGCCCTATAAGATGTATTTCTCCTAGCTCTATAAGATGTGTTTCTCTCAGCCCCATAAGATGTGTTTCTCTCAGACCTGTAGGATGTGTTTCAGGCCTTTAAGATGTATTTCTCCTAGCTCTATAAGATGTATTTCTCTTAGCCCCATAAGATGTGTTTCTCTTAGCCCTATAAGATGTATTTCTCTCAGGCCTGTAAGATGTGTTTCTCTCAGCCCCATAAGGTGTGTTTCTCTCAGGTCTGTAAGATTCATTTCTCAGCACAGGACACCTCTCACGTAACCTCTCCTTTATGAGAGGTCACATTCCAGCACAGGAGAAAGTTCACCCCCGAGCTCTCTGCCAAGCCCTTGTCACCCTTGCAGATTTGCTGAATAAAACAAGAGCTGGTGGAAGCTTCTCTCAGGACGCTCTGGGGTTCGGGAAAAGAATTGAACTTAATGCTTCCAACATCTTAAAATCTGGCACAGCTTCCCAAAGGCACCTTCATGCTCATGATTATACATTTTGCCAGACCACCACAGACCCAAAGCAGCCATAAATGCCTGTTCCTTCCACCCCCTGACACCCTCGCCCAGCAATTCGCTGTGGCGGGAGAGAAGCTGCTACACCTTTAAGAGGGAAATCTGCGGGCAGCGCTGCCTGTTTGGTTTGAGATAGCAAAGTTATTGTCCTTTGGGCTGTCTGGCAGCCCCTTGTGTCCCTTGGATTTATCTCACACACATGATGCAGCTTTGTGGAAGGGATCGGGAGGGACTTTGCATTCCTCTGGTGGGATGATATGAGTTTGTATCTAAATCTGTTCCATATGACCCACCTCACATGGTCGGTGTCTCGCCGATTCACTTGGAAAGGTCAAGGAGTGTTTCAGCTGAGGCTTCAAAGTCAAGGGCTTCGTTAATAAAAAAGAAAACCCTACTGATAGAATTGGGACTTCATAAAGGTGCTGTGAACGCTCCTTGTTCTTTTGCATTGGTAAATTTTGGGGACAGAACAGGCACAGGTGAGGCTTCACCTGTGGGACTGCGGGTGCAGGGCTGAGGGTCTCAAACCTTCCCACCTTAGAAGACGGAGCCTTAAAACAATCTGGGATAAATAAATCCTTCCAAGTCCCACAGAATCTGCTATGTCAAGAGGGTTTCTCACCAGGTTTTTAACAACTAACCACATTTTCTGAACTAACTGAGACACTCTTGCTTTGCTGCTGGCCCAACAGGGCCTGGAAGCTCAAAGCTGTGCGGAAAAACGAACCAAAACCTACAAAATGTAGAGATTAAACAAGTTCAAAACCATTCCTAAAAGCCCCCCAAGTAACTTGTCTCAATAATGAGCTACTGGGAACCAGTGACAGCAACTGGGGCCAGCACTGAGCCCAGGTTTGTTGAGCAGGGTGCCCTCCCCGTGCCATAACCTTGACGTTCAAATCAACACCTCCCAACAACAAACATCTCACAGGGGATTTATCTCTGGCAGAGCAGTTCTCCTTTCTCTGGACAGCACAGCCTCACACCGAGCCCCTCCACTCCACTCCACTCCCATATATATTTTTGGGATATGATGGCAGACATCATACCCCAGGCTACCAGGATCAGTAAAGCAGAAAACAGCCAATATTTTTGCAAGGGGAGGATTTGAGGGAGGGGTGTAGAGTATACCTGAGATTTTATTTTATGCGATGATTTCTGAAATTTAAATCTCTCCAAAGGGTTGAAATTTCAAATAAATTAAAAACAAAGCAGAGAAATTAATGGACAGAGAACTAAGTTTTAGCCAGGGCTGCTGCATTTTCTGATTGCCAGGGTCTGAAGATCATCAACAGGGACAGAGCAGGGAGAGGTAAAATGCTTAGAAATATTTCTCTGAGGTTCTGATTTCAGGGAAAAGGAAATCAAGCTTATTTTTAACCAGCAGGTGAGAGGAAGGTTCAGCTAGCTGGTTTCTATCTTACTGTTTCTGCTGAAATTTGAACAATAGCTGTGCTGCAGTTCTGTGCTTCACCTCTTTGGGGGAATTGTAGGTAACAGGGAAATACCTGGTTCTCATCAGAACATCTGATCTCTCGAATTACCAGTGATCCTCGGACACTGATGCTGTTTAATGCCAGCCCTCAAAACACATATCAACCAAAATAAATCTATGAAAATCACCATATTTTAAAAAAAAATCCATATTGGCATTGGCTGGGATGATTTGGGGTTCTCATGTCTGAACACAGACGGGCAATAGAAGAATTCATTCAGGAACATCTGATTATTTTTACCAGTTTGGATGGTAAAATCCATCCAACCTCTTTAAATCAGGTTTGACACCTCCTGCTTCATTCTTGGTCCACAGGACTCACACAGAGCCCAGCCAGGAACAAGAGGAAAACTTCTAGGACAATGCCAGCGACTGAGAATTACAGTCATCATTTGAAGTCCCCACAGTGTTCTGTATTCAGGAACAGCTTTTGTCCCCTCAGGTGGAACATTAATAGATTAACAACTGACCATCTCCAAAATCAGCACCTTCACTTCCTTCCTGAGGCAGACACTTAAAACATTTCCCTTTTCCATGGGTCTGTCTTGAAGAATCACAGCAAGTTTGGGTTGGGAGGGACCTTAAAGCCCATCCAGTGCCCCCCCTGCCATGGGCAGGGACACCTTCCACTGTCCCAGGCTGCTCCAAGCCCCGTCCAACCTGGCCTTGGACACTTCCAGGGATCCAGGGGCAGCCACAGCTTCTCTGGGCATCCTGTGCCACGGCCTCCCCACCCTCACAGGGTAGAATTCCTTCCCAATATCCAACCTGAATTCCCCTTCTGTCACTTTGAACCCATTCCTCCTAATCCTGCCACTATCTGCCCATATAAAAAGTCCCTCTCCTTCATTTTTAAGCCATCCCAGGTACTGGAAGGCTGCAATAAGTTCTCCCTGAAGCCTTTCCTCCTCCGTGCTGAGCATCCTCTCAGCCTGTCTGAAGCTCTCAGAACCACCAGAGGTGAGATTTAGGAACTTGAACTCATTTCAGAGGCCACAGAAACCCACAGAAGCCAGAGTGGCCTCAGCCCCACACCTTTGGAGCAGGTCAGTGCCTACACAACAAACCCAGGGCTCCTTCACACCAGCGCTGGCGACGTCGCCCGGGTTTTTCCCCTCGTTTACAGAAAGCTTTCCCAAACTCCTCTCTCCAGCAGGCCCGGTGGGTGGCCAGTGTTTTCCCTGCTGCACTGGCAACTCCGACTCCTAATCCCCCTGCTAATTCCCGGGGCTGATTCGCTTTGCTGGCCATGGATAAGTCGTGTCCCTGGGTCCCGCACACGGTGACCGGACACCACCTCTCCCCGCGAGCGAGCGAGCTCCGGGCCCGAACAAAAGGCAGCCTGTTTGGTCACCCTTCCTTCAGAGAGGCTTAAGGACATTTTTGTCATTTTTGAACAGCTAATATCTTGCAGAGGGGGGCAAAAAAAAAAATTAAAAAAAAAGGTTGCCTAATCTCTTTAAATTTAATCTTTACTTCTTGAAAAATGTGGGCGCAGATGCTTAGTGCTGGACTATGTTCCATTAGACTAATTAGGTCAAGATTACCTACAACGGTATGACTCCACCAGCTCAATTTAAATGCCCTCCCTCCTGTCCCTAAACTTGCACTGTTTGGAATTTTGCTCCCTTTTTCTCTCTGCTCCCCCAGAGAGCACAAAGTGTGTGGGCAAGTATTAATAAAAAGAACCAATAAAGAAACGAAACACCTGAGTGAATGAATACCACAGGGAATCACAGAATTCTGGAATGGTTTGGCTTAGAAGGGACCTGAAAACTCATCCAATTCCATGCTCTGCCACAGGCAGGGACATCTTCCACTGTCCCAGGTGGCTCCAAGCCCCAATTCCAACCTGGCCTTGGACACTTCCAGGGATCCAGGGGCAGCCACAGCTTCTCTGGGCACCCTGTGCCAGGGCCTGGCCACCCTCACAAGGAAAAATTCCTTCCCAATATCCCATCTAACGCTGCCCTCTGGCAGGGGGAAGCCATTCCCTGTGTCCTGTCCTTGTAAATCTTCTCTCTTCATCTTTCTGGGTTCCTTCAGGTACTGGAAGGCCGCAATGAGGTCACCCCAAAGCCTTCTCTTTTTCAGGCTGAACAACCTCAACTCTCCCAGCCTTTCCTCCCAGCAGAGCTGCTCCATCCCTCTGATCATCCTGGTGCCTCCTCTGGACTCTCTCCAGCAGCTCCACATCTTTCCTGTGCCACTGAAGCTGAGCTTTAACCCCACTGCCTGCCCGTTCCCTCTGCGGACGGCCCCAGGAGCTGATTTCACTGGTTCTACGAGATGATCCCCACAGAAATCACCAGTTCAGCTGCAAGGACTCGCTCTGCTGCAGGCCCTGAAGGGGCAGAGACAAGGGGAGCAGCCACAGGGAGGGTTCAGAGGCTCAGCCCCCACCTGGCACGAGCGAGGACAGGTGAGGTCGGGCTGGGCAGGCAGAGCAGCACAGCTGGGACAGTTCAGCTGGGCAGGTGACAGGGGCACAGGGGTGGCAGGGGTGGCAGGAGCACAGGGGTGACAGGGACACAGGGGTACAGGGG
>VZTG01006277.1:112346-123744 GCA_013397845.1 Melanocharis versteri
CTCGTTCCCACCCCCATCCTGCTCCCTATCCCCGTCCCCGTCCCGGTCCCTGTCCCCGTGGCCGTGCCCGTCCCCACCCCCCGGGCCCGGGACGCTCTCAGCACAACATGTGGCTCCAGCTGAGCGGCTCCGGTTTCCGCAGCCCATCATCCCGGCGGAATTCCCCGCGAGCCGCTGAGTGAGGGGCCGTGGCTGCCCCGCGCAGAGCGGGGGCCGGGAGGGGCGGCTGGGGGGCGACTGTGACAGTGTCACGGTCACATTGCGACACCAGTCCCACGGGGACCCAAAGACACGGAGCCGCAGGGTTTTTCAATCCCACTCCCAGGGTGGGAAAGCTGCACCCAGCAGCGTGAAAGGCACGGCGCCCCTTCCCAGCAGGAGGAAGAGGCGCGTGAGGAATTTCTGTGCCCGGAGAAGCCGGGGCTGCCCCTGGATCCCTGGAAGTGTCCGAGGCCAGGTTGGACAGGGCTTGGAGCAGCCTGGGATGGTGGGAGGCGTCCCTGCCCACCGAACTGGCTGAGCTTTAATGTCCCTTCCAACCCAAACCATTCCGTGGTTCTGTGAGTTGCTCTTGGGGTGCCAGGGGTGCCCCCCAGCCTCCCCACCAGCCCATGCCAAGCTGAGGGGCTGTGGGTCCCAAATTGCTGCCTGGGCACAAGGCCACTGCCACAGGTGGCTGCTGTCCCCTCGGGATGAAGCAGAGGAAGGCCTGGGTTGAGGAAGGAGCAGTCGTGGATCCAGCACCATCAGGGGGCTGTGACAAAGCCAAACCTGCACTCCCGGCCCTGGGGACAGCTGAGCCCAGCCTCAGCCCTCAGGCACTGCAAAACAGAGCCCTGAGGCTTCAGCCCCACATCTCCACCTCAGCTCATCTTCTCATGGCTGCTTTTATCCCGGGTTTTGACGCTGACAAACTGAATCCAGCCTTTTTTAATGTCCCCACCTTATCTTGCAGCAAAGGCCAGGGCTGCCCTGCTCAGGTGCAGGTTCCAGGCAGCAGGATCACTTTGTTTAGCCCTGAGAGCAAAACATGGCCATCGGTTATGAGAGGTCAAGTTAAAACTCTGCCCTACGAGCACTCCCAGAGCCTGAGAGCTGCCCTGAGGAATCTCAAATTGATGTGAGATCACCCCAAACCACAGAGATCTTCCCTGGGGGTGAGCAGCCATCGTTCACCTCACAAACAAGGAAGGAAGAAAACAGCCTTGATTTTCCTTGTCAGGAATAATGTTACCAAGATTTTGGCATCCTGAACACGCCAGGCTCTGCATGACCCACGCTGCAGCTGAAGAGTCACTGTTATAACGCATGGAAAATACTTTCAGTTCTACTCAGAATGCATAAACTGTCTTATGTTGCAAACCAGGGCAAGTCTGGGTAAAATATAAAACCATGAACAAGTTGCTAGAGCAGACAGATCTGCACTGGAGCTGAGTCAAAGCAAAGTAACCAAACCAAGTGTGAGTCGGACTGGATGTGCCCAAACTCAGCTGTTATTGCAGTCTTTGTTTTTACACCATTTAAAGAAATCGCCAGTGAGCTGAGGGAAGAATGCTGCACACAAAGATGTGTCCAAAAATCCAGGAACACAAATAAAAAAAGTTGTGTCTTAGAAAAAAAATGAGTGTAGGTACAAACCATCTCTTACCACCATTTGTTTCTTAAGAAAACTGAGATCACAATATTGAAAATGCTTACTCATATTCCTAATTTTTCACCAGTGTGTAGCTCAAAACATATTCATGTGATTTAAGGAGTTTTAATGTCCTCATATGGTCAAGGCTAAGCACGGTCTTAAACCACAGGTACAGCAATTTAAAAGAAAAATATTAAGAAATAAAAGCTCTTCTAAACAAATTATTAAAGCATACTTTTGTATTTTGCAGCAGAAAACAAAAATGCTTTAGCACTTGGCAAAATATTCATTCATAGGCAGCAGATTTTATAAAATGCGGAGCATCAATTAATAGAACAAGAAATAATTATTATTAGAAGCTAAATTAGGGACGACTCCTCTTTCCTCTCGAGGACCAGATGTTTGCTCTCCACTATCAGGTTGTTACAGGCCCTTGGTGCAGAAATTCGCTGTTTGGGCAAAACAAATTCTAGCTGGGAGCTGACACCGCTGTTCTTGGGATCTCGGGGCCCAGGGCTGTGGCAGAAGGGATCTTTCAGCACACAGAAAGCAGCACCTGGGGAGCTCCTGCAGGTGATGAGAGGATGAGAGACTCAGACTCGAAGATCTGAGTCTGGGACTGCTGGGGGAGTGACCCCAATCCCCTCAGCGCTGCCCCTCTCCTCCTCCTCCTCCTCCTCCTCCCCATCCAGGATCCGTAACAGACACAAACTGAGGTGACCCAGTGGGTGCTGCCTGTGGCCTCTCATCATTTTTAAGCTCCAAGCGGACAGAGAAAGTCTCAGGTACCCCTGGCAGGAACTTTCGGCCAAGTTTTCTCATTTTTTATCCAAAAAGCTTCACCTCCAAGAAGCTAAAATTGTGGTGGCAAGGGAAGCTGGGCTGGTGGGAATGGGAATTTTAACCAAGGTTGGTCTCACTGCAGGTAAATGCTGTCAGGGTGGGAAACCCTCTCCCCAGTGCTCTCCCTCCAGCAGGGAACTGGGGTTTGCTGCCCCAGGGCCACTGCTCCTGCCTTGCTGGGGCTGTTTTCAGCTGGGTCACAGGCTGAGGGAGACCCGGGTTTAAACAGGGTATTTGCCCTATTCACTGGGTATTTTGGGGACCAAATCTGTCTGGATTTTGGCGTAAATCCTGCAAGTTGTCCGCTTTGTCTATGGGCAAATTTGAACCGAATTCTGCTCTTTTCTCAGGCCCAGTGGTTTGTTCCTCACTGTGCAGCCAGCTCAGCTGCACTCACACGCCCCTTCCCCACTCCTTTTTCATTCTGGTCCCTTCTCTCCAGTGCAATCCATCTTTCACTCGCCTCTTCCCCCTCTCTTTTCCCCCATTCCTTCCCCTGCCCGTTTTCCAGTGGCAGCAGCAGCAATGCCCTCACTCGCACTGACAGTTTCCATCTGGCTGCTCTCTCCCCGTGCTGGGCTCTGGGAAACTCTCCGTGCTGTCCCCTTCCCCTTAGCATTTCCTCCGGATTCTGGGATGGCTCCTGCTCCTCCAAAACCCAGGATGAGCCCAGAGCTCTGCACCCACAGCCTGGTTCTGTCCCGCTGCCACCAGCACAATTCCAGATTGTTTCCCTTCACCCTCTGCTGTGTTTTATTGCTCAAATCAACCTCTGCAGCTCGTATCAAACATGCTCAATTATTATTTAAAAATTAAAGACTCATTTCAGTTTAATTTCCATTTGTTTTTTGAGGAAATTTTGGCGCATCAGAAAGAGGCACAGAAATATTAAAGGTGTGACCTTTTGCACTCTGGGGTTGTCTAAGGAACAGCAGCTCCTGGTATCACACAAATTTAACCCTTGGCTACTGACTTAATATTGAATTTAAAAACGAGACAAATCAGCCAAAAATCCACACATCTGCCATCTCAAATATGCCACTGTCCCTAAGTGGAATTAATCTGAGGTCCCTGTGAATGCACAGATATTTATGTGACAGGTAAAAATGCACACACGCACGCACACACACACACACACAGAGAATAAATTTCTGCATCTCCCATGTCTGCTGCAGGATGGCAGCACCATTAAGTCACCGTGACGGAGACAATTATCCCCAGAGCCGGTAAAATGAGATGTCCACAGTGAGCTGCAGAGTCCTGAAACATGTGGGAATAGAGTACAGAAACTCTGTAGAGTCATGCAGCTAATGAGCAATAAATACACACTGGCACACCCTCATCAATTTTAAAGTCTCGGTATGAAAAGAATGTAATTAATTAAGATATGTTGATTTATAAGAGGTGACATAACAAGATGGATAGAGAAATCTTTTCCCTCCAATCTGTCATGGTTTCTTTCTAGAAGACTGCCCAGCACGTGATGGTCTCTCCTTGGGCAGTCACAGAAATCCTGAGTTTGGGTTTCACTCCCCCCACCACCCTGAAGAGCTCAAACTTCCTTTTCAACACTCATTTGCATTTGGCACAACTGTATTTAAAGCGAAACCATTCCAAAGACAGAAAAGGGAAAAGAAAAAAAAAAGCTGAAAAAAATTATATTTAGAAAAATCCTTTCCACTTTCCCCTTGTCTTACGTTTCTGCACATGGAAACACAACCCCATTTCCCTTTCTCCCCTCCCAAGTCAGATGACTTTTTTGTAACTTGGCACACAGACAGTCTGGTATAAGACAGGGCTGGAGCATTTGTTGAGTCAAGATGTTTAATTTTTTTTCCCCTCACATAATGATCCTTTTTTCCCTCCAGCCACTTGAGTTTTGTTTATGTTGCTTGAGCCCTAAACTAATACATGAATTCTCCTCCCTGCCAAGATGACGGCAACGGCACCGGGCGGGATGAGCCAGAGGAATACACTCGCTTTCAAGGAGAGAAAGTATTTTAAAAGACTTTTTTCTCCAGTTGTGACAAATTAAATGCATTAAAGGAAACAACTGCTGTTGCTACCAGGCTCCGAGGAGGAACTCTGTTTTCTTTGCAAGCACTTGACTTTTGCAAGGGGGCACTTTGCTCCTGTGCCAACTCTGGCTTATATTTTATTATTCTTAGAACAAAAGGTTGCAGTAATTAGAATTGGGGAAGTTGTGCTCAGAGAGATGGAGCCATCAGATAAATTTGATACCATGGAGTGGTTATGAAAGGTGGGATTTTTAAAAGCAAGAAGAACTGCTTCAATATATAGGGTTTATCCTGTCAGGAGAAGATGAATGAGAAGTCCAGCTACTTTCACTCAGGCCAGACATGTAAACCTTGTACTTAATGACTGATGAGCAAAATTTTTTCCCTTCCAAGTGCAGATGGGCAAATCTCTCGCAATTACAAAACACAAGAAAATCTAATTTTACCAGGAGAAAGCAGCACACTGTCCAAATGTTTCCCGAGCAAGAACTTTAGGTGCTTGTTGAAGGCAGGAGAAAAAAAAAAAAAAAAGCCAAACAACATTTCTTCTAATGTGATCCATATTCTACCACATGCACATTTAATATAAAAGTTATGTTTGATATATGCCGCCGTAGCATTTTTCTATTTCAACTGAAAGCCTTTTGTTCTGTCAAGATTACGGGAGGATTTGCTTTCATTTTTCACGATGTTTCACTCAATACATCACCAACATTAGCAGGGCTTAATAAGCACCCACCTTCTCCTTCCCCCCTGCCCTGCCCTGACCCTCTGGATGCCCGTTCCCCAAAAACCCTCAGCTGCTCCCCACACTTTGGGACGTGGCCTCTGTACCCTCACCAGGCTGAGGATGAGGATGAGGATGATGAGGATGAGGATGAGGATGAGGAGGATGAGGATGAGGATGAGGACGAGGACGAGGATGAGGACGAGGATGAGGATGATGAGGATGAGGATGACGAGCCCGCTGAGTCCCGTGTGGTGGCAGAAGCACAGTGAGCAGAAGGCTTTGCAGCTTTAAGTGCTGCCCGTGCTCTGGTGGCCGTGCCGGGCTCCCCTGCCTCCTTCTCCCCGCTGCACATTCACATCTGTTTCTCTGCAGTTTGAAACTGTGTTCATTTTTCACTGCTGCCCTTTGTCCCACACTCGCTCGCTCCCGCCAAGGGCTTCATTTCACTTATTCAATAAGCGAGAGGCACTGCAGGCTGGGGAGAGCTTTAGGACAAAGCTCAAACTTCTATTAGGCCTCAACAAAAATGTTTTTGTTCCCTATCAAGGCACTTTTTCCCTGTTGCTCGTCGTTGGCTCGTTTTGTTTTTCAGGGCCATTTGCGGCCTGCGATGGCCCAAGCAGCGCGGGGTTTCACAGCTTTAGAACAAATAAAAAAATAGATGCAGCAAAAATCTGTGTTCTCTATTCGCAGGGATACTTTGTGGTAGGAAATCCCATTTGTCCCTTTTTCCTCCGCAGGCTGTGGCTGGGAATATCCACAAACCCCGGTGCGAGCGCACGGCGCAGTTGCGCTGCTGAGGGCCTGGTTTCTCACACGTGTGTGAGCTGCAAACGCACATTGGGATGTCTTCCTGGCTTTCCACACTTTTTTTTGGGAATGAGGAGAGAATTCCTTGCTGCCAGGCCACCCCAGGTTGCTCCTGGTTGTTCCCTCCAGCCCTCGCAGCACTGATCACTGCCACACACCAACGTGAAAGGAAGAGACCATTTAGCTTTTTCCCAACACGAGATTTTTTGACGTGTTAACGAGTTTATTATTTCCTGTTGCTGGTCTAAACAGCAAAGAGCTGCTCTGTGGAGAGGGAACAACAAGGATGACTCTTCCAACACTCACGGCTCAATGTCCACACGTGAAATGATCGAACTCTTGTGGCTGAGCTCATTTTGCCACAAGCCCATGAGTCAAACGTGGGGTTTTTCATACCAAATCACCCTCCCACGATGGTGCCAGCATTAGAAACCCTCTTGTAAAGCTATGAGGTTCAGGAAGTATTTCCAAGTGTGTGTTCCTCAGCCTCAGGTTCCTGACAGTCTCGTTTTTCCCCTTGCTGTATTTCTTTAAAAGAACTCAGCCTGGTTGAAGCTCATTTGATGCTACATTTCAGAGTACCTGTTACCTGCATGTGCCTCCTTAGTAATCACATCCTATTTTTACAGCTTGAGGCTTTAAAAAGCACAGAACATGAAAATCAACAACAAATGGATTTTTATAATTACAGTATTTAAAGAGAAAGAACAAATTGCCCCAAGTTGTCCATGTTTGTTGGTTCAGTGCCTCTCCCCAGCTTTTACCTAAATATTCTGTGGGCCAGGAGGAAAAACCTTGTGTGAAAGCAGCAGTGCTGCTCTCTGAGCCTGGGGTGGGCTCTGATGGTGCTTTCTCTGCAGGGGAAACACCCTCAGAAACACAGGGTGTTTCTCCATTCCCATTCCCATTCCCATTCCCATTCCCATTCCCATTTAATCCGTGGTGTTCCCCATCACCACCCTGTGCCCCACATCCTCCTGCCCCACTCACTCCTCCCGTGAGAGCTTTGGGTAATTAGGAGCATCCTAATTCCTCATCAACAGCCACAGTGCCAGTGCTGCAAACACGAGTGGGGAGCGAGCCCTGCTCCCCCCTGCCCTTCTTCCCTTGGGAATTTCTGTATTTCCCCCATTCCTGCTCCGTGTTACTGCAGCTGGTCCGGTCCCACCGTTCAGCCTGGGCTCTGCCTCCTGGCAAGGAGGTTTAGAGGGAGTAATCTCAATATCCACCCCCCTCTGCAGCCTCCTGACTGTCTCAGCTCTTGTTTGCCACCGAAGTTTGGAGTGTGGATGGGCTTCCCAACCATGTTCACACTTGTTCCAGGCTCTGGGAATTCCACGAGTCAAAGTGAGCAACTGGTGAGAGTAATGAGGCTTCAGAAGAATGGAATTGGTGGCAACCTGCATCCCACGGGAGGGGTGTTGATGATGGAAAAGGGAAACTTAATATTTGTGAAATTAAATAATGCTGAATAAACAAAAGGTCCAAACCAGACTGCATCCATCTTTTTAATTATTTTGGGTTTGGTGCGTTGGCTTTTTTTTTTAACTAGAACCTGACTCTTAAAAGTATTTCTATTTTCCCCAGGCTCCTCTGGGACACAGAAGCCTGATATTAAAAGCCTGAGCATTGCTCTTAGAGGCCCGGGAGGGGTTTGGTTGCACAAAGCACCTTTAGAGAGATGAATTAATGCCTTGGTCTTCAGACAGCACCTCCACAAACCTGCCAAGCTTCCAGCCCAGGGGGATTCAGCATCTGCTGGAGAGGAGGCCACAGGGCTACCGTGGGTCAGTACTGGGAAGGGACCACCCGGGCTCGTGGGTAAACTGGGGGAGAAGGGAAAGGCTTGAGCAGAATCATAGAGAAAAAAGCTGCAGCTTCGCTCAGGTATCGCCACTTGGTCACCAAAAATGAAAGATTTCCCAAAAAGTCATCCAAGGCCTGAAGGCGTCACGTATCAGCTTCCTTAACACAGTATAAAACATTTGGATGTATATCGGAAAACAGGGAGAAAAGAGAAGGGGGCAGGGGCATGAAGGGGGAGATGGAGCAGCTGATTTTTGATTGCAAAAAAGTTTTTATCATCTGACAGCTTTCCCTAACAGATCTTCACAGCCTTTCACTTGTTGAATCTGGTCAAATAGCTGCACTTCACTTTATGCTGCATTAAAAATAGTTAAAAGGGAGGAAGGAAAAAACTAACGATAAAACACGGCTTTGAGAAGAGGAGGCTTTCAATTCTCTTTCTACCCCACCCAGGCCCTTAATATTTACACTTAAAATTGCCAGACTCTTCCCACTTCTTCCCGTCCCCGAGAGCTCAGCCTCCGAACAAACCAGCGCATGAATATTTACGAAGGAAATTGATTGAAATATCATTCCGAGCTGGAATATGTGCAAGATAATTAAGAAGGGGTTGCGAAGGGACAAGCCCGTGCCCGGCTCTCCCGTCTGGCAGCACAATGGGCCACCACTGAGCGAGCTGGCCCGGTGGCACTTCATTCATTCACCGCCGGCGTCTGTCCCCAGCCCCGGGGAAGGGACAAGCGGCGCTGCCAGAGCCCGGCTGGGGCTGCTCGGGAGAAGGCAGCAGCCGGAGCAGGGCTCGTCCCGCTGGCACAGCGTGGCATCCATGCGGGAATCCGCCGGGGAGCTTCGGGGGGATCGCGGGGAAGCGGCATCCCCGCTCGGGTAACGCCGGCTGGGCCGGCATCCTGCTCCCTCCCGAGGCACCCCTGCCGAAAAAGCGGAGTTTTCCCATCCTGTGCCGTCCATCAGCGCATGTTCTCATTCCGATTAGGGCCACGGGAAAGACAGATGAGCGCGGCGCGTTCGAGGCGTTTTCACTCGTCAAGCGGCACGCACAAAGTTCCCTCGCTGCGAGAGCTCGCTGCCGCTGCCCGACGCCACCGAGAGCTCGTAAAGCGCATCCCTCCCCTTCCCAGAGCTCCTGGTTGAGACAAAATCCTCCTGAAAATGCCAAATTTCGTGCCACACACACACACGCACGGGCGTGCAGATCCCCGGTGCTGCGCAGGTGAGGAATCCTTTGGCCGCAGCCGAGTGCAAGCTTTCTCGTTTTCCTGAAGAAAACTAGATTAGCAGATTCCTCTGAGGTACCTGAATTAGCTGGGTTTATTTTATACATCACCCAGTTCCAATTAACGGCTCCGTGTAGCAATCCGTTTGTTACTGAGGGGAAAGGGGAAAGGGATGGGAGCATTTCTTGGGATCCTCCGAGCTCGCCCCCACTCCCCACCCATACGAGGAGCAATTTCTCTGGCCCGAGAAACCCCGTAACAAGGCAAGAGAAGCCAAAATAAATGTGAAACTCTCCTTTTCCTCCGGTTTCCTCCAGCACACGTTATGCATAAATTACAGGGAGAGGGGGAAAAGAGAAAAGCGAGTAAGAGAGAGGTTTCTGTTTGTTGTTTGGGTTAAATTGCTGGTGTGCAAGAAAATCCAGGAAAACAGAAGGCAACGTTCGAAATATTTGTGAAATGGCTTCGCTTTCTCATTCTCAGCAAATCACCTCCATGATTTTAGTCCAGTCTGACAACCAGAAGCAGTGAGATCATGGCAGTAACCAAGCCAGCCAGACAATACCGAGACTAAACTTCCCTCTGCCTGCTCCCCCTCCCACAATTCACCCCCAAAACCTGATTTTAAGCCAGGTCAGCCCCCACAGAGCAGAGATCCTCAGCTGGCAACTCTCTCCTCCAACCTCCCTGCGTCCAGGAATAAAGGCAAGGTAGATGAGCATTCCCTCTTCTCCAGCACTTGTGGAAAGAGGGGAGAGGATGTCCCTCAAAAAAGTATTTAAACAGCAAATTCCAGCTCCGTGATGACTCCCATGCCTGAGCAATTCCCTTTCAGCTTCCTCTTTGCCCTCGGAATGTGTTATTGGTGGGAAATTTTGGGGGCACCAGCGAGGTGGGCAGGAGGGATAGGGAGCCCTGGTTTGGGCAGGCTCTGCCCTCATGGAATGGCACAGGCAGGAATGGAATCCCAGCCTTCCCAATTCCCATTTATCCTCCTGCATTGCACAAGGCAGCTCAGGAATCGCCCTCTCTGTGAGAGCCAGCCTTTCCAAAATGAATTTATTTTCAAATGATTTTATTTTACAAATTGTCCACATCGGTTGTTACAACTCGTGTACGTTTTAGCACCTCTGTGCCAACTGAGAGTACTTGATTTTAATTAAATCCTACACCATGAAAAATATTTATGTTGTCCATAGCTAAATTTCTCCATGACTTATTTCTATATATTTTGCTTGGAATTTAATTTGCTTTTCTTATTATATGGCCCTCACATAAACTCCACCTTTCCATAGCATAGTTATATATATATAAATATATAATTTCTTAAATAGCAGCTTGTTAGGCTCTAATAAAAAATACTTGCTGGGCCTTCCAAAAAGTTCCTTCAGATTAGATAATGCCTATTTATCTAAAATATCAAATGGGTAGAGAGAAACATCAACAGAGAAAGCGATAGGCACACCAGAGGCTTCCTTTCCTTCTCCTTCTGAAGAGACTTTAAAGCTGAATAAACACCTTGGAAAAGCACAAGCAATAGAGGGATCTCCTGGGTTCTGAACCTGACCTCTCCAAGTTAAAAATACACATTTTCCAGGCTGATCCTCCAAACCCTCCCTCACAGCAGCCTTCCCACTGACTCCACGGCAGCCCTTCCGTGGGATCCATAGGATGGGCTCTCTCAGGCCACACGGGAGTTTGTTAATTCTCCTGTTTTCTGGAGCAGGCAAAAGCATTCCCGCCATGCCTCCTCAGCATTAATTCCCTGCTCCTGGTGATTAGCATATAAATCTAAAAGCATGTGTTGGGAATTTTTTTTTTTTCTCCATATTCAGTACGACATTAATCTTATTAGCTCAGGTAAACAACTAACAGCTATTAAAGAGAGTGCAATTTATCAGGAAGCAGTTAACGCTTCGGAGCACACGGCAGGAGCGTGGATTTCACAGAACCCTGGAATCACAGAGGTTGGAAAAGTCCTCGAGATCATCGAGTCCAACCTGTGAGCCATCCCCACCTTGTCACCCAGTTCCTTGGAGCTCTCCGGGGATGGGGACTCCCCCTCCTCCCCGGGCAGCCCATCCCCAATCCCTGACCACCCCGGGCTGTCTGAGCACCCAAACGCCCAGCGGGAAACTTCCATGTCACCTCCCAGCTGCTGGGGAAATGGGAATGGGAATGGGAATGGGAATGGGAATGGGGAAGGGAATGGGAATGGGAATGGGAATGGGGAAGGGAATGGGGAATGGGGAATGGGGAATGGAATGGGAATGGGGAATGGGGAATGGGGAATGGGAATGGGAATGGGAATGGGAATGGG
>VZTG01006277.1:124301-148894 GCA_013397845.1 Melanocharis versteri
ACCAACACTTATGCAGGTCCCCTGCTCCTGGGAGAGCAATCCGGGCTTTTCCCTGGGCTCTGGGGAGATGCAGACCTGCACACCCTGCTCGGGGTGACTGGCACGGCCTCACTCCCCTCCTGCCCTCGCAGTGGCATCGCAGCGTGACACAAAGGTGCACACGCTGCCACCTCTCCTCCTTCACTGCCAAGAGAGAAAGCCCTAAACTGCTCCTCACCTCATCCCCTGGGGTTCCCTCTCCATTTGTGAGAGCCCACGGACCCTGTCCCCCCTNCCTCAGTGCAAGCAGCAGCTGAAAAGGACACACTGGGGAACCCAAATCCTTATTCCTACACCTCTGGTGGCTCCTGATAGTGGAAACGTGGCTTTAGGTGAAATGGGAGGCAGCCCAGGTCCAGGGAATCCCACCAGGCAAGGAGACAGTGCTTGTGGAGCAGTCTGAGCCTTCCTTGGACATCCCACTTTCCTGAGCCTGGCATTGCCCCCACGGTCTGGCATCCAGCATCCAGACAGGATCTGCCTATCCCAGACCACTGCCAGCTATTTTTTCCCCATTTGTATGAAAACACCTCTTTTTGCTTAAGAAGTGCCAGATTTCTGCACCGGCTGCTGAATGGCACAGAAAACTCCCATCCCAGCAGATTTCCTGAGCCCCAGAAAATGAAAGTTCACGTAGGCTGGACCCAGCTGATGCCAACTGGAAGTTTGGGGAACAGAAGTGAACAAAGACAGGACAAAAATGTATTCTTTTTATGTGCACAGCCTCCCTCAAAGTCCTAGAAATAAACCTCTATTTTCTGTCTCCATAACTCCTCAATTCCCCGAGGGAAGACCTTAAGGAGTCATGCATCATCTTCCTTAACACAGCATAAAATATTAGGGTCTCTATTGGAAAACAGGGAGAAAAGAGAAGGGGGCAGGGGCAAAAAGGGGGAAACGGAGGAGCTGGGGAAAAAATGGAGCAGGGGGAAAAAAATGAAGTGAAAGAAAAAGAAACTAGAAGGCTTGGAAGAGAGGAGCAACGTGAGCTCAGCACTTGGCAGCGCCCAAACTCCACAAAGACCCAGACTCCGACCCACGGCCACTTCCAGCAGCGAGGGAAGGGTGAAAAATGGAAATCCCAGTGCCCAGAACTGCCCTCGCAGGCTCAGCCCGGGCTTTGCAGCAGCGCTATCTGCACATCTCCCAGCCTGGCCCTGCCATTCACCAGGGCCGCAGCTCTCTGGCCTGATGGAGTATCGATCCCCCGGAGTGCAAAGTCCAGCATGCCATTAGTCCAATCTGTTTTCAAGCTGACACAATCCCGTCATTTGTCATCTTCTCCTGTCCTGCTGTGTTTGTTTAGGAGCAGGATATTTGCTTTATCTGTCACTTCCCAATCCTCACTGTATTCTTTGCCTGACACGGGGTTTATTGGGTCCACGGTTTTCTCAGAGTCATTAACAAGGGAGATTTGGACACGCCGATGAAATCACTGGGAAATGAAGATGCTGACAGCTTGGAAAGCATTTGTGAATTTAAATATGCCTGGAGTTTATGTTTGAAACTAGATTTCAGAGGAGAAATTCCTAAAAAAAATTCACTTTCTACTGCAAACACATGGAAAAGGCCAGCAGAAGCCTGGCAGGTGAGTTCATCAATGAGAACACCTGGGAGAAACAGTCAGCTCAGAAACTGCACCCAAAATTCCTTAAAAGCAAGAACAGAAATCCCTGAAATTGTCAGTCATAAAAGCAGAGATTGCAGGAAATGCTCAGAGACACAAACCCCACATAATGAGTTTGCTGCATTGCAAACTTGCAGGTTTTTCTTTACCTTTCCTATTTAAGAGCTGTTTGTATCTCATAGCAAAAATCTCTCAAAAAAATCTGCTGAAAGTTCATTTTCATCATTTTCATCTCTTTTACCACTCACTATTAACTCTAGAAATGGGAGCTAGCACAGAAATTTTTATCGGAACCGTTGGTATTTTTACACTTACAGACATAACAAGAACCACTAGAGCAGCATCTGTTTATTGCCAATTTATAGGGATTTTGTGATTCTTTTTTTAATGCAGATACCCCTTCATTGCAGCAGCAGAGGCTCTTGTGGCTCAAGTGCCCATGGCACAATGGTGGGGGTAGTGCCTGACCAATTCCCCAGGGGAAATATTCCTGTTTTAAAGCACTAAACTCCAAACTTTGGCTCGATTTGGTGAATTCACAAATAGAAACCTGCATCGCCTCCCAGGGAATTCACAAACAGAAAGTGCAGAACTTTGTTTCCCCCCTACAAAATTCATTTTTTTTCGTGGAGTGGAATATGCGCTTTTTAAATTTGCAGATTCCATTGGTACTTCCCAAGCTTTGTTATTGCAGGGGGTCTCAAAAATCAATGCAAGCAGGGCAGGTCTCTCCAGGAGTGTTTAATTACGAAGTGAGAGGCAGCCCTGGGAGTTGGGGCTGCCAGCAAGGCACCCTCGAGCCAGCATTCCCAGGAAAACCAGGCCAGCTCTTGGAAAAGCCTCCCAATATCAGTTATCCTCTTCCTTTCCCGAATTTCAGGGTGCCTCTGTGGGAGGGGATTGGGTTTTCTGCATCTCCCACTGCAGCTGGGGAGGTGTGGGGTTGTATTTAGTGGGCTGAGATCCACACTGCACACTCAGAATATTTATCTGCATCGAAGACCAGCTTCAGCTGAGGCTGGAAATGTCTCATTTTCAGCAGGACTGTCCCCAGATCTCCCTCCATGCTGCGGCTGCGACAGCAGCACTTTGCAACTGCAGGTTCTGCTTTTGTCCTTCACCACTGTCTAATAATTTACTCAGTATCAGAGCCTTTCTGAAAGGCAAATGCTGGAGCTGCTCACACCTCTTGCCTTTTCCAGTTTGTTTCTTAGAGTGGCAAAACCTCTGGGATACAAAGGGGTTAAAGTCACGCTGATCTCCTTTCCTACGTCCCAAATTCTCCAGACTGGATTTGCCCCACTCTGGGTGACAGCACAGCACCCCTGGCTCTGCACATCCCCTCTCCGTGTGCCCTTAGCTGGGCCTTCCCATCATTTCTTTCTAAAGCAAATTTCCCAGTTTTCACATTGAAATATGTCCTGCGTGGTGGGCAGAGTAGTAAAAGGACACGGAGGAAGTAAATGAGAAGCCTGGGTAATTTAGGAGGTGGCGTTTCCAGGGTTCTGGAAACCTCTCGGAGTCCAGCATCCCTCTGAGGCTGGGATTAGGGAGGTTGCAGATCACAGGATACACTCTTCAATAAAATTTTAACCATTCTCATTAGCCAGCAGAAGTCCCCACACATCTGTCCAGCTGTTGGGGTTGTCTGTGCTCCCTCCAAGCTGGAAAAGCAGCACAGGCAGCGCTTCCAGGAAAGGGGGGGAGGCTCTCTCCTCTCCAGGACAGGGAATTCACACCAGGCTCTGGATCCCTGTCACTCAGCCCCACAGATGTTCGCTGAGTTTACTGCTCCTTGCTCACAGGTTGCTGCAGTAATTGGTTGAAAAGGGAAAAAAAAAAGACCCAGCAAACTACTGCTAATAATATAATAAAAGCAAATTCTGGCCAGCACTATAAAAATGGGAGGCAGTTTATGCTTTCTGGGCGAGCAGTTTGTGAGTTTATGGACAAACAGGCCTCTGCCTTCTCTCCCTTACACATACTGGGGATAAGGTTGCATTTTATTTGTAGGGAATTTTATGGCAGCAAAGGCCATTCATTAAAGAAAGCAAAAGAGCAGAGAAAAAACAGATGATTGTTACCCAGAAATCCTCATCAGCTCTCCCCCAGTTGTTTATCCTTTAACTTTTTAAAGGAATTTTTAGACAAAGATGCTTTCTTTGCCCTCTGGAAAAGAAAAAGGAGTGGGGGGAAGACGTACAGTTTCACCCAGGCGCCTTTCAGAGCTCTCTGGGCAGCGCCCTGAAAACAACTTTCCCTTTAATGAAGACCTTTCTGGAGCTCTCTTCAATATTCACCAAAAAAAAAAAANNNNTTTGGGCTCTTCTTAAAATTTCAAAAAAAAAAAAAAAAAAAAAAAAAAATTAAAACTTCACAAGTTCATAAGGAGGGATCCCTGGGTAGGACTTTTATTAAGTCTTTTCTATTTACTTCCTACCTAGATAAGATCTTAATCACAGCCCCCAAATTATCCGCAATGACATTTATCAACTCCAGTCATCTTTTCTTTAGCATGCTCCGCCTGACCAGTCGGCTTTTCTTCCACCCCTTCCTTTCAATGGAAGTTAATTTCGAGTACATGATTTATCTTGCTGGGCTAACAGCACTGAGGCAGCCCACCTTTTCAAAGGGCTGGCCAGGGAGTGAATTATAGCCGAGTTGTCCGGTGATTGCGTTCCGTGGGGAAGGAGAATAGGCAGCCAGTGTGTTGCCCCGATGTGGCGCTGGGACCTTTTCAGCGAGGGAAGAAAAAAAGATTGGGCCTCTGACCGTGGGGCTGACAGGCAGGCGTTATATCAGCAGACAAAGGCTCGAATACCTGAAAGGATCAGAACTCCATGTACTCCGAGATGTGATGTTGTTTACAACACCATACGCTGACCCTATCCCGAATTTACATGATATCGGTGCAGCGGTCCTTTAACCTCTCCTCATTCTTCTTCCTGCATCCTCGCACGGCCATTAGCATAGGGAGAATTAGCCAGGGCCACATTAAATCCGGCAGCACTTTGAAATCCTTCGCACGCATTCTGCGGCGAGCGCCGCTGCGATGTGTAATTTCCCTGCACGCCCTGGATATATCCAGGGGCTCTGTTTGGTTTGGCAGTGGGTTTCATTCAGTATCTATTAACATTCAACTTCTATTTGTAAAGGGCATGTACAACCCACTCAAGTACATATTTGGCACAAGCCACAGTCATTTAGTGTTGGTCCAGGAGTACAGCTGGTGCCATCTGGGGCAGGATAATGGGAATCTTTCACAGAGCTGTGTTTTCATACTCCTTGTTCCTTCTCTGCCTCACACAAACGGGGGCGGTTATGAATATGCTGCATTTCAGAGTTAGGGGCTTGTCCAGAGCCACAGACTCCAACTGCACGAGGAGGGGATCTCTCCTGCAGCCTGGGAGGTGCCATTTCAAACAGGCACCCCAAATCCGCAGAGCCCTGGCTACCAACAGCTGAACAACACGAAAACCCCGCGGATTTGCAAGCACGAGGAAGATTTCCAGCACTTTCTGGTTTAATTCCAGAAAACGAGGCATTTCCTTGCTGATAATTCCGCATTCCCTACCAAGAGGGCTGGGGAATTGAGAAGCTGTGGCTTGCCTGAGGAAGGGGGAGAGGATTTCTCCAGCACAACGGAAGATTCTGCGGGGTTTTAGTGCCAAAATCTCAGCTGGTTCTTAACACACATCACTGCCCGAGTCGGCGGTGAAAGGAAATTCTGTACACACAGAAATCACTTGACACTGTTGAAAAACCTGGGGCCAGAGGACTGGCAGTGTTCTGCATCCACTGGGCTGTTTATTTTCCTGCTCAGGGAGTTATTCCAGACAGGACACTGCGCGTGGACTTGGAAGGAATAAAAGCCCTCCACATTCCAGTTGGTTCGTCCACTCCCACCCTCCCTGGGACAGCAGCCTGCAGAGTGGGGACAGCCTGGCCCTGCCCTGGGGATCCTCAGCTTGGTGTCCCAAACCTGCCTGGGACCCTCAGCTTGGTGTCCCAAACCTGCCTGGGACCCTCAGCCTGGGATCCCAGCCCTTGGAGCCGGGTTCTGTTCCTGAACTGAACCAGCACACGACGGGGATGAACACCCACAGCAGCTCTGAAGGGCACAGGAGCAGCTGCAGCCACAAGAAATCCACAAATCCACTGAGGCAACAGTTCTTAGCATCAAATTATATTTGATATAAGTACACAGGGGTGGAATGCTGAGAAATAATTACATTTCTTGGCATTACCAGAATAGGGATCCTTTCTTGAAAGAGATTTTAATGCCATATCCCAACTGGGTTTTTTTAATGCCATATCCCTGTACCCCAAAAAGCCAAGAGAACAGGAGCCATCCTCCACCATGACCACCTGGTCAAACCAAGCACCTGCTTTGCTCCTCTCTTTTAACCAGGTAGAATTTGTTTTTCCGATGGCTTCTCCATGGAAAGATGAACATTTCTGTAATTTGGGGTTTTTGGGGGGTTTAAGGGGAGGGTGGTACCACTTTGAAGAGACTAATGACATTTCGGAAGGCCCATGGCAAATTTCCCGTGAAGGCAACACTCAGAATTCGCCACACAAACCCGCGCAGCCTCCAAAAACCAGCACTGCCCCACTCGTCACAGGCAGCGCCTCCCAAACGCTTCCATTTCCCAGCAGGATTTTTAAAATGCTTCTCCCCAGTGCCCACGTTGCTGCAGCCTTTGTTGTGTTCCCGTGGCAAGCAGGGAATTCAGCAGCTGCATTCCTCCCACTGCCACCAGCACGCCCCGGCTCGTGGCCGGCCGACGGTGACTCTTTGCAGAGTGGGGAACTTTGCTGCTTTCTGGTTCTGTTCAAATGCCTGAAATCATGCTCAACGTGCAAAAATATTCTGATTTTTTTGTCTCAATCGTGATTTCCCCCCTGCCTGTCCCACATCACGAAGCTGCAGCTGTCAGAGCTGACCCAGAGCAGAGCCACTCTCTAATAATTCTCCATGTGAGCTGCCCTGGGAGCAGTGGGGCATTTTTCTTGGGTTCTTTCACTCTCAACTTGCAGCAGGAGCAGCTTCCCAAGGAGAGCTGAAACGTGAGCTCTGTTATTCTGCATGGTACCAGATCTGTCCTGCAACTGCTGAGCACACAGGAGCTGAACACGGATATTTTTGGATGGTTTTACATCCACATAGAAAATTAAGTTCTGTTACAACAGGCACAAAATTCCCAAGTGCTGCTCCACCCATCAGGAGAGTTATTAACATGGAAAAACAAGGGCTAAACAGGCAGAATGCAAAATATTTGTGAAAATTATCAGTACTAAAGATAGTGTGATAGTGTAATTAAGTATTCCACTGGAGAAAAATGAGTTGATAACCAAAATGAACACTCATCCCTTAGTCAGCCTTTGTTGGGTGTGGATATTTGGGTTCACCTGTAGCCATTGATATGGGAATGATGAAATCACTGAGCTCCTACTGGATGGTTAAAAGATGCCCAGCTTCTCGAAACTTTGCAAATTGCAAATTAACAACTGAAGAAGTCATCACATGTAGGCAAAAAAAGCGTTTCCAGGTTTTGCTGTTGTAAAGTTTGCCAAAATTTCATGAAGAGGAAGAGAGATGGCAATGAAAGTGCATTTCTGTTCTACAGATAAACACAATCCCAGAATCTCTGAGGTTGGAAAAGTCCTCCAAGACCATGGAGTCCAACCTGTGACCCATCCCCACCTCGTCCCCAGCCCAGAGCACTGAGTGCACATCCAGGCCTTCCTTGGACACCTCCAGGGATGGGGACTCCAAACCTCCCTGAGCAGCCCCTTCCAAAGCCTGACCACCCTTTCCATGGGGAAATTCCTCCTGAATGAAAGGTGAAGAAAATCACTGCTGCTCATAAGATAAACAGTTATTTTAGAAAGCTAAAACCGTCTGTACCAACACTTGGGCAGGAAATTTGCTCTCATGTAAATGAAGACCATCTCATGACAAACTCATGACACAAATTGTAAATACAGCTCCTATTTTTACTGAAAACTCCGTGACCTGTGGTTCTCTCAAAGCACATCCAAGAAGGAAGCTGTGTTCTGTTGGAGCCAGAGTGCTCTGCTCACTCTCATTATTCATATCCTTGGATTTCAACAATGCAAGAATAAACTGCAGAGGTGAAGAGGGGAAAAATAATTAGGAGTGCAACAAAATGCACGAGCACATTAAGGTGTTAAAAGGGTTGGAGGTGTGAAACCCAAAAATAAACATTCTGCTCAATATCTCAAGGTAATGTTTTGATGTGTGCTAAGCGAATCAATATTTGAAATCATGGTAGGAGCTTGCATTTCCAGCTGGTGCAAAGGCATAAAAACGGAACAGATTGTATTTAGGGCAAACCCTACCACTGCAGGCTCTGCAACAGCACAAGTTTGCATTTAGTGGCACATAAATGGTGTTATTCTTTGTTGACATTAGGATTAACTTTGTGGATTGACGCTAAAGAACTGTAAAAAGAGTTTTAAAACCACCTCGCTTTTGTGATCTCCCCTCAACCACAGCAGCTACTGTAAGCTGCCCTGGCTGCCCATAAAGACAACTGGATTTTGAGGGTTTTTTAAAAGCAGGATCCTCCCAGGCACGCTCCAGGTTGGAAAATGCCATTGCAAGGGCTGCTGGAATGGACCTGCTGGAACTTTCCCTCATCTCGGCTATTAGCATTAGAAAACAACCAAAAAAAAACAAACCTAAAAACCCAGCACACACCTCTCCAAGAGCAATGAACCTGCTGTTCTCCTTGTGTTCCCTGGATTGGGAGCCACCACGAGGACCAGCAGCAAATGAAACGTTTCGTGAGGGGAAAAGAAAGCAAAGAGCTGATGGAACCCCCCAGGGAGTTTCAATTTAGCTTCTCTCTCCCCAGAGTTACAGTCCTGAGGCTCACAGGACATTCCTGATGGACAGAGTGCCCTAGCAGCCAACCCTGCCTAAATCTGGTGCCATCCCCAGCGGTAGAGAATCCCTGCATCCTCAAAGGAGAAACACCACAGCTCCAGATTGGAATGGCTGGGTGGAGTACGGCTGTCAGGAGCAAAAATTGGCATCCAGGGGAAGACCCTGAACGTGTTGTCCCAGAAAAAACAACCAAGAGGCTTTGTAAAAGCACGGGGCAGGTGGAGGGAAGTGCCCAGTGGGACAAGCATCCTTGATTTTGCTGCGTTTCAGGAATGTAGGAAGCTCAGTTTCCTTCAGAACGTGCCCTTTGTGCCCAGGCATAATTTATTCACTCATCCAACTTCCACTGAGCTAAAGGGAGCTGAACCGAGCCAGGCCTGCTTCCATCTGGAACAGCAAAACCTCCAAGGTTAACTCAGTTTAAATGGTGCCTCAGTAAAAAATAAAACCAACTTTGATTAGACCAGGTTAGCACAAATTCCCCAATGTTGGGAGGGTGGGGAGGCCCTGGCACAGGGTGCCCGGAGAAGCTGTGGCTGCCCCTGGATCCCTGGCAGTGCCCAAGGCCAGGCTGGACAGGGCTGGGAGCAGCCTGGGATGGTGGAAGGTGTCCCTGCCCATGGCAGGGGGTGGAATGAAATGATCATTAAGGTCCATTCCAACCCAAACCATTCCAAGATTCCGTGATTCCAAGGAGAGGAGAGGGGGACAGAGCTCAGCCAAACCACCGCGGTCCCGCCGCGTTCGGGGTGGGAGCACCCAGCCCGCTCTGGAACAAAGTCCCTGCTCAAGCAAACCTGGGACAGCCCCCGGTGACCCCTGGAGCTCACCAGTAGGACCAGCAGGTGCCAAGCTGGGGCTCAGGCATTCCAGGGAGCAAATTCCGAGGCAGCTGAGCCTCGGTGCCGAGGGTTTGTGGCTCTGCCAACGAGCCAGTCCCTGCACAGGGCCGGTCCCGCCGCCGTGGAGGAGGTCCATCTTCATGGCCAATCTGACAAATGCCTTATGATTACTATTATTTTTTTTTAAGTGGGCCCTGCTCTCTCTGGGTCACTTTGCTCCAGCCTGCCCAACCCTGGTAATAATGAGCCGAGGCTGGTTAAGCAGCTAATTAGCATGCCGTTTGTTAGGCGAGTTAAGAACGTAATTATTGTGAGTAGGCAGAGCCTGCCGATGGAATGCATTTTGAAGGTTACCATAGGAATCCTTCCTCGCTCTATTCATTCCCAGTGTAATACTAATCACTATCATAAGGAAAGGATTGCTTGGATATAGACTGTAGGTTAACATCTGATTAGATTGCCAGGGAACAAAGCCATCCAGGCACTTTGTTTGTTAACCCTTTTGGGGCCTGCCCAAGTGTCCTGACCTGCTGCAGGGTCCCCTCCCCTGCCCTGTTTGGAGTCCCAGCTGCAGGGCTCAGGGCTGGGATGGAGGAGGGCAGGCAGAGTGCTGCCCTAAACGGGCTGCAGTTAGGGAGGGGCTCACCCCAACTGGCATGGGGAGTCATCCGTCCCTGCTTCTGGCACTTCTGGGTCCCCAGCTGGCACAAAGAGACATCTTTTTGTCACTTGTAGGTCCCCAGCTGGCACAAAGGGCCATCCTTTCCTTCTTTTGTCACTTGTAGGTCCCCAACTGGCACAAAGAGCCATCCTCCCCTGCTTTTGTCACTCGTAGGTCCCCAACTGGCAGAAAGAGCCATCCTCCCCACCTTTTGTCACTCGTAGGTCCCCAGGTGGCACAGGAAGCCGTCCTCCCCTGCTTTTGTCACTTGTAGGTCTGTCAGGGGTAAGTCGAACTGGGTAATTCCAAGCCCTGATCAAAACTGGGGAAAACCAAAGAGCAGGATTCCAGCGTTTTTGTCTCTGTAAAAGCCACGGCTCCTCGAGCTTTCAGCGCGGGATCCTGCAAACAAACCTGGGCGCGGACTCGTCCAGGTGCTGCCCCAGCTCAGCACTCGCAGGGGGCTCGGAGTGAGAAGCCAACCACCCCTCACCTCCATCCCATCACCTGGGAAAGCGCCAGCACCTGCCCACATCCCAGACGGCTCCAGGGAATCCATGGGCACACTGCCCTGGGCAGGCCTGTGCAGATGCCACCGCCACCAAGGGACACTGGTGGGACAGATCTCAGTGCCTGGGAGGGCTCGGGTGCTTCCACGTTCCTCCAACCCCACCAGCAGGAGAATCCCGAGATGCTCCAACCCCAAGCTTCCCTCTCACCCTCCCCAAGCCCCAAGGAGCGCTGCTCAGTGCCATTCCTGGTGGGTGAGGATCAGCCACAGGCTGGGAACGTGCTCCCTTTTGTCAGGCAGGAAACCCAGGAGCGTTTGTCCTTTGTTCCCCTGCCCCCAAAAGTCGCAGCCAGAGCTCACAGCCCCGCTCTAAAGAGCCCTGGATGTTCATTAAATCGCCTCTGCATATTTTCCTCCTTTTTTTTTTTTCATCCCCCCTCGAGCTGCCTACCAAAATCTCCCCGTGGTGTTCCTTAGCTCTTATCCTAAAAGTGCTGCAAGAATGAAGTGGTGAATGCCCCAATCTGAGAGCATTCTGTGGCCAGCCCCACGCTGTTCACAGCTCGAGGCCCGAGGCTCTCGGTGGGAATTTACAATTCATCGGCGACCAAACTCTTTGAATGTTATCAACACATCTTTCCCCTGGCACACGAGAGTGTGACTTATGAGGAGAGGAGCAATTTGTTTCATGAATTTCATCCTTTGTTATTGAAAGCTGCTGGATTTGGATGTATAAAGACCTGTGCCATTAAGCCCGCGGGGCAGAAGCATCCCATGGGCTGACAAGTTTGTTTGCTTGTTATTATTATTTTTAAATACAAATTACTTTGAAAGTAGCATTATGGAGGGCTCGGAAGGTGCTTTATGGAAAGCTTATGCCGTTTTCCAAAAGATTGGGGAATATGGAGGAAAATGCATGGAGCAGCCCGTGACCTTGGTTCAATAGGAAAATATCAGCTGATTTTTCACCAAATTAACGAATATTATTCAGTGGTTTTGCATTGCCCAACCCAGTGTACCTCTAGACAACTCTATTTAATAGAAAATATGGCTGTATTAAACCAGGAATCTGCCTGGTGTTTTTAAAATTTGAAATGGTAAAGGAGCATCAGAGTGAAAAGCCAGTTTGGCATTGACTGAGCGGCTCCTTTTTTGCTGCAAAATGCTGTCTGCTCAAATCAGAGGCCTGATTTGTAAATAAAAGTCTTCAGAGTAAGGGGGAAATTGAAACGACTATTTAGCGTTACCGAAATTATGAAATAATTCGTGCTCAAACCCAACGCAGAGTGTTTGGAACAGGGGAATTTTGAGCAGGGCTGGGCTCTGAGTTCTGCCCCAAAGCTCCAATTCCCTTGGCCAGCGTTGGCCAGCCCTGCACAGGTGAGCAGCAGCTAAAAACTCCACCAGGGCACTGATGCCAGCTCCAGCAATGTCCTCCCAAACCTTTTTGCACTCATGAATTAATACAAGTTTTGTGGGAGGTCCACTCTGGGTTTTCCGTGAGCAAAACTTGAGAACTGAGACAATTTTAGGCAGCAAATAAATTGTACTACCTGAGATAGCAAGGAGTTGGATCAGTTCTTTCATAGGAAGGTTGGAAAAAGTTTTCTTTGTATTATTCCAAATATAAAAAGAAAACCCTCAAAACGTTATTCTGACTATTTATTTTCTCAAGTTTGCATACTGGAACAAGAAGCCAGGAAGCTCAGAGAAATAATATCTCAACCCAGATTCCCCAGATTACCAGAACCAACAAGAAATAGGAAAAAAAAAGTGTTCTTTGGGAACTATTGTTCTCCAGGCAGTCCTTTCACTCCATTTTTGGCTAATTAAATTAATCTGGTAAGCAGGTGTAAACCCACTTGTTTGGGTGGCTAAAAGGAGAGATTGGAGGTATTTGCACAGTGAGAGATTTGTACAGGGGAGCATTAAACCCTATCAACAAGAGGAAACTCCACTCAGGATGCAGAAAATCCTGTTTAGCACTTCCCAAATTGCACCAAGGCCGCCTCTAATCCAGCAGCCCAGCGCCGAGGTGAGGTTTAATCGTCTGCTTGGGAAGCTGCAAAGCTGTGCTGGGCATGTTTCACTTGGATAATGCTTTTTGTGCTAAATAGAAACATAAATACTGCTGTTGTCTGGCGTTTGCATTGGGAATGCCCAGCCAGCAGCACCCTCAGCTTTGATTCAGGACCAGTTCAAGACCAACCTTTTATTGCAAAAAGGAACTTTTATTTTGCAGAAATAGGAACCAACCACGCTACCGATAAACACAGCATCACACAGCCCAGGCACCAGCAAAGGCACAGTAAGAGTTAATAAAAAAGAATAAATTTCAATCAGAGAAGGGAAAAAAATAGAAATAATATCTGCAAAGAGGCAGAATTCAGCCTCACCTCTATAATTATGATGGTATCACCCCCAATCTGCAGATATTAAAGTTTGGTTTGGTGCAATTGTTCTGATTTGGCGCTAAGGAATAGCAGCTAACTCGAAAAAAAGAGGGGTTTTGCCCTTTCCCTGGGTTAAAACCGTGCTGGAGGAAAACGAGGCCATCACTGGAGTGCAAAGGGAGCTGGACCCAACCTCCAGCCCCTGGGACCCCGCAGGCAGCAGGACCTCCAGCATCCCCAGCTCATCGTGTGCAACCCACCAGCCACGCGTATCCCTCCCCTCTGCAGCTCAAAAGCGCTGCTTCGAACCCCCGAAAAGAGTGGGACAACATTCGTTCCCTCAAGGTGGGATGGCAGAGCCAGCTGGGAATGAGCTCGAGGGGAGGAGGAGCAGGAGGAGGATGAGGAGGAGGAGGGGATGCCAATGACACAAGTGTGACCGACCGTGTGTCCCCTGTCCCAGGCGTGCTGGGACCCTGCCAACCCCCGGAGGAAGCGTTTAGGGTGGCAGCAGTGGTGGTGGCACTGCCTGTGGGCTCCTGGGGACTTCACACCTGCCCACACCACCCCTGCTCCCCCAGCTCCCACCGAGGGGCAGCCGAGCCAAAATGCCACCAAATCCCCTCCCCAGACCACCTGGGTGGTGCCAGCACCCCAACGCCCAGCCCTGGCATCACCCAAAGGCTGGTTCCGCCCTTGGGGACCCTAAAGAGTGTCGCTGTCGCACTGAGGCTCCCCGGGCTGCACAAGGACATCCCTGTGCCAGCGCCAGCCCGGCACCGAGGGATGCTCGGAGCCGCTGCTCGCCTTTTCTGTCGCGATGGGAGGAAGCGGGACAGTCCCCCCGAGCCGCCGCTCCGTCCGCCCCCTCCCTCGGCAATAACGACCTGCGACAACAATTACCGTCCCTCCTCTCGCCCCCCGGCCCAAAGCTCTCCTGCTCGTCCCCCCTGCCGCCCGCCCCTTCCAGATTTGCTCCTGTTTTTCGTCTATTTGTGAAGGTGCCCAAGACAGGAGCTCACTTAATACGTTCCCTTACGCTTGTGGCGCAACAGCCTATTCAGGACAGATAAGCCCCTTTAGAAATGAAGGGGAATTTAATTCAGTGCTTGAGTGACAGCAGGAAGATTTATCCCCTCAGTAGACAATACGGCTTTTGGGGCTTTAATCTTGCCCAGACAATGGGCTGTTTCTCGGCCCTCATCTTGTGCTTTTCCCACGATGTTCGGTGATTAACCGGGGCTCCATTGGATGGAAGCCACTATCTCTCATTTAAGAGTGTTTGCGCCTCTGTCAAGGACCAGGGAAGGGAGGGAGGGAGGTGGGAAGAAGAGAAAGGAAGGGGAGGGGGAGAAAAGTTGAACTCATCTGGGAGAAATGCCGGGAGGCTGCGGGCCGGGCAAGGGCGGATGCCAGCGCTGTCTGCAGCGGGCAGGGCAGGGTGACAGAGCGGGGGGACACTGGCATTGTCACCTTGGATGTGAGCGATATCTGCAGTGGGCAGAGCAGGGTGACAGAGCAGAGGACACTGGCATTGTCACCTCGATGCCAGAGCTCTCTGCAGTGGGCAGGGTGACAGAGCAGAGGGNTTGTCACCTCGATGCCAGAGCTCTCTGCAGCGGGCAGGGCAGGGTGACAGAGCAGAGGGACAGTGGCATTGCCAGCTGGGCAGGGCACTGCCCGTTCATTTCAGCCTCTCTGTTATTTCGTTGTTGTTATTTAGAGCAGCACTGGCCGCGCTCAGATCCGCCCGTCCTTAGGTAGGTGCTGCCTGAACTTAAGGGTTCTTCCGAAAATTAAGGAATAGAAGCAACTCAAAGCCTGAAATCCCGGTTTGGGGTAAAGAACTGGTGTTTTGTGCCTGCCCAGCAGAGATAACTGAGATGCCCTGGCAGAGGACAACGAGAGCTGGCACAGCACAAACACCTGCAAAAGGCAGCAGGTGCCCCAACACCTTCAGAGAGGTTTTACTGCCACACCTGCGCTGCGCGAAGCGCTGGGCATGGATTGCTCCGCTTTACTGAGGAAGATCATTTCTTCCTAAGATGTGAAATATGTCTCAAATGATGTAATCCTTCCCTGGGAGGATGGGGAGGCCCTGGAATGGATTTCCCAGAGAAGCTGTGGCTACTCCTGGATCCCTGGAAGTGTCCAAGGCTGGGTTGGAGCAGCCTGGGACAGTGGAAGGTGTCCCTGCCCAGGGCAGGGGGTGGAACAAAATGATGTTTAAGGTCCTTTCCCACCCAAACCATTCCAGGATTTTGAGATCATCAGAAAGTTCACCACCAGTAAGTTTCTCATCCCCAGGGAAAGGCATCCATTACCTTCACTCCCATCTACGAATTAGTCTTTGTGGCAAAAAAAAACAACCAAAAAAAAAAGCAGTTTATGTCCTTCTTCCTGTAAGAACACTCTGTGGACACCAATGCTGCAATTTTGGTAAAGAGTGGAAACACAGATTTAGCCTCAAAGTAATGTCCCTCTGTTCTGAGGGGATGTTTGTTGCAGTAACTCCGTCAGTTCAGTCCTAATGGGCCCTTCCAGGTCAGGATATTTTATGATTTTATATTCAGGTATATTCAAGGTCAGGATCCTAATTTGGGGTCCACCTTCAACCACTAAACACAGCAGCAAGAGGAACAGAACCACTGCACCCAAACAACTGTAAAATGGAAAAAAACCCCACATAAATAATGAGTTTAGTTTTGAAATCTCTGAATTTCTGAATTTTCAACTTCCCGTTATCAACAACAAAAAATAAGGTGACCAGATTTTTTGGGCAGGAATTGAACGGTGGGAGAGGTGTGAGAGCACCACAAGTGACTGCAGAGTGCACATGAATTACCCTCGATGGCACCTTTCAGAATTAAATGTACCCTCACGGCAGATTCATTTTCTCACTGCTTTGTTTTCTGTTCCCAAAATACAAGAAAATCAACATGGAAAACAACCAGAGCCTTTAGACCTCAACACACATCGCTATGAGGATGTGAAAGGGAATAGTTTAAGATTTCCTCGACATCATATTTGGGACTTTTCAGCTCCTTCAACTACAAGTTCAAGTCCCTGAGGAGTCACTTAAGTTCTTCAGTCCCTTTAATGAGATCAGCTGGGTGAATGGGGGTTTCTGAGTGGCCTTTAAATGTAAATGGCTTGAAAAGGAATGAAAAGAAAAGGTTTTATGGAGCATTTTAAGGTTTTCGGTTGGGCTTTTTAGTTGGTTGGGGTTTTGGTGGGGGTTTTTTTGTGCTGTGGTTTTGTTGGAGTTTCTTGGTTGGTTTTTTGTGGGGGGCGAGGGGGGGAGAGTTGTTTGGGGTTTATTTAATTATTTGTTTTAATTTGACCCCAGTCAAGACCACATTTTGGAACAGATTGAGAACTTCCAGCCCAGCACTGCTCACCTTTCTGTGAGCAAACCTCCAGCAAACTGCAGGGCAGGAATCTCCAGTTCGGGGAAGAAAAAAAATCTCTAAAGCACATGAATTTGAACAGCAGATCCAGCTCATCCCAGGAACCCCGTCTGCACTCTCTGCCCTCTTGATTTTGCCCTTGACTCTTCTGAACCCATCTCAGCCTCCTCTGGGGCTCCTGGGAACCTTTTCAACACCTTCCCCCTGAGCTGAAGCAGTGCTTGACACTCCCAGCACCTCTGGGCATCCCCACGAGGGCTCTGCTTTACTTTGCTGCCCCTCTGCTTACAGGATAAAATCCCTGCCTCCCCCATAACCCGGTGGAACTCAGACCAGTGCCTCCCAGTAAGCAACTGGAGCTGCCCAGAGCGGGGCAAGGGTGGCCCCTTCCCTTCCCCACGAGGCACCAGCAGCCCCCAGACCCCTGCAGAGGAATAACTCCATGGAATATTTGCTCCATCTTGCCTCCCCAGCTGCTTCACACGGCGTTTTTCTGTTCTATTTTAACTGGTGACGGCAGGGAGGAGGGAGAGAAGAACAGCAGAGGAACGAAAATAAGGTTATAATAAAAGGTCGTATAGGGAGCCCGCAGGAAAGCAAATGTCACAGCCCAATTCCCACGTTGGCCCAGCCACCCTGAGCCCAGAGCTGCCCCGTTTCACTTGGGGAGATCAAACTGTGGCCTATCATTTTTACAGCACCTTTGTCTGGCCCAGCATTTACAGGAAGTGGGGGAAGTCGAAGGAAAATTATTCAGTACAGGCTTCCTGAAAACTGGGAGGGACTTTTGTGGTAGGAGCAGCAGGGCAGGACAGCTCTGAGTTATAGAAATGCACCATAAAAATCGAATTTATTAAGTCAAATTTATTTTGTAACCCCTCTGACCGCTCTGGTGCTCACAGCCAGGACAGCACCTGTAAGGGACACAAGACCTGAAGGGAAAATACACCTTGGACTGGGATTTGGGGCTTGGATTGCTGATCGAGGGGAACATCGCAGGTTAACTCAGGCTGTTCCACCCAGCTGAGGTTGCCTTAACTCATCTGGGGTGATTATTTGTGCTGTAGGGATTCTCAGAGACCTCCAACGGACACTGGGAATGATAGAATTTGTCAATAAGAGGGTTCTTCCCACAAAGAACCAACAAATCCTTCCATTGCTGTGATTTTTACACTGCAGGGCAAAGAGAAGGCATGGCCACACTGGGGCATCCTGCAGGGAGGTGGCAGAGGCAGAAACCCAACTTTCCTGAGCCCAAACCCAACCTTCTTGAACCCAAACCCAGCCTTCTTGAATCCAAACCCAGCCTTCCTGAGCCCAAGCCCAAGCTTCTTGAAACCAAACCCAACCTTCCTGAATCCAAATCCAACCTTCCTGAATCCAAACCCAGCCTTCCTGAGCCCAAACCCAGCTTTCTTGAACCCAAACCCAACCTTCCTGAGCCCAAACCCAGCCTTCCTGAGCCCAAACCCAACCTTCTTGAACCCAAATCCAGCCTTCCCGAACCCAAACCCAGCCTTCCTGAGCCCAAACCCAACCTTCTCGAACCCAAATCCTCCTTTCCTGAATCCAAATCTTGGCCTTCTGCCTCCCCAAACCCGAGCCCTGCCTCCCCAAGCCCGCCCAGCTAAGCGCAGCTCAGCGCGAACCACACCCACCTGCCCCGAGCAGGAACAAAAAGGTGTTAAATAACCCCAAACACAACCTCAGCACATCCTTCACCGCGGGGCTCGTTGGATACTGAGCTGGCTGGGCGGTTCGCTCACTGCCCCGGAGTTTGGCAGCACAAAACCCCCGGACAAGAGGCACAAACCCCTCTGCCCTTCAGCAGCCTTTGCCCAGAGCCAGCAGTGATCAGACACCAGGGCTCGGCTCGTTTCTCTGATGGGTTTTTGTTCCAAGCACCCGTAACTTCCCCAGCCCCAGGTCAGGCTGACATAAAAGCACAAGGATCCAGGAGGCTCCCTTGCTTTCGCACCGCTGCGTTTTGGCAGCAGCACTAACTCTTCACGGAATTACTCCTTTTTCCTCTAAAAATCTACTTGAGTATATAGAGAGGGAACTTGTCTGTCTGAGCTGCAAGAGCGCAGCTACAGGGAGCAGTGGCAGGGCTTCTATTTCTGGGCCTTGCAGGTGTGCGTTTGCTCCCAAATTCCTGCAGAGTCTCTGTAAATTGTGTTTATTTCCCACCATCAGCTGCTGGACAATCCAGAGGAACCTGGTTGGGGTCGGATGCCAGGAATCCCTTCTTCCCCAGAGGTTTTTCCCCAGATAAATCCCTCCAGGCACAGCCGTGCCAGCCCACTCTGGCTGTTCCAGATGCAAAACTTCAGGGGCAGCAGAATCCCTTTGTGGAGGGGAATATCCCGAGACTTTTGTCCTGGCCCAGCACATGAGGCACAACTGACAGGCCAAGGGATCAAAGTCTCCCCTTTATCACCGTGCACTTGGCAGAAATGTAAACTTCCCCATATATGGCTCAGAAATGTGTTTGAACTCCCTCGGAGAGAGCCCGAAGGCGTCTCAAGGAGTGGAAACTCCCTGACCCTTCCTGAAAGAGAAAGGCAGCCCAGGTATATCGTGCTGGGGAAGGGAAACTTCTCTTCCATCTGCTCTTTTTAAGTTTTCAGGGAAGAACTGTGTTAAGATTGGCATATTGGGTATCTTTCAGTAGCAACAGAGAGGCAAAAATAAAAGTGTCAAAGGAATTTTGTTCGTATAAACATAGTTGGTTTGACGGTGAAATGATTATTTACAGAAATAATCTACTGGTGGGCAATTCCAAAGGAAAAGATTGTGCAGCACCAAATCCACCTCCCACCCCATCCCAGCTGCAAAGAGTGAGGGAAGAGTAGAGAAGCCGGGCAAGAAAGAAATAAATGAAAAATAACCTTATCAGGAGGAATAATTAACAGCAAGACAGAGAACCAGCGGTGCTGAACGTTCCCAAGTGGAGATCGCCAAGAGCTAACCTGGCTCTGGAGAGGAAAACTCCTGCTCTCACACAGCTCTGCAATCCCTGCAGCCCTCTAGGTGGAGGATTATTCCAAAAGTTTGATTTCAAAATTCCCTTGTACCATAAAAAAAAAAAAGAAAAAACCAAACCAAAACAAAACCAAACAAACAACAGACAAAAAACCCAATAAAACAGGGTTCTGGTGAAAGAAAATGTCAATTGTTTGAAACAATTCTATGATATATTTTGAATGTTCCTTTCTTCCTGATTTCTGCAGCCATCCTTGGTGTGACCCTGCGGGACAGAAGTGCTGGGGGAGCTGGGAAGTGTTGAGTGGGTGACAGTGACCGCTGGGAAAGGGGTGACCAAAGCTCCTGGGCTGGGCTTCAGCCCAAAAACCCCAGCCCAATCCAGAGGATCCCACTCAAAACCCGAGTGGGTGTCCCAGGCTGAGGCTCTGAGGGAGCCTAAAGACAAAGTGAGGGGCTGCCAGTGGCTGTGAAAGCTCCGAGCCAACACCAACAGTTTAGGTGTGTGCTTAGGTTTCATACCTGCGGAGAAGTGGGTTTTGTTTGGCAGCAGAAAGAGCCTTTAATATCCTCCTGCTGCAGGTCTGGGGCAGACACAGACACAAACACCCAGCACCACTCAGCTGGAAATGGGAGGAAACTCTGAGGAATCCTGAAGCCGGGCTGATAACATCACAGGGATAGAGCTGGGGGAAAGTTTAGGATGAATTCAAGCAGACTCGTGCAAAACCAACTCTTTTTCTCTGAATAAAGGGACTTTCAAAGCAAACTCATCAGTAAATAGAAGCACCTACCCGAAATCTGCCAGCAGCCAGCCTGATCCAGTGCTCCCCCCGTTCTAGATGGGAATCCTGTGTGAATGGCTCTGCTGAGAGCCCTGGGCTGCTCCTCAGAACTCAGATCCACAGCCCTCAGGTAAAGCAAATACCCAAGCCTTTTCCTTTCCTAAGGGACTGATGAAATGGCTTTACCTGAGCAGCTTCAAAGAGGAGGAATTTGAGATGTGGGTTTTGTCTGCAAAAAAAAGGCAAGACAGCAGCCAAAGACAGAAAGGGGAAGGAAAGAGGGGAAGAACCAAGAAGGAAGTGACAGTTCTTTGACACCTTTGTGATGGAGTTTGATTTGTAAAGCAGAACAGAGCCCCTTCCCTTTCCCTGGCCTGCCCTCTCTAATCTGATTTTAGGAGAACTCTCTGAAATGAATCATCCCTGCCTGCCCCAGAAGTTCTGCCTCGGAGGGGTCCTGCAGGTCACCCCTGCCCTGCCCTCTCCATGCACCCACAGGCTGCAGCAGGAGCTGCTGGGCCCCCAAACCTCGGCCAAACCTGGGCTGGGGGTGCCCAAAGTGCCACCACGAGGGTGGACACCCAGGGCAGCTGCCCCTCAGCTGGGATGGCCCTTGGAGAGCAGTGATTCCAGGGCAGGCCAAAATCCAGGGCTGAACTCCCCTCCGATGGGGATGGAAATGCCTCACTTGTGCTTTCCCTGCTCCTTGCAGTTTGCAGCAAACTTTTCTGATGTGCTGAGCCCTGTTTCTTTCCCTGATCCCCCCAAAACGTGCAGGGTTTTGTTTTTACGAGGTGCTGAGCAGCCACAGCTCCTGTTCTCTGTACTGAGGCTGGAGGAGGGAGGGGGGAATGCTCAGCTCAGCATCCCTGAGAGCAGAGCCCAGGGAGGGACATCCCTGAGGAATGGCCAGGCTGGGGACCCACAGCGGGGACCCTCAGCCCCACACAGCAGGACACCCCTGGCCCTGTGCCTTGGGGCTGTCCCCTGGCTCTCTGTTCCTGAGAGAGGCAAGGGACAAGCTCTGGAGAGAGGCTTCCCGTGGCGTGGAGCTCTCCCCAGCTTTGTGCGAGCAGAGGAGCTCCCTGCTCTGAGCTCCTCATGGCCACAGGATTGGATTCTGGGGCTGAAGACACTCTGCAGTGGCAATTCCAGCAGCTGTGCTCAGCAAAACCTCCCCTGACTGCTCTGGCAGCACAGAATGCGTGCAATTCCTGTATTTCCCTGTGTTTGAAACCCCAAATGTCTCCCTGTTCCTTGGATTCTGCCCACTCTGTGTTCTCCAGGACACTGCAGAGCAGGAATATCTCAGTGCCTGGGACACCCAGCTATTCCAAGGGCCCTGAATCCAAGGGGAATGTTTTTATGGGCACCTCAGAGGGGAAAAAAAAATCATCTCAAAGCAGGACCAATCTATTTTTGATGCCTGCAAGTTTGTGAGACCCAGCTCCAACTGAGAGCAGCTGTGCCCGTGCCAGGTCACACAGCCTGGGAGGGAGAGAGGGAGGGATGAGACCTTCCCAAGGGTGCACAGGGGGTTCAGAACAAGACCAGGAGCAGATCCTGGCTGTCCCAAATCCCAGCCCACCTCGGCAGGTGTGAGAGGTTTCATTCCCTTCCTTGGGACCTCTTGAATGTGCTGGTTTCACGGGGGCACAGCAGGGGCACTGCCCCTTGCCAGGTGCCAGTCTGAAATTCATGAGGAGGGGATGGAATCAGGAGGCATTTCCACACCCAAATGACCAGGAAAGGATTCCACAGCTAAATCTGAGCAGTCCCTGCTGGCTGTGCTGCGTTCCCTGGGTGGATGGATGGAGGGGTAACAATTCCATGGACAGCACAGTGCGAGGGGTTGGAACAAAATCATCGCTAAGGTCCCTTCCTACCCAAACCACTCTGTGGTCCTATAACCCAGATTTTTCCAACACTGTCCTGAGCTGATGAATGAAACAAAAATTAAACAAATTAAATAAGCCACTCATATTATATTTGAGCAGTGTCCTGAGCTGAAATTAAATAAACATTAAATAAATTAAGCCCCTTTTATTTGGCCTTTATATTCAACCATCGCTGGATAAAGGCTGCAGGCCGATCTCCACTGCCATGAGATGTTCTCTGTGCTCATATTTGGTCACTTCTCCTCACTTTTAGTTTGTTCAGTTCCCTGAGCAGGTCCTGGACAGAGGGAGGAGTGAGATTTAGGGAGCAGGGCACGGGCACTGCTGAGTTCTCGGAGTCACAGACCTGTGTGTGACCACAGCCAAGTTCCTTCTCTCTCCACTGCTGTTCCTTTTTTTCACCCCTTTCTCCTTAGGTTAAGCCCATGACAGGATTTATGACCTCCTGGTTTGACTGATCTCACCCATCTAAGGTCTTTTCAAAGCAGTGCGCATTTCCCCGAGCATCTCCACAGCACCTGCCTGTCAGGGCAGTGATTTCAGCTGGCACAAATACCAAAATACACATTTTTAATTCACATGATTAAGAAATCCCCTTCAAATAATTATTTCCCTTCATTTCTGTGTCATCACTAGGAAAGCAACACAGTAAACTGATTTAAAATGTCAATTGCAAAACTAAACCAGAGGTGTGCAGCAACCCAGGAAGAAAAAAATTCCTTTGTGCCAACATTTACATTAAAAAAAATAGGTGTTTGCCCTGGTAAGGCTACAGCTTTTCCCTCTGAACTTTGTAAAACTTCATCCCCGAATGGATTGACTTCTACATTATCTGACATTTCCTCATTAGCTTCTTTCCTTTCTCCCTTTTCCCTGCAAAAAGGCCCTTGAGTCTAACGATGTCAGAAGTCTCTGAAATTTGACAGATCTTACATTTCCAGCTCATTTTCTAATGAGTTTGTACATCAGGACTGATTAGTGTAATAAAGAATTCATGAAGCAAATAAATGTAACATGAAGACACCTTGAAGAGAGGAAAGAAAGAGCAAGTCAAATATGTTGAGAAAAGGTCTGGCCTTTTTAACCTTCATTTAATCGTTCTGACAAAGACACTTCATCAAAGAGCCTTGGCAGGTATTTGGACTTGGTGCACAGAAAAACCGGGCTTTGAACTCCTCCTGCCCCGCATTACCCAGGAGAACCCATCATTAGGCTAATTTAGGCAACCCCTTCTCAAGGCAGCATCCCCTGAGCTGCACATGGCTGGGGAGGGGGAGAGCCCCGGGCAGGGCTGGCCCCGACCCCTCCTCGCCCTCCGGCATCGCATTTCCCAGCCGGAGCCGCGGGCACCTCCTCTCCGTTTGGAAATCCACGGGAAAACTTCCCTCTCCCCTCCCCAAACCCTCCGTCAGTTGGGGTGGTCTCGCTGGGGGAGAGCTCCAGGCTGCCGAGCAGAGCTTTCTCCGCGGCTCCCCCACGTTAAAAGGAATTTTTTAAAAGGAAGCACGGCGTGTTCACTGCTAGGATCCCATCCCTGCCTTCGCCCACGTTTGATTTGCACTGTTTTCGCTCTCACTCCTCTGCCACCTTTCCCTCAGCTTCCCACAGAGCTTCACCCCCACCCCCAGAGCGAAATCAGTTTTGCACACAAAGTTTTTCAGGGGAGAACTGGCACGGAGCAGCCACCCAGATGTCCAGATCCTATGGGAAGGAAATGCCAGCATGCTGTATTTTTATTTATATTTATCTGCAGCGTTAAAAATAGGCTTTGTTTAAAATAGGAGCAGACTTAATATCTTCGCTGAGGAAACTATACATTTGAGATGTTTACGTGGAAAACGTGCCAGAGGGCTTCTGACCAGCTTTAACTTGGGATCTTTCCCACTCTGGACATGACTTTTGGCATCAGAGGCCTCAGGCTGAGCAGGAATTGTGCATTCTCTGCCGACAGAAAGCACAGCAATAACGAATATCAAGGAAGAATAATTCTATCACGCGTGTCCAGCTGAGTGAACACGGAGGGAATTTCAGTGTTCGGATCTGTTTCACCGCTGGCCGTGGAGCAGAGCAGAGCAATCCTGCCCCTTTCCCTCAGGAAAGCCCCAGCGTGCACTGCCCAGTTGTAATCCTTTTCTCCCCATGTCTTTCCCCAAACGGAACATTGTCAGGGCTCCTCAGGAAGCTGCAAGAAGATTCTTTTGAATAGGGACAGTATGGAAAATAGTTCAAAAGAGTCCTTGTCCCACACAGGCCAGATCTGCATGGGAAGTTACTTTTTTGTTCTTCAGAAGAAAGCAAAAAACCCACAAGGAGGGGAGAAAAAAAAAANAAAACAAAAGGGGGGGAAAAAAAAAAAAAAAAAAGGAGAAAAAGAAAGGAACCAAAGAAACCTCAAAGGGTTCAAAGAGTGTTTCAGCAGCAGCTCAGGCCTCGCGAGCAAGGCCTCCTTTGTCATCTCTGGGTGAGTGACTTCTCCCCTCAGCTGGGTGTGCAGGGAGCGTCTGAGGGGTGGCTGCAGCCACATCC
>VZTG01006279.1:0-42017 GCA_013397845.1 Melanocharis versteri
GCCGCCGGGGCGGGACTTCCCGCGCAGACACCCCCTCGAGGCAGCGCCCCCGCCTCCCGGGCAGCCCCCGCACCGCCGGGGGGGCCAGGCCGGCGGCTGCCCGGGGCTCCCCGGGGCTCCGGAGCTCCTCCCGGCGCTGCACAGGGACCCGAGGGCGCTGCTGGTCCCCGGCAGAGCCGTGTCAGTTTGACGAACTGAACGAACCCTCCTTTCAAGCAGCCGGCCGGCCGGCTCTGGTGGCTCCCCTGCATCCCTCGAGGAGCAGCGCCGGGAAAGATGGGCATTCCGCGGGGTCGGAGCCTGAAGGGCAGCCGGCAGGGAGGTCTCCTTGCCCCCGCTCCTCGCAGCGGGCTTGCAGGTAGGCCTGGCTGCAGCAGCACATGTGGCTGCTCTGTAATTAAAGAGCTGGGCACCATTAAAAAGCTTCAGGAAGATTATATGGTTTCAGATAAATAGGATTATGGATCCTTGTCCTCTCTGATCATTACTCCAACCAACACTCAGGAAAACCACTTATAATAATCCCGTTGAAGAAGCCCTGATGGTTTATTAATCTGTCCCTGCTTTCATGGCTCTACAGAGAACAGACTGGAGTCCCAGCTCCAAGGAGGGGCTTTCTTGGTCACAGGCATCTGGAGGAAAAAACCCAAAGACAGCAGTGCATCTCTCCTGGAGGAAACCTGGCTGGAAGTTGCCAGCTGTGAGGATCCTGGCAAAGAAGTGCTGATTTGAAGCTGGCTGGAGCCTGTACTTGAACTGGACATGGAGTTTTCATCCATCCAGGCTCTTGCTCCACATTCTCCATGGGTGTCAGAACTAACAGCACAACCCAAGGTGCTCCTTGGCTACTGGTTGCACAAGCAGCCACATCCTGCACACAAAAGCCTTTATACTTACACACACAATGAGCTCTTTCAGTTACATTTACTTTTACCTTATGTTTCAGTCAAGTGTAAAGAGCCTTTGGGTAAAAGGTCAGAGACATAAATTCAGCCAGGATGGAGTTGTGCTGAGAAAATAATGCTGTTCCTACTTCCTGAATGGTAAAGAAACCTCTTTGTTAATGTGGATGCCAGTGGGTTTAAAGGGGGAAACAAAAAAATCTTTGCCAGTGTAAGATGGGAAGAAGAAATATGTCCAGACCCTTCAGCAAGAAGTAAACCTGTCTCCAAGCAAGGGGAAAGATGTCTTTCCTTTAATATCCAGTCAGCAGGGTTCTCAGCTGCAAGGAGTAGATGGACTGAATCCTGCCATAGCAATGGAGTGACAGCCAGGATCACAGAGCACAGACAGAGCCACAGCGGGGGCAGCTTCACCTCCTGCCACCAACCAAACACAGATATTGCTTCCCTAACTACGAAGACTCACTGGTGAAACCAAGCGTTTCTGGTTCAGTGCCTCGCCCAAGCTAACACAAGGAAGCCTCTTCTCAGGACACACACTGTATTTATCCTCAGGCCAAAGAAGCTCAGATGGTGTCAGCGACAGTTTGCACAGCATGGGTGGCAGTGTCATCGGAAAAGGTCAAGCAAAGTAAACCTCAGTTGTTTGTCTGTGCTCTGAAGGGAAAATGCTTTGGCACAGTCAGATAGGAGCTGTGAAATCCATTCTGAAGATTAAAATATCTCAGAAAGAAAATGAATATGCCTGGTCTGAAACCCTCCTTCTATTCAGTGCTTTTGGTACTGAGCGTAACTGCCCGGATGCAGCTTCTCTGCCTATCACTGCTGCACCTTTGCAGGCAAGGAAGAACGGTAACAAATATCCCGTTTTGGTGTTGAACTGGAAAGCTGCTCTGTCCCATCTTGGAGAGCTCTAATGGGAACCCCCACCCCTAGCATTTGTGTACAGCTTTGAAATGGACACTTTGCTTATGTCAGACACGAGTGCAGTTCACTAAAGGCAATGGAAATGTCACCTAGGTGGTCAGAGAATGTTGCTGCTGACCCTCTGGAGCCAAAAAGAAGAGGTATTTCTGCAGGCAAGCAGTTTTGTGCCCCAGAAGAGACCTGGAGACAGGTAAATTGTTGATGGGTGAGGGGAGGTGATTGCAATTAAAAAAAACCTCAGATGTGCTGCTGCAGCTAGCCATGGGTGCCTGCAGTGAGGGGGGAAAGAGACAGGTTGAACAGCACTGCTGAAGCAGAGGCCTGGCAACTGCAGTGCTTGCAACACTTGAACAGTACATCATCACCCTTACTAGAGCATCTTTAAAACCAAATTCTGCAGACGTCTGTTGGGACATAGATACAGCAGAGCAGGAAGCAACCTTGGGGCAGGGGGTGAATTACATGATCATTCAAATTCCTCTTCAGCCCAGTTTTCTCTGATTTTATACTTAGATTTATTTGCAATCTGATTACAGCAGGAAATAGAAACAGCAATCAAGTATGTTCAGGCTGAACAAGTCAAACTGACAAGAGGTAAGTCTTCCCGGCCTCACAGTATTTCATACTGCAAATACACATGCATGACCAACCAAGCTAATTTTATCACTGCTGAGAAGTGAATCATCAGTCCATTTCTCATAAGAAAGGGATCCTGCTCTCCTATGCTCCATCCTGCCTGGTCCTGCTCCCACTGCTTGCCTTTATGCCCATGGAGAGAGAACTGCAAGTCTTTCATCGTACCACTTTGCATTTGCTTTGCCTTCACCCTGCATTGTTGTGAGCAGGACACAAAAGACAAGGTAAGCAGGCCCTGGGCTTGAACACATGGACAGCAATCCTGGCCATTCTGCAACATGGCAAGCTGAAGCTTTTGGTTCCCCCACCCAGGACCGTGCCAGGAGGTTTCACAGACTCTTCGAGGATGAGTGTTTCTTGAGGAATGTAGGGTGAAATGTTGGTGACTTTTGGTCTGCTGCATGCAGGCTCTGTTGTTACAGGAGGGGTCATTTGTGTAGTGTTTGCAGCCTGGACAGCTGGTGTGGGAATGATTCATGCTGTTAGAACTTCTCTGCTTTGGGGGTCAGGCTGGCTCTTTAGGACTGCCACCAAAGACAAGCTTTAACCTCAAGTCTGTGAAAGATACCATTTGTTCTGTTCATTTTTCCAGCGTTGCTGTTCATATGGATGGAATAGACAGTTTCTGTCACAAGCTGTCTTCCTAGCCATGAAGGTTTTCTGGAGTCATGCAGACTCCATACTTTGGCCCTTCAGTAGCTCTTTGCAACAGTCCTGCCTTCATTTCGCTTCGTCCTTTCTCTGGATTTGATTACTTCTCCATATATTGCTTCGGTATGGTTTTGCTCACTGTTTTGTCACCAGGGACAGAGGGAGCAACTGCTGCATTGCGGGTCCCCTCTGCTCCTTAAGGCCCACTGAGAATAAGGTGGAAGGAAATGAGACTTTCAGCCTGGTTCAAAGAAGAGGTACATGGCTCTTAAGAGTGAGGTCGTGTGTGATGGCACAAGTAGTTACATATCCAACCCTTGAGCTGTGACTTCTTCATTTATGTTTTTATGGGGACAATTAAAAACCCAGGAAAAAGTCAAGATAGGGAGTGATACAGCAAAACATTCTCTAACAAAAGGTAACTTTTGAGGAAGGACTTGCAGTCGCTGGAGCCTTTCTTTGCCCTCTGATCCACAGTGCTGCCTCATCCAGGAAATCTGTCTCCCTTCTGATTTTCTTCCAGCGGCTGGTTTAAACTCTCTCTCTTGCATACACACTTCTCCCTCCAGCCAGCTTCAGCTGCTTTCCACTTCCTTCCTCCTCCTGTGTGCACTCTCAGCCAGGTACCCAGCACACCTGCTCCCAGCACCAGCAAGCAGGAATGGGACAGGGAGGGGAGCCAGCACAGAGATCATACCCACTGCAGCTCCCTGCTAAAAACAGAGAAGGGGGTAACACCTGTGAAACCAGAGTGTTCATAGATCTGCAGCCACAACTGAAAGAGGGAGTGAATTGTGTTCTGCATGTTGCTTTGTGTGCAGCTACACAGAACATCAAATTAAATGTCCGTCTGCAAGCAGACACATCTCATCAATGACCACCAAATCCAGGTAGGTGTGAGCCATGCTGGAGCACTGCAGACACACATGTGTGTGTCATAAGGAAATGTGCACCACAACTTGTGCTTTTTTCCCCCCATCTTGCTTAGGAAGTAGATGGGAAAGTGAAGAGCATATTAATTGCATGTTTGCATATGGCAAGGATCCATGAATGCTGTGGTTTCAGTGAGCACCCTAATGCTATGTGGGGAATGAAAGGGAAGCCACAGAGCTCAGCACTGTAATTATTATTCTTTCTGGGGTAAACTTGGGGCCCTTGGATAGATTTAAATCAGCCTTGCAAACAAGGAGAGAGTGACAGACAAGGAAGGAAGAAAAACCTAGGAAAAGGAAAGCCTTGAATTCAAGACACCAGACTCTAGGAACATCCCTCTACAGAACCCCTTTAACCTCCTGGGAATGTGGCTGAACTGCCTGTGGCTGTATGTCTTTCTGCCAGTACGTCAGAAAGCAAAGCCCCCAAATAGAAAATGGGTACTATAACAAAAGATAAGAACTGAAAACTCACCACTTTGGAAGTAACTGATATAGGAGGAAAAATCTCTTTGTAATTCCTTAACTTTATGGCAGGCTAAGAATGTCCCCTTGCCTTGTCACACGCAATCTCCCCTTCCTGCTCTATACCTCAGAAAGAGCATAGGCTGGCAATCTCCCTGGGGAATCAGGCAACTTCCAGGCTGACTGGGTAAAGAGTAACTTCAGTATGAGGGCATCTCCTTCCAGCAGTTTGCTAGCATTTGACAGCACTATGTGAATGGGTGGCTGCAGGACAGCAGAAGAGAGTAGCTGCCTCTGCTTCTATGCACCACTTTTTATTTACTAGGCTTTTACCCTTCATGGTTGCAAGACCTACTTGCAAAAGGGACCCAGGCAGACTTCACAGGGCTGGAGACAACCTAAAGAGTCATTTTTAGGGGGATGTATTTCCTCATTTCTCCTAACCATTTCCTACAACTCAAATCTTTCCCTAGGAAGGATGAAGAGCTGCACACTCTGACTGAATTTTACCCCAAGAAGGTACCTTGCATCAAGGAGTGGGAAACAAATGGCTTTTGTACAGGAGGCAGCTGAAGAGCTGCTGGAAGAGGACTGGATGAGTCAGGGCAAGGGATGGCAACAACTCTGCTTTGACACATAGTATGTGCCATATAGAGTCAACTTCAAACTCCCAGTTACCCACATGATGACTAGAGGGTAATCCATGCAGATTTGTGCCATTTGACCCCTCAAGCATGGTGGAAGGTTGGACACTCGCATCTTGGGTATATCCAACAGAATCTGCCCTGATCATAACCAAGCAGATACAGCACACACAGGCTGGTCATGGGAGTGGGGGGACAATGTTCCCTGTGCTGCCAAGGGTTAAAAGCAAGGTCCAGATCCACAAGAAATCCTGTGAGGAGAAAAGCACAACCCAGCAATTCAGGCATGTCTCACCCCCGTTCAAATGACATTGTTTCAGTGCCGTCTGCCTCACCCCTCAGTGGTAATTACAGACTTTCACTACAGGGGGAAGAGAACACGGTGGAAGAAACCTTCATTACAGACATCTCCAAGAGAAAAGCAACCCCAGTGTAATGTCTCAGGCACACAGCCAGGATCAGCCACCAAAGCAAAACACATTTAGGACAAAAATAAAAGGGGGAGAAGTGTTAAGTGATTTGGGAAGATCAGAAGCCCACCAGGTTGGCTGCTGTACAGTGCTGGGTGTGGGGAGCACTTTGGAGGAACTGGAATGCTGCCCTGCTTTTAAGTGGTGCGGTTTGCATTTACATTCTTCCTTCCTTCCTCCTTCTCTGGGTGCTTGTTTTCCCTGATGTCTGCATGTGTCCCTTTGTCACCCCTGGCAAACACCAGTGGGCTGGGAATGGATGGTTTCCCTAGGCTTCCTAGCTTGATGTTTGTCAAAGGGACAGATAAAACTGTAGGTGTCCTTGGCTGACCCCTCTCCCTTTTGCACACCTAGCTTAAGATATACACTCAAGAACAGGCTTCTTGTACTCAAAGCTGGGGGCTCCTTCTCACCATGTGTGTATCACAGGGGCCCAAAGTTTGAGTTTTGTTAGAAAGGATGCAAGAGGGTTTTTCTTCCCCATAGGCCATGCATCCATTACAGCCCATGACTGTATCCTACTGCTCTGGTGCATCTGTGAGGGTTGGCGTTGACCTACCCTCAGGTGGCTGACACCTCTGGCAAAAAAATGGTCTCATTTCTGCTGGTTTTTTTCCTCATCCCAACTTTCTGTTGACAAGTGGCATAGGTCCAAGCTAAGTTGCTCCTCTTACCCCTGGGCATTCACATGTGTGAAACTGAGAACCACTATCATGGCATGGTAAACTCAGTGTTTGTGGGAGAGGTCACTTCAGTGACAAAATTTTCCAACAGAGCCCTTTTTTGTTGCTGGTGGTAACACCTTGTTCTTGCAGAATCTGGGTTTTGATGCTACATTAGAAAGATCCTTCAAACCAATAGGCCTTGTCCCCGGGCAGCTAACAGCAGGGATGGGAGAGGACCAGGAGGAGAAAAATGTTCAATCAGAGTGCTATTAAGATGTGTCTAGGGAACTGGCTGAATTTTAATTGTTCTTTCCTACTCAGTGAGTGAGCACAGGAAAAGATTTACCTTCTGGCCTTTCCATTTGGGCATGTTGACATTTCCAGGCGGCACTTTCCTCTGATGGAGAGGTTTGACGTCAGGTGGGCTGATTAAAGCCTGCAGTGCCTCTGACTCATTTGGCTACGTCCTGTGCAACGGGATTTGTAATGTGTCTCTTGTCTTTCTTTCACTTGTTATGGTTGGTTTTAAATAAATAAAGCTAAGCTCAATTCACAACTTCAGGGAAGATGCAGCTCGGCTCAGGCTCAAATACGCATTGCCATGGCAACAGATGCTGTCAGGCACACACAGACGTGTCACTGTCAGCAACGAACTCCCCTGCCCTCCTCTTCCTGCCCAAGCAGTGCACAGGGCTGGGGCTGGATGCAGGAAAGCCGGGTGAAGCTGGCACTGTCCACACCACTTGGGCATGCAGTTTTTCTTGGGAGCTGGCCTCGCTGCTCTCCCAGTCTCAGGAGAGCTCACCTGGGCCAGCCAACTGCCCTCTTGCTGAGCAAGAACTACTTTGGGGGAAGCCCTGGTGAATGAAGTTGCCCCTAGTATGACTTTCTCAACTTGCAAAAAAGAGGGGAGGGACTACCTGGATCAACAAATCTCATACAGCTGCTGCCAAGTGTGGCATGCTCTTAATGCATGGATTGAGATCTGAAATAAAGAAATAAAAATTATCAGCTGCCTTCCATAAGCCCCACTGAGCAAATACCTCATGATTGCTAGAGAGATGCCCAGAAAGGAAACAGAATTGGGGAGAGATGTGGTTTCTGCAGCTGACTAGATAGGTTAGCCAAGGCAAGGCAAGGCAAGGCAAGGCAAGGCAAGGCAGTAAAGTCCCTGGGTCCTCTGTCCCAGAGTACCTGTGTCTCCTTGGCATACTGAGCAGGTCCCTTTGGTGCTGCCATTTCCTGTACAGATTTTGATTAATCAAGAACTTGAGTGTAGCAGCAGCCCAAAACATGAAGCATGAAATATGGCCGAAGGCAGCATCACTAAGAAAGTGGCTCTTTGGAGTGCTCAAGAACTCCCAGCCCGTGGCTCTGCACCTCTGCATCTCTAACATCCACTGATCATACAATCATCAAAGTTGGAAGAGATCTTTAAGATCACCAAGTCCAAACATTTACCCAGCAGTACCACTGTAACCCTTAAACCACTAAAATCATATCACCTAGCACAGATCCAGATGACTCTTAAACACCTTCAGGGATGGTGATTTCACTACCTCCCTGGGCAACCTATTCCAATGTCTGACCACCCTAACACTGAAAAGTTTTTTTCTAATACTTAATCTGAATCTCCCCTGTCTCAGTTTAAGGCCATTTCCTCTGGTTCTTTCACTGCAGGCATGGTAGATGAGATGAGTCTCCACCTGGACATGCTCCAGCACCTCAATGTCCTTTCTAAAGTGTGAGGCCCAAACTGAATGCAGTACTCGAGGTGTGGCCTCATCAGTGCTGAGTACAGGGGCGAGATCACTGCCGTGGTCCTGCTGGCCACACTATTCTTGATACAGGCCAGGATGCCATTGGCCTTCTGGGCCACCTGGACACGCACACTGGATCATGTTCAGCCACTGCTGAACAGCACTCCCAGGTCCTTTTCTGCTGGGCAGTTTTCCAGCCACTCTTCCTCAAGCCTGCAGTGCTGCCTGGGGTTGTTGAGACCCAAGTGCAGGACCCAGCACTTTGAATTATTGAACCTCATGCAGTNATTGAACCTCATACAGTTGTCCTCAATCCATTGATCCAGCCTGTCCAGATCTCTCTGCAGAGCCTTCCTACCCTCCAGCAGATCAACACTTCCACACAACTGAGTGCCATCTACAAATTTACTGAGGGTGCTATCAATCCCAATGTTCAAGTCATCAATAAAGATGTTAAACAGGACCAGCCCCAAAACTGAGCCCTGGGGAACACTGCTAGCAACCAGCTGCCAAATGGATTTAGCTCCATTCACCACAACTCTCTGGGCCTGGCCATGCTGCCAGTTTTTTACCATTGAAGAGACCACCCATCCAAGCCGCGAGCAGCCAGTTCTTCTAGGAAAAGATTTACTAGAGAAATGAGAGATTCTGGTTTGTGTGGCAAACAGGGCTAACAGTGTTGCCAGTTTTTTTTCTCCAAGTATCTCATGACATTTAGCAGTTTTCTCAAAGCCTGAGCATCTGAAGTTCTGGGAACGTGGAAGCTTCTCGCCTTCCCTGCTCTTAGGTGACTTCTGACAGTTGCAAGGGAACTGGCTGAAAATGCACTCCGCTGGCTCCGACATGGGCGGGCAAACCTAGGAAACCATCATTTACTGGTTTTAATCCCATTATTTTTAGATCACCCCCATTGACTGAGCTTTGAATTACAGTTTTTGGTTTGGCTTGTGGGTGAGCACAACATACACAGGAAAGTGTTTGAGTGCTGTACCACTGACCTGAGCTGCACTAAGAGGCAGCATATACCCCGCTGGACCTGTACAGAGGCACGAAGGGGTACAAAACAATTGAGCCAAGAATCCAGTCTTCTCAAATAGATCTCTAGGACTGGGGAATGGTTTCTAGCTTAATCCTCATTTTGTAGGTTTAATGCTTCCCCATGTGGGATGCCATGTCTTTTTTCTACCACAGATGATTTGAAATTAACCTTACCTCCTACAGTCACTGCACCCTGCCACACTGGGGAAGTTAATAGCATTGGAAGAGTTTGAACTTGTGAAATGTTTCTATGACTGCATAGATTGAGCCACATTACCATGACAAATCACTGAAATCTGAGAAATCTAATTTACAACACAAATTTCTTTGTTTTTTGTGTCTTTCCCAACTCAAATTCAAGTCAGAGAGTGTCTGGATTGTGCAGCAACTCTAATCTAGCAGAACTGTGGGTGTAAGAGGGATGAAAAACAATTGCATGAGGTCTCCAGGGCTGGTCTACAATGACTCCAAACCCTAAATTGCTAATCCCTTGAACGTGGTTTACAACGGCAACGGATCCTGGCAGAGCTGTGTAACCAGTGCTTAAATAAAGGGGAGGCAGCAAGACCTCCTGAATCAGTGGCATCTGTTCTGGGAAGGGCTGGCCCAGAGACAGCCACAGCAAGAAGGTACTGAAACCCACTGTCTCCTCCTAGAAACAGAATTGAAAGTCACAAAGTAAAGACCCCTGCAACCAGCAGTGGCCTCTGATTAAAAAAAAATCCTTTCATGCACAGACAGTGGTTTGAGAAAGGAAAATACTGAACTGCAGTGAAACCTTGGAGAGTTCATGGCTGGGCACCTTGGAGTGGAAACACAAGAGGCATCAATTCAGGTAAAGCTCTATAGCCCCAGCCACTGGCTTCCATGTACAGGAGTGCTCCCTCCTCTCAAATTTAACTTCTTTCACAAAAGAACTGATTTTTATGGTGCTTTTATATGGGATAGTGTGAAAGTAACTCAGTCTTAGGAATGACAGAGATGAAAGTCTGCTTGGTGTCACCAAGCCACCTCTGAAGCCAGGAAAATCATGGTTCTCTGTAAACAGTTGGTGTTTTACCCCCGTATGAGAATTAGCATCATTATTTCCAAGTGATGGGGGCTGCCATGGTCTCTGCCAGAATGATAAACAAAACAAAGCACTGTGGTGTGGTCCTCCTGCCCCCTATATTGTACTCTCAGGGCTAGCAGACAGCAGAGGTATTTGGGCACTTAGCAGGCTCACTTCTTCCTTTAAAATGCACTAAATGAAATACTGGTAAAATACATTATATGAATGGCCCACATAACTTACTGCTGTCACTTATAACTGAGAAGGAACTGCAAAGAAAGGAACTGATATTTATAGGGGTGATAACATCCTTCTTTATTCCCAGGGCATGGCTTACAGTCCTATGAACCTTTTGCAGAACTCAGGTTTTCATAAAGTACCTGAAGCAGGGGTTTGAAAATGGAGAACCGTTAAAAAACCTCAGCACCCTAAACTCCACATCAAACCAGAAATGTTCCTCATGAGCAAGTTAATATATAAATATACTTCACATCATATCTTTCTTTCTGTGGAAGACCATTAAATTTCCAGGAAGTACCCAGTGCCTCCTGGCACAGACCAAGGGAGGCCGTGACCTGAGCAACAGCTGTAATGATCCCATTACAGACAGAGTATTTTGCAGTATTCTACACAAATATTAATTCTGGTGCCAGCAAGTAGTTTTGCCTCGTCTTTTGCTGCCTGGTCAATCCCATGTAAGTCACTCTTGCCTCACTGCAGGCTGCCATCCTCTCCTTCTTGACCAGATACCCAGTGGATTATTTTTGTCTCAGATCACATGGTCCCAATGGTACAATTACACACTGACCTCAAAGACTTGCTTTTAAAATTACCCTTCTTTAGCAAACCCTCTGTCTAGTGGGTTGGGTGGTTTTCTTATTTTTTATTTTTATATCTAAATGGTTAAATAGTGGGTGTGGTTGGGGAGGGAGGAAAAGAAGAAAGAGAAAGAAGCAGACAGAGCAAACAGTAGAGGAGACAGTTGAGAGGGTCACAAGTGTGCTCAGGAGGGGGAAGTCCATGTGCTCCAAGGAGAAGACACTTGGCTTCCTCTCCTTCCTCAGCAACATCTTCTCCTGGAAGGTCAGTTCTTCCTGTCAACAAATGTCACTTCACTACAGAGACGGTAACAGTCCCTTTTCCTCATAGCTGAAACTAGGGACTAATTCTTGGAATCACTACCTAAACCAGAGACCCAACAAACCAGCAACTTTCAAATACGGCGTGAAACTTGGAACTTTCCTGTAAATGCTCACAGATGTTAAACATTTTGCAAACAGAAAAGACAGAAAAGCAGCTCAGAAGGGCTCTGAAGGGCCTAGAGGCAAACAAGCCTAGGACAAGGGTAGGTAATCATAACTGTAGAGATGTGTTCACAGTGAAACACATGTAGGACAGGTGTCATCTGTCCATGTTGCTGTTCAGCTGACAGTTCCATCAAATTTTTGAAAGCCTTCATAGAATGCCTGAAACCTCTTCAGGAGAGATGAGCATCTTCTTTGAGGATGATGAGCTGGAGAGAATAGGACACCAGTCTGTCCTTGCAAGGAAAAAAACAGGGAAGCAACTCACAGGCTGACAGGAGAAACTTCAAATCTGCTGCAACTTCTCACATTCAGGGTGTGCACACTACTTTTTCAGTTTGCTACACAGTAGGACTTCCACCTCCACATTCCAATTAGCTTTAAAACCCATCTGAAATGGTTTTAAGGCTGACTGGAGCTGCAGTGAATTGGCTCCAAGTGACAAAAGGAGCTTTTGCTGGGCTGGTTATGAAGGTTGGCCTTCTAATAGCCACCTGTCACCTGGGCAGTGGCTGCTCTCCCATTGTGCTCATAATGGTCTCTTTCATCCTTCACATCTTCAGGTGTGCATATCTATTCCACACTGTCCTGCATACTTGATTTTCTGTAGCCTTTTCTGCACACTGGCTATGTCTCAGTCCTGACAGGATGAGCTCCCTTTGTGTCAAACCTCACCAACAAAAAGTCAAGAGTAGTACTTGGAGAGGAGGCCTGCAAACGGTGCCCTGATGTATTTGAGGAGAAGGCAACTGTCACTCGGGTGACTCCTGCTCTTTGTGGGAGTTCGATTGTGTAGGACAGATGCGAACACCATCAGATCGGAAATTATCTCTGCATTTTTGGTATAGTCCATGTTCCAACTGTTTGGGAGAAGGCAATCCTCTTCCCTTTGTTCTTCCTGCAGCTCCCCTTGGACACAGCATCTTTTCCCCTTCTCCACTTACTACACCATTGCGCTGGAGTGTTGCCTTGTGCTGTTGCACAGCTGGCTTCACCCACACCTGCAATGGCTGCATTTTATGGTGAGTGAACTGATTTTTGGTTTGGGGAGGGGTTTTTTTGTCAGTTTTGTGAAAAGCTTTTGAAGCCTGTGAAATTGAAATGGACTTGATATCTTGATGGAAGAGACAACAAGCTAGTTAGCATAGCATTGGCAGGGGCAGAAAGCAGTATCAGAGCTCCAGTTAAGTGGTACCTATAAATGCTGGCAAGGGACACAATGATGATGAACAGGCATCTGTGCACTTACCACTTCTCTCATTTGGGTTTAAAAAGCCAAATCCACCTATCAGCATTTGCTGAATAGAGTTTGTTTCACGAATATCAGTCAGCAAGACATCAGTCAAAGGTATTCATCTATAAAATAAAAAAATTCAAATTCCAAACTCTGCTCCTTTAACGAGCTCTGGTAAAATTGCTCCCTTTTACAGTCCTGGGGTCAATCAATTAGCAGCTGCCTAGGGGAGAAACTTAATTAAGCTCAGATAACACAACAGAGGTTTCACCTCCTTGCCCTCTCTCTACACACATCCTCATTTACACATCTGGATAAAAGCTTCACTGCAGAGCCTGGAGAGAGCAATAGCTCCAAGCAGAGTCTCTGAGAGCACATGTGAGCTCCCAAAAAGCATTGCAAACTCTTGCATCATGCAGCGGCAGGAGAAGGCAAAGCAGCTCGGAAGCAAGAAGATCCACTCTGGCAAGCTGCTGCCACGGGGATAGGGTGTCACTGAGAACAACAAAAGGTGGTTTTACTGAGGAAACGTGGTGCCACGACTTATTAGTCTTCCAGCAGAAGCAGGAATCCTAGCGCTGCTCTGATGGTGCTGCTCTTGCAGCAGGAGCGAGCCAGCCATTCAGGACTAGTCTGACAAATCTGGCTCCAGCTGCTCGACTTTATTAACGACAGAAGCCCTGGAGGGGTGGGATCCAGAGGCATCACAGCGATTTTTTTCCCCTTTCCTAAGCACAAAAGACAGAAGTGGAATGTAGCTGAGGAATGCTTCGCCCTTGGAAGGGATGTAATAAATCTCCTTGGATGTGATATTTGGTTTATTTTGTGGGAGTCATTCAAAAGGAAAATGCAGATTGTGGGGCTTAGTGCTCAGCCTATGCTGGCAAAGGATCCCCGACAAAGAATGTCCATTGGCAGGGAATTTCCTGACTTTGCAAGTGAGCAAACGCCTCTTTCTCAGTTACTCTAAAAGCTGTTTTGTTATTATATAAAAGGTTCTGTAAAGCAGACAGTGACCAGTTCTACTCCAGATCCACCAGAAGAAGGACAACTAATCATCAGCTTTATTTGCAGGAGGAAGGATTTGTGCTATGCTCGAGAAAGTGCTTTTTCTCCAGGACGGTCTCCTGGGCCGCAGGGGGCTGCTGGGGAGGCTGCGGCATCCCAATTGCTGGAAGCGTTTAACGCCCATGTCACGCTCTGCTCCTGGGTGACTCCACCTTGGAGAGGGGGGGATAGCTTCAGAGATCTCTTGAAGTCCCTGCTAGCCCTCTGGTGATTATTACTGTACGATTATTATTTAATAGCAGGAGTTGCCACCTTTGGCATAGGGGCTTAAGGAGGATTCTTCCTATGCTGAAGGTCACTGGACCTAGGGATGCGTTAGCAGGCAGAGGTCGGGGAAGAAGAAAACAGAAGGGTACTGATGTGCAGGTGGATTGGATTTACTGCAGCAGTATGACAAAGAAAAAGCCCAAAGGTGACTATGGACCCACCACAGAGCAAGATGACACTAGGCTCACTGAGAGACGTGGGCAGGGAAGAGGGAAAGGATTTATCCTGGGGTCTCAGGTCTACAAGAGAACTCCCTGGGGAGGTCATGACAAAGGCCAGATGAATGGCTGTAAGCCACCTGGGAACCTTAAACCAGGTTTCAAAGGGACCTGGAAGGGAAGAGGAGCAGACTGCATGGAGCCAACCAGAGCTGTCTGCAGCAGTTCCACTGTTGAGAGAATCACCACAGTAGAAGGTAGAGGGGGCAATCAGCCATTAGGCATATACAAGCTATTTTTCCATAGTAAATACTTAATTATTACCACTGGTGGTAGAGTTCCAGCTGTGAAAAGCCCAAAGCCCTTCCACCTGCCTGTTTGGATGGAAGTGGTGTAGCCTGAGCAGGCAGAGATGCCATTAGAGCACCAGGACACCTGGGGAGAGGTGGGAGTGTGGTCCCTAAACACACTCAGTGAACCCCAGAAACTGCCCAGGCTAAAAGTGGTGGCATCACTAATGGAGACCACAGTTCAGAGGGGTCAGGCACACAAACCTTTATCTTGTCACTCTGCTCATCCTCCGGAAATACAACTTTGCTCACTCCATCAGGTTACTGGAGATTCCCCTTTCTCATCTGCTTATGAGAGGAGATTAAAAAAGATACCAGATGTTTGCTAAGATTTTTATTTCCTAGAAGAGAACATGTTTGCACCACTCAGTGGAGGGATGAAGGCCTCTACAAGAGATTGTAAGAGTCCTTCAGTTTGTTGCCCGCCATTGTCACTTGCTGGAAATTACATGTTTTCAGTGTCTCCTGTCTTGTCAGGGAACACAAATATCTTCTGTGCTGCACCCTGTGTTTTCATATGGAGAGGAGGTGCCTGTGTGAAGCAAGTGACCTTATCAAGAAATCAGCACTCTTGGGTTATTACCAGGGCTGGACTGAGCACTTTGCTGCTGTTATCACTGCTATTGATTTTACATTTATAGAGAGCTGCAAATTTACACAGTGCTTAATAAACACAAAGTTTCCTGGACTACAACTAGTATAGGAGAACTGGGAGGTGTTTAAAAAAAAAAAAACACAACACAATTAAAAAAAAAATTACATTATATTTCTATGTTATTTTTTCCACTACAGTTGTAGGCTGAAGATTAAGGGAGCTGTTGCCACACTCCCTTATGGCCACACACACATCGAGACATTGCAAGAGCAAACAGATCTAACATCTTCCCAGACAGAATGACAATTTTATACCATTTATCCCACTGATGTCATCCAAAGTTTTGGACAGAGGGGTCTAAATTGTGTTGGGTAAGAGTAAACCAGCAGAACACCTTGGGTTCTACTACTGCTGTGCCACTTAAAATTTCACCCAAGTTTTTCAAAGATGCAGGCATTTTCCTCCTGCAAGAGTGGGGCTGTGAGTCTCGAACCAGGATACAACATGGGACATTGCTGGACTGAGGTATCTATGAGCAGGAAAGTGATAGTTGAATTAATTCCCTCAGGGCACAGCACCACTATCACCACAAATACTTTGACTCTGGACAAATTATTTGTTCATCAGCTTAAAAATTAAACCCTTTTGTCTTGTGGGTGTTTAAAGAATACGTTTTTTCTAAAGGAATCTCTGAGAGCAGAATTAACATCCCCTGTCACCTCCACCATACATCCGAAATTATCACTTTGTGTGACACTTTGTGGCAGAGAGACTCAAAAGAAGGAAAAGGAATAGGAAACAATCATGGGGAAAGGGAAATTGGAAGATGCAAGGGGAAAGTGGAAGTCATGTGGCCCTGACAAAAAGGAAAGGAGCACATGCTGAATCCAGATAATCTCTGAGGAATTAAATAGGCAGGTTAAACAACTCCTGAGTGAAAGCACTAGGTTAGGCTCCAGATCTGAGTCATCACATATTGGTGATCAAAGGGGACTAGACAGCAGTAAGTTTAAGCCCGGTGTTTGGGAAGCGCTCAGGTAAGTGGAAACAAACACCTGAAGGTGATGTTTGAGGGAAAAAACCCCAAACCAAACAAAAAAACCTCCCCAAACAAAAAAGGCTTTACATGCAGAGATGACATGTGGTACAGCAGAAACTCTGGCAGGAAACCCTGTGAGATACATGCTCCCGCCAAGAATTCGGGTTGTCTGCTGTGAGTTCTGTCTTCAGCTCCTCCCAAGGAGTTAAAGTTCTGCCACTCTTCACTCACTGCTTTTGCTGCAGACCTGGCTGTGAATCAGGCGCACCGCTCACACAGTTTACCTTGGCAGGATGTGAATGTCTGCTGCGGGCTACAGGGTGTGGACAAGTGTGCCCAGGCCCTTTCTGCACAGCTTCTCCATATTCTCTAGAGGCTGGCATGGATGAATGGCCCAGCCTTGGAAAATATTATCATCTCCCAGAGAATGCTGGTTCTGAGCTGTACCCAAAGGAAGCCAGGCTGCACTCAGGGGAAAACTTAATAACCAGCTGGGAGAAACTCCCTGGGCTCTACACACGGAGGGAAGCATAAACCTCCGTTTTTGAGAAGTTCACCTGAGAACATTCCCCTACATCTTAGCCTTGACACTGGGCTTTCAGCCCAGTATGTGCCTATGTGCCATACACAGTGCCACCTAGTAGATTTTTGGAGTGCTGGGCATGTACAGATGTAGCATATTTATTTGTCTGCCTCTTTCACCAGGCTATCCCAAAATACTTGACCAGGTGTTAACAGCTTGACACTCCAACATCCCACAGCAGAACTTCCCCAAGTACTGCTTCTAGCGAGAAGCTCCCGTACATCCAAATGAAGTTCTGCAACCACCTTTCCAGGTATCCTCTGAAGCTCTCACGTAGAGGCCAAAGGCAATCTGTCCTGTTCTATGATCCCACAGGGAATTGCATATTGTTCTAAATGTGAATTTTTCCTCTGTATGTGACTGCCTATCTTAGCAAAACAATCATGAGGGCTAAGCCATGGTGGTTCTGTTGTGCACAATGTTACTGCAGAGTCCTTGCCAGTGCTCTCCACTGAACATTTCAACTTCACTTTAACCCACCATTGCTCCATCAGTACATTAAGATGTACTGATGCATCTGCCAGGCACAGGTCATGTGATTCAATTTGGAGTTTTTCTACACAGGCCAATAGATATCAGAGTCTGTGTATGAGCATATACAAGTTATTTTCAGCTCGTCTGTGATATGCAATTCCACCCACCAGGTTTGCAGAGATATATTAATCATGGAGGTGTCTAAAAGAAGGGGTCCTGAGGAAACATCTGTCACCTCCTCAAGCTTGTGAGGGAGGAGGATGAAGCATTCAACTCCACAACTTAGTGAATTTTCTTTTAGCTCTAAGAAAGCAGAGAGCAGCAAGTCTTTCTGACACAGCCCAGACGCCCTGGCAGTTGGATATTCTCATTGACTTCACACTGCATTTGACCTGGGAGTGTAACACAGGCAATACTGAAATGCTCAGCAATTTGGATGACATTTGTGCCACCTCACCCTTATCTTCAAAAGAAATGGATTGATTAAATTCCCTTTTGTTTCTGTGGGGTATTTTTTCCCCCAAATTGGCTGGTGGTTGGCCCTTTGCACCCGATCTCTTAATCAAAGCAAACCAAGAACTTGCCGTGCTGGAATCTACTGCCGGCTGTTCTAGTCCTGAAACCTGCCACCGCCTGCGCTGGTGAAGCGTGCGGGCCAGAGCCGCGCCTATCCTACAGATACTTCCCTTTCTACTTGAAAAATCAGGAAGAGCCGTGAAGTTGTTTACTTGCGCTCTCTCAATCTCTCTCTCTCTTTCTCTCTCTACCTTTTGAAGTGGTCTGATCTCCTCTCTTGCACCTCAACCCCACTCACTCTTTGCTGCCCGTCTTAGTGGAGAAAACCGCAATGGAGCGATGTAAGCTGAAAGCGAACTCCCCGGCCCCGCGGGTGCCCCAGCCGCGGGGCCGCCATCAGCCCCGCCCCGCCCCGCGCGCGCTGACGNGTCCGTGTTCTTGTCCGTGCCCGTGTCTGTGCTTGTGTCCGTGCTGTAGCTGTGTTCTTGCCTGTGCCCATGCCCGTGCTGGGGCTGTGCCCTTGTCCGCATCTGTGCATGTGGCCTTGTTGGTGGCGTGGCCCTGGCCGTGCTGTGCCCGTGGCTGTGCCCGTGGCATTTTGGCTGTGGCCATGGCCACATCCGTGTCCATGCCTGAGCCTGTGCTGTGGCCGTGTGCCTTTTTGTCTGTGGCTGTGCTCATGGCCATGGCCTTTTTGTCTGTGATATATTCCTTGTCCCTTCTTATGCTGTGGCTGTGGCTGTGACCATGGTCATGGCAAGTGTCCTTGTCCACAGCCATGCCATGGCCATGACTGTGCTGTGGCAATGGCTGTGTCCATAGCCTTATCCATGCCATGCCCATGTCCTTGTCTGTGCCTGTAATGTGTCTGTGGCCGCGGCCATGCTAAGGCTGTGGCCTTGTCCGTGCCTGTGGCAATGCTGTGTCCGTGCCCATGCCCGTGCCTGTGCCATAGCCATGGCCGTGCCAGTGTCCGCACCATGTGCACCATGAGTGCTGACCCAAGCCTCGAGGCCGAGGTTGTTTTTGTAGATAAACCTACACGACGGAGCCACTGCCCGGGCCGTAAAAGGAGAGCTGAGTATTCCCTTCTCCCATGTACCCCCTCCCCGCCTCCCGCACCCCCCAAATTATCGGTGATTTTCCGGAAAGTTTGCGCAATTTTTCCCGTAAAACCCGCAGGTCTTTAACGTCATTTTAGTCAGACAAAAACCCAAACGACAAGCACCCCAAGCCCCGGAGCNGCGCGCTCCCGCGGGCAGCGCGGGGCGCCGCGGGAAAGCGCCGGGAAGAGCGGCCGGCCCGGGTCACGCCTTAGGACGAGCTTCGGATGAGCGCGGCGGAGCTGCGGAGCAGGCGGCAGGTCTGCCCAGTCCTTATATCGAGCTGTCCATTCCAGCAGAGAGGAGCTGCCTCCCCTCCGTCCCTAAGCAAGGCCGTGGGAGAGAAGTCCTCGAATGGCTGCTCTGGCTAAGCAGCCACTTCTTCAGCTCCAACTCAAAACATACTGGTTTTCACTAAGCCATCCAGGAGGGAAGCTTTCCTTGGAAGACGCAAGACAGAGACGATACTAAAGCTGCCTCTTATAGGAGAGGCCATTGCGTAGGGGTTCTTGTACGTCTTTGCATCACTGCACTGATAGCCGAGCACCAGCCTTGTCCGAATGCCAGAACAGGTCCAAGTTATAAACACGGAGGAAGATTTTGAAGGAAGAGATGACTGAGGATGTATTACCTGTCCAAGCTGACTGTTTCCCTACTGAATAAAGCTGACTCTGTAACTTAGAAGAACAGTTTGAATGTTAGAGCTGGTTTTCACTGGCAGCTTGGCCTCTAAGCGGAATGCTGTGAGCAGCATGACATTTCATGCCAACTGCGAACTTGCTGAGAGGCTGGGGAAAGACCCGACACTGAACCCCCAGCAGCCACGGCTATACTGGTGGGAGTTGCTAGCTGGCATCTGGCTCCAGTCTGTCTCCACTGCCCTGGCAGCAAGGTGACCGTGCAGTGAGAAGTGCTCCTGCTCACTGTGTGTCAGTATGTTGATGGTGTCATGTCATCTGTTCCCTGCAGGAGCCTGGGTTTGCAGCGCAGAAGGATGGGATAAGTGAGGAATTAATTCTTTCCACTTTTGCAGTCTTTTGACTTATGTCCTGAATTGCATCAAACACCTACCTTTGGCAAAACCGCCCAGTATTTAAAACAAAATCCAAACAAAGCTAGAAAACTAAAGTTCAGAGTTAACCCTGGTTAGCTCCCCACTGCTGTAAGAACTAGGATTTGTAAAGCATTCATAGTGTTTGGCTGAAGGGAAAATCCCATATTCAAGAAGTGATCAAAGTTGTATCAGATAGAGGATAATTAGCAGAACATGGGAAGTTTCACGGACGTTAATGTTCTTGGTGACAGCAGACTGAACTGGCAAATATACATTTGACAAAGTGATGTAAGCCAGTAGCAGATCACCTTAATCAGATGGATAGAAGAAGGAGCTGCGTAAGGGCATCCTTACAGATTCTTCACACGTGCAAGAGCTGATTGCCAGTGCCATTGCTGTGTCAGTATCTTTAATGTTTTATCTTTGATGTTGGCTCAGCACACTCTAGGACCTGCGGTTTCTGCATAGAAGTAGCTCTTTAGGCTGCCTTGGGTTGCCAAGCTGTCTCCAGGTCATGCAGAGGAAAGAACATCCATAGAAACAGAAGTGGAAATCAGTGGAAGATCTATAAAGTGATGCCAACTTATGAAAAATCTGCAAGAAACATGGCAGTGAAGCTGAACACACTGTGTATTGCATTTGGTAAGAAACTACACAGAAAATTATCGGTATATAAGCTGGGAAGTATAAAGAATTATAAAATGCATGTAAGGGCTGAGCTGTCTGCTCCAGAGAGAGCATGGGCAGAGTTCTCCCAGCCACAAGGCACTGCAGAGACTGCAGCGAAGTGCAGCAAGCGGAGCATCAGACACGGAAGACTTCAGTCTGAAGTCCACATCATGGACACCAGAGCTGACAATGTTAAAGATAGAAATAGGAAGCTGCTCAGGAGCAGCTTATCCTGGAACAGTTCACCGAACATCCTATTCCTTTTAACAGATATTCCATGGGCAGTTTCTCAGTTGTAGTGCATACTTATTTAAAGGGGGAAATATCTGGATAATTGACAAGTCCTTCAGGAGATGGCAACTAAATGTAAAAAATTATATACTGAACGAAGACATAGATTCCAGTGAGCTTCTGGGGACTGCAGATTTTGATTTGCTTAAAAAGTAGTCAGAACCAGAGTCTGGAGAAATTAATCCCTGAAAGGTTGTTTGGGGGTTTTTCTGCCTACAACAGTACTCAATTACTGTTTCTGATACTATAATCTACTTTAATAAGCAAATTCCCTCAAACAGCAGTTGGCCCTAATGTATCCCGCTTCTTTTCCCATGTCCTTGGCCACATATTGCTTGCTGTGCTAAGTGCTAAATGGCTCTTGGAAAGTGCTAAGAAGGTGTTGTGAAAGGGCTAAGCTGAGTTTCATGAACAACTGCCTGTACAGAGAAATAGTCCTATTGATAGGTGATGTCAGGAGGCTCAGTAGCAGCCTGGTTGAAGACCCTTGTTTTGACAAGATCGGAGAACTGAACTTAACTTGTCTTAAGATAATTTAAATGAGACCTTTTCATCTTGTGGAAGTGAAGGTTTCTTCGACCCTAACTGAAATAAAACCACTGAATGCTTTGTCAGAAATATTTGACAAGATCAGTATGTTCCTGTAACCAGGTCAAGTTCATCCTCTCTGCCTGCTCTGCCAGCAGCCACCTCAGCCATCAGTCTCGGCACTTCGTAATTCTCAGAAGTGAAAAGCGGTTCCTGAAAGACGATGGAAAAGAAGGCCCTGATGCAAACTTGTCTTCTGAAGCCCCAGACAAAGTCAGGAAGAATCCCAAAGTATCCATACTGCAAAGAGGCACTGACTTGCCAATGCCGGTTTAAACATTTCCCAGCTAATCACCGTTGTCTGGCCATTGGCAGAAAGAAAAAAATGGACTGATGTGTTTTATTTTCTCCAACAAATGGCAGCATGTTGGGGCCACCAATAAGCATTACCCAGTGTATAAACTACCGTCTACAAGTTTGGAGGAGAAGCTCCACCATAGAAGAATCCCCTTACTGGCAAGAACGTTTCAAAAAAGGGGAGCAGATGGGGTCTTTCAAGTAAAGCAGTTTTCCTGGTGAACCATCTCAGTCTGAGGTTACAGCTTGTTTGTCTTTGTAAGTGTTGGAAGATGTGGGTCTTGCCCTGTGTGCACATGAATTGGGATCACAAGACACCCCTTTGCACTGTTAGTCACTGTCACTTGGGGCATCTCTGTGACACTGGGCTGTCACACATGGATTTACTCCAGGGAGTGCTGACATGGACTGGCTTCCAGCCCGAGTAAGCAAACACTCTGTGACTAATCGGCAAAGTTACTTATTTTAACTCTAACCCAAAAGATTTGCAAAAAACAACTCCTTCTTAGTTAGTGATTATTTTGTTTATTTTATGGGATGCTTCAGATACTATGAATTTCTGTATAAAATAGATGTACATGAACATTGAGGGCTGCCTTGATAATCGTTTTAATTTTGTAATTAGATTTTTGCAATTACTGCAGGTTAGATGCTTGCTAATGCATTTAAATCAGTCCAATGAATTGGGTTTTTATACTAACAACACATTTTAAAAGCACATGCTTCCCTGAAGAAGCATAGCATCTGTAACTGTTTTACTGAGCTATTTGGGTTTGGAAATGTGTTTATTATGAAAAATGCCACAGAGCCCGTTATGTCCTATGTAGTGTTTGCCATGTAAGCTATTTATAAGGCAAGCTATTTATAAGGAAAGTCATTCATAAGGAAAGAGAGTTATTTATAAGGAAAAGCTAGGCTCATCTCATTTTATAGTTGGAGTTGTTGTGGCACAGGGACAGGTGAAAAGTTTCCTCAGTGTCATGCAGCAAATCTGAATAGTCTCAACTCTCACTACCTGCCCATCCATCCCTCTGCCTGCTCAGTCACAGTGCTCTTTGTTCCTCTCTGCCCCACTCCACAGTAAACAGCATAGTTCAGTTTTCTCACATCCTTCCAGCTATGGTCTACTGCAGGGGACACAACTTCCTAAGTAATGGTGGGTCTCCATGGAGCTTCTCCACTTCCCAACTTTTACGAGAACCCTACGTTTCTTGATCGATTTTCAAGACCAGTATATATGTGCTAATCCCATTTCATCCAAAAGACAGGAGATATTAGTCACTGGATTTGGCCAGTGGGGGCTGGCAAACCCATATTTGTCACTTAGCATTAGCTAGGCTTTTCTTCTGCTGGTTGAGAAACAGGGTGAAAAACTCAGTGGGTTTCAGAATTTTTCTGTGTTTTTGGTTTTATTGTTTCCTCAATGAAATTCAAAGCTCTGGTATTTGAAGAAAGTGCAGCCAGCTCTAGAGAAGACTGAAAACATGGAGGAAAATATTGTCAATTTTTTCCCCATTTAAATCACAACAGAGACTAGTAGCTACTGAAACAAAAACTGTCCACATGGATACAGGCAGACAAGCAGGGACTGCTTGCACTGACAAGGACTTAGGCACTTTATACTGCCTCCTGGAAGCCTCCCTGGATCTCCTTACCAGGATGTTAAGAAATGGCTCAGCAGGAAAGGCCAGACACATAATTCATGGCCTTTTACTGCCAGCTGCCACAGGGTTTCTCCATAACTTGGTAGGTAGGAGGAATTTGCTCTGCTTTCACTGTCAAATTAAATGTTGGCATCTGGGGGGTTTACAGCAAAATAAGTAATTTTGTCTTCATTTCTGGGATGGCATAGTTCAGCCGTGGCCAGCCTGAGCATGTGCCTTGAGCTTGTTTCCATCTGCATCCTGCATTTGCTGCCCACTGTCAGGCCCAATCATACCTACAGCATCCCTGGATGAAGTTGGTCACAGCCTGGTGAAGGACACTGCGCACGGCCACCTCTGTAGCTCTGTGACCTCATGCCCTTATGACTAAATGGCAGGGATTTTCAGATCTTCCTAGGGTCTCTGTTTTGAAGCAGAAACCTCTATTTGTCCCACTCCCAGCAGCCACTGAGAACCCAATGGTTACTGTATCGTTCTCTTTCATTCTCTATCGTTCTGTATCATCCTGCTCATGTTAAACAAACCTCCTTAATCTTCCAAAGCCTCTTCTCAGGTTTGCTGCTGGGCTGTGAAACGCTCCATTTGTGTCTGTCATTCCCCAGGCTAGGAAGAGCAACCTGGTCATCTGCTGCATTGTGCACCCAGCACCCTGCATTAGCTCAGCCTTTTTTTGGAACAGCATCATGCTGTTGACTCCTGTTCAGTTCATGGCTGACACCCTGAGCTTCTTTTCTGCAGTACTGCTGCCTGGCCACTTACTCCCCATTTTCCCTTTGTGCTTTTGATTTCTTCCTCTTAAGTGTAGCACTTTGCACTTTTCTTTACTGAGTCGTTGATTTTCTCCAATTTAGCAACATCATTTTGAATTCTCAGTCCATCCTCCAAACTGTTTGCATCTTCTCCCAGCTAGATGATGTCTGCAGATTTTATGAGTACTCTTTATTCCCTCGTCACAGGTTGTTAATGAAAATACTGCATAAAATGGATTCCACACAGATGTTGGAAGGATCCCGTTTGAAAATTCCTCTGACAGAGAACAATAGATAACTGGGTTTTAAAGCTATTTTTTTAACCAGTCAGGTGCCTACTTTATGAAAATTTTCATCTAAACTGTATTTTCTTTGTTTTCTTAGGAGAATGTTGGGTGGAATGGTGTTCAAACCTTGTAAGAATCAAGATGAATGACAACAGTTACTTCCTCCTTCCCTGCAAAGAAAGGTGTCTGGGGCCCATGCTGACCTAAGCTGAGAAAGGTATTTTTCTACAGGCTTGTACTGCTTTATCAGTTTCCAATCTTCAGTTCAATTGCTGCAATTTTGTGTGTAGCCACAGCCTGAGTAATTGTCTCCAGTATCTCCGTGATTAAAGCTCATTCAAAATTCCAGCAAGCCTCAATAAAACATTTTCCTCCCTTGCTACAACAATATATAGTCAAAGATCAGGGATTTTTTTTATAATTCCAAATTCAGCAAGGGAGAAGTTGGCACTAATACACACATAGCAGCAAAAAACGCCTTTGCAAAACCACAAAGATGTAGGTAGATTCTTGAAGACATTTCCTACTTTGTAAAACCCACATTCAAGAAAGCACGCTGATGTGTGCTAATAGCTGTGTATCCCCTCAGTCTAATGATTTTCATTTATGTACTGTTCTGTACTACTATGAAGTTCCTGATGCAATCAGTATCATTGCAAGAAAGTAAAGCTGTTCTTGCAGATGAGTTACAAATACTCATTAGCCATCAGATGTTACATGAGACAAGCATTTCCTATGTCTTCATTATACTATGCACTTTTTTGTGCTGTTTATTGGTCACCTCTGTTCTTAATATCCTCCATCACTCCAGTATCTAAGCAACTTGATCCCACATACACGTGGGTTAAATAGTGGCCCACCTCTCAGAGACCAGAGACCTGTTTTTTTTAGTACTTTATCTGAAGGAATGAATGGTTATGATTCTGTAATATTGGAAGTGACTAATCCAGTGTTGTAAATGGGATAAAGGGAAATGGCATGTATTTTGAGAACAAACAGTAATCATTGACACAGTAATTTGCATCCCTGGATGTTCTAATAACGACTAAGTATCACTTCCCCTTGTTTGCATAAGGAAGAGGAGGCAGAGAAATCCAGTGATTTGGCTAGTGCACCACCAGCAAGCCACTGGAAAAGAGAAGATCTGAACGCAGATCACTTTTCTTGCACTTTGTTTTTCTGTTTTCTGCTACATGTTTGAAATACAGCATTGCAACAGGTGTGATCCCTTCAAGTGCTAAAGTCTATGTAAGGGCTTCCATAGTTCATGCCAGAAATAGTCAACAAGAGCTGGTCAAGACTGTGCTGGATTTGAGAGACATGGGGCACAGTGTGTTGCCTTCAGAAGAGCTGGTTTGGATGGGTGGCTTGGATTTCCTGACAATTTACGTATATTAAGTGCCAGCAGCCTCAATCTGTGCTGTCTTGCTGATGGAACTAACAGATTTGTGCTGCCAAAGGAAACTTTCTGCTCTTCAGAAACTGATTGCAAAGGACCAAAGTATATTCAGTGACCCTTCTGCTTCATAACCAACTTACATGGATTTAAAGGGAGGGTACTCACTATGAGTGGATCCTAAGGGTGTATTTGTATAGTGAGCAGCTGTGCACAAACATTTCTAGAAAGGCAGCCCCCTGGAAGTCAGAACCACTGCATCAGGTGGATGGAGTGTGGCAAGCTAAAAAGCAAATATGTTTAATGTCTTAATTTTTAGAAAAAAATTAAGCACCTAAAGTACAATTTGCTTTGTACTAAATAAAGAGAGTGCAAAATACCATCAGTAGGATTGTGACAGCATTCTAAATTTTCTTTGAATTTCACACTGGCTGCATACCACAGGACAAGGGTAAATAGCAGTTAATACAACCTTTACTTAGCTTCTCCTGACAAATATAAAGGGTGAGGCAGTCTCACACTGACATATGGTCAGATATAGGCAAGATGTACCTAGAAAAGGTAATTCCTCTTTATCATAACTATTTATTTTCATGAGGTTTGGGTCCAAAGAGACGAGCAAAATGGGTAGAACTTACAGATGTCACAGGCCAAGAATACAATAATCTTTAACAAGGGTCTGTCTAGCACTTTTCTCCAGTTAACATAGCTAAACATGGGGATTAGACTTTACTGAATACACGAGGTAAGAGTTATTTGGAACTGTGTAGGATTCAGATAGAAAAAGCAAAGGGCAGAAGAGCAGAATCTCTAGCTGCTTGATATATCTCGGGCCAGAGAGAAGGACCAGAGCTGGTGATGGCCAGGCTCTCCTGCCAGAGTGGCCACACTGGCTCACCTGTGGGCAAGCATCTTCACAGAATGGGCAAGGTTGGAAGAAACCACTGGAGGTGATCTAGTCCAACCTCTCTGCTCAAGCAGGATACCCAAGAGCACTTTACTCAGAATGGCATCCAGATGGCTTTTGAGTATCTCCAGGAAAGGAGACTCCACAGCCTCTCTGGGGAACCTGTTACAATGCTTGGTCACTCACATGGTAAGGTTGTTTCTCATGTTCATGTGGAACTTCCTGTGTTTCAGTCTCTGCCCATTGCCTCTTGTTCTATTGCTTGGCAACACCGAGCAGAGCCTGGCTCCATCCTCTGACACCCTCCCTTCAGATACTGATAGGCACTGATGAGGTCCCTCTCTCAGTTGTCTCTTCTAGAAGCTGAACAGGCCCAACTCTCTCAGTCTTTCCTTGTAAGAGAGATGCTCCAGTCCCTTAATCATCTTTGTTGCCCTCCACTGGACCCGCTCTAGGAGGTCCATGCCTCACTTGTATTGAGGAGCCCAGAACTGGATCCGGTGCTCCATGTGAAGCCTCATTAGGACTGGGTAGAGTGGGATCACCTCTCTCAACCTGCTGGCAATGCTTTTCCTGATGCCCCCCCAGATACCATTGGCCTTCTTGGTCACAAAGGCACTACTGGCTCATGGACAGATTGTTGTTCACCAGGACCCACAGTTCCTTCTCCACAGAGCAGTGTTCCAGCAGGTCAGACCATGTCATCTTTCCAGCAGGTAATCTTCATGTGTTTCAGGTTTGGTGGAAAAAAAAAAAACGGAAAACCTCAACCAGTTATTAACCCCCAGCCTGACACCCACCTGAGAGCTTTGCAGGTGTGCTGTACCCTCCTCCTCCTCTTTGACTTTGCTTTACAGCAGAAGTGCTGCCGGGGGTTGTGAGGTCTCTTGTGTGCAAATAAACCTGCTGTGCTCTGTGATTGGCACCCTTTGGGCACCACTGCAATAAAGATGAAGGAATATTTGTTTACATTTGAGTAGGAGATCAGAAATTCGCTGATTCTGACTCATTGCCACAGTGCTAGATAACTAGGAGCAGCCTTATCTTTTCTACTGCATTTTTCAGCTGTTTTATTTTGTTTTTTCTCTCCCCCTACCATGTCTGGGAGTTTTTGTGACTCTTAGCTCTCTCTGGTTTTGCCTCCCTGGTCTTATTTCCCTTCATTTACTTTCTTCCTACACACTTCACTTCTTCAGCTTTCCCTGTGGCTTGTTCTTCTCGATTTCTCATTGTAAGTCCTTCTTTTCAGGCTTGTCACCCTCACAGGCTGTCTCAAACCAGTCTTCCCACAAATAGAGTGAGAATTGGAGACTTCTTGGCTGGAGAGGGGCACTACCAGGAAGAGAAATCTGGGAGCCAGGGAAGATGCAAGAGAGCAAGGAAGAAGGTAGAGGAAAAGGAAGGCAGGAAGGGACACTCACTGGGATACAGACAGCAAAAAGGAGAGGAAAGAAAAACGTCAAGGAAGGATGGGGGGAAAGTGATGGGAAGTTAGGGAAGCACATACACAAGAGCAAGGGGAAGCAGAATGATGTAAGAGAGAATACGCATTAGGAGACAGGAGAGAAGGGAGATTTCATGGAGCAGAGTAATTAAAGGTAGAAGTATTCTTGCGCTTAGGTCTGAAGGGAAAGAGAGGGGGAAAAAGAAGGAATGAAAGAAAAAAGAAATGAAAATCCTAAAATGGGTGTGTCCATGAGAAAAAAAAAAGTTGCTAGAAAATAAAAGACAACAGTAATCCTAAACCACAGCATGAAAAATGGTGAGGATTAAACAGTCTCTTGGAAAAAGACAGAAATATGGAAGGAAAGGAAAAGAGCCTCGGACTATTTCAGATTTCCTTACTAAAACAGCTCTAAACTGAATATTTTAAAAAATATTACAACAAAAGTATGAACACACTCTCTTAAGCATTGAAACATTTTCAAGCACCCTAAGTCACCTTTTCTGGTCCCAGCTCTTACTGCCATTACTTCCTTGACATACGGTAGAGCCCATCCCTATATAAAAGGCACAATGTAAAGCCACACACTTGGTATTGAAATAGCAGTCGGGAGGCAAGAATATCCCTCCATGTGTAAACCTCATTACCCTCCCCATTACTTAACATAATTTGCATCAGGCAGCAAGTCAAATCTTTCAAGTATTCATTGCAGTGAGGGATAGGAAGTGAGGAACTCAACTTTTCAGATGGACTTCACAGTCTGTTTTCTCTCTTTCTTCCCACTTTCTTGCTGGTTGTGTTGTTTTTCTTCTATCTTCCATGTCTTCCAGCCCAATTTCACTTTCTGTCTGCTGTACTCGAACAACTTACTCAGTTTCAGATTGTATTTTTCTCACCCTGCCTATGCCCTTTGGGGATTGTTTTGTTGCCCATGACTCCATAAACTGAAGTTCTCTGGTCTCCTGTATATCATACAGTCCTGCATTCCAAAGACTGGTATTCCTTAAGATAACTCCCCATCCAGATGGTTGTATTGTTAACATCAGTACTGGCATACTGAGGCCAATGAGATCTGGAGACGTCCCTGAATGTTGAATGCCCCTATGTGCCTCTTACAGAGTCAATGCTCTGCAGTGAATCTGAGGCATCCTGTCAATGCCAAACTGAGATGTCCCACATCACCCCAAATGGAGGCTTAAGGGACACTTCTGAATTGTGGCAGTCTGAGGTGTTTTTCTTCAAGCGTCATCCATATCCCTGGGATTCAGTAACCTCATCTGGTCCCAAAAGAAGCATCTCAGTCCCCTTTTAATTGAGATGACCTGTCCCCACCTTAAAATGCAAAGGAATCTCAGTCTTCAAATTATTGTGGACCACTCCAAATGCAGGTGTACCGCCCAGGCACCACCCCGCTTCAGCCCACACACTGCTGAGTTATCCTAGATCCTCATAGATTAAAGTATCACAGGGACCTTTCTCACCCCACACCACTTGGGGTCTCCCTCAAAGTGATCCAGCTAGAGATGGCCCCATCTGAAGTCAATAGAGTGGAGCTTCCTGCATGCACGAAACTGTGGCAATGTGGAAAGAAGCTTCGGCAATGTGGAAAGTTGGCGTTGTGGAGGACTCATTACTATTGTATTCAGTTTCTTCTCCCAGGTGAAGATAAGGCCCGTATCTGAATAATCCTAATGCTGCACGCTCTGTGCTGAGCACAGGCATATGCCCCCTGCAGATGTTAATCCGAGGTTTGTGGGTAGCAGTAGCAGAAAGACAGGTGCATGTTTTCTCTCTGCATGCAGATTCAGACTGAGTTAGGGGCTGGAGTTTGTTAATGCTGATGCTGTATATTAAGTTTCCAGCGGTAGAAATAGTCAGTCTTTTCCTTAACTGTGCCAAAAAATGTGTACAGTGCCAAATCATCCTCATCTGAATCAAGTGTCGATGCTGCTGTACTGTGGCCAGCATTATACATCTGGGACAATCCTACCTTGCAGTGGAAAATCCCCCCACTTCCCACCATGAGGTCCCATGCCTCTATAATTTCAAAGCACATCTATGGGGCAGCTGCATCTTGAGCCAGAGGGTGAAAAATTATGCTATTGTTTATCTATCTGATTATACCATTTTAGTCTCACCATTGAAACAAAGAAGAAGCCTCTAAATTTTTCAGTTGCATAGCAGAGAAGCAGGACAGACTGGCCTCAGGGGCAGATTCCCCACCAAGCAGTTCACTCCCTGAACCAAAAGTGAGAGACACAATTAACTAACAAGCCAAAAATCAGGGGAAAAAAAAATCTCTGCTGCTCCTGCAGCTGCCTGATGGTGAAAAGAAGCCATATCGATGACAGAAGGAGATAATCCACTGACAGCCGGTTATGCTAGTAAAGATAAATAAACACAAGCTATTTGATCCCCTCTAAGGACTCCATGGTAGAAAGGGACTAACTTCCTATCCCTTAGCATTTTACAAATAGCAGAAAAACATTTGTTTCTGGGGAATAATTAATTTCTTTCAGTTCTGGGTGAAAGTAGAATTGCTGAGGGGTGTGGTGGTTGGCAAATGTTTTTATGTATTTTGATATTTTCCTTGAATATTTCTCTAAATCTGTAGAGGAGGCATTTCTTCTCCATGAGGGCATGCAGAGTTTGAGGTCTCTCATTTTATCCATCCAGGTTAATATCCAGTTTTCTCATCTCTGCCAGGAGGCATTCCTGAAAGAATTTTAAACTTTTGAATTAATTCCCCAGAAGTATCCATTGATAAAATTACTCTCTGGCCCTCTAAGTTCAGTTTTGCTCATACTGAAGCTCTAGAAAGCTGCAAGTATCCCATGCAAGCAAGGGAAGACATGGTTCATGTGAAACTAGGGAGTTAAAAATATATTTTGGCAAGTCTCAATATTATATTTAGTACTGCTGTCATTGCCATGGTCTAAGGATAAAAAAGGGCAAATTGTGAAGGTAATATATATATTATGAAATCAACCAGTATTGCTGAAAAGCACAAACAAGCTTCTAGGCACACCAGCCTTTCCTTAGGTGCAAACTGGAAGCTTCAAATTTCATACAGATATTTGAAATAGAACTTCATTGTTGTGTAACATGCATTGCTTCCTCTCTGAAGTGCTGTGCACAGGACATTTCACCTTCAGATGTTTCCTCAGGAATGAGGGATCTGCTGCTCTTCTAAGTTTATATGGTCTGGGGAGAAGGGTTTGGAAAGAGTGGTGACTTTTCAGTGCCTGCCAGTAACTTCTGAGGTGGAAGCAAACCAGCCCCTGCAGCTCTCAGTGGCCATCCTTTTTCTCCTGTGCACCTCAGCAGAAACAGTGGTACTTCATACACACTCACCAAGCTGTTTACAAACAGATGTGCTCATGCCTGGAAATAAACCCTCAAGACTCTGATGCTTTCTGAACTCTTCCCGCTTCTTCCTCTTCCTCTTCCTCTTCCTCTTCCTCTTCCTCTTCCTCTTCCTCTTCCTCTTCCTCTTCCTCTTCTTCCTCCTCCTCCTCCTCCTCCTCCTCCTCCTCTTCCTTCTCTTCCTTCTCTATGTAGCAGTGGCCCCTAGTGGAAGCTGCTGTGTGGGTTGGCCCTGGTCTCCACCTCTCCAGGGAAGAGGCTAGCTGGGATGGAAGTGTGCTGGTGGATGGCTGCAAACCCACCGCAGAGGCTCAGCAGAGCCACACCAGGCACCAGCACCAATGGGCAGTCCCCAGGCCAGCTCCTGCCTAGGACTGGCTGCCTGGGAACAGTGGTAGAGATCAAGGATCAAGCCGTTTTTGTTTAGTAGGGACATGCAGTCCATTTCCTCCACAGCTTTCAAACAGCCCCCTTATGTGATTCCTCTCAGAACAGTGTTTTTATTAAAAGATAAACTGCGTCTCATTCCAAAAAATGTGATATGAATGACAATGTAAGGCCTGTTTTCATTCTCAGAAGAAAAAACCCTGACCCACTGTACGAGAAGTTTCACTTTATTCAAGTGAAGAGCAATGTCTGTATAACATTAGTGTTCATGAATACAGAAGCCTCTTGCACTGACTTTTTTCTCCTTCACTGAAATATTACTGCTTCCTTTGTTCTTGAACTCATAAAAGTGACAATAGTGAAGGAGACCAAAGGTGGGTCATCTAGAGCAGGCTTCCTGTGATAATGTCCCAACTCAGATGCTAAGGGGGATTGTAAGAAATGGGATGTATCCAGAAGGATCTTCCCCCTGTGAGCCTCTGGCAATCAGTGGTAAAAGTGCTTGCTGAGTCAGATGTTGCATCCTTCAGTAGGTTTGTTTCATGCCTTTCTGAACACATTTATACTATCAGGGTCCATGAAATCTTGCACCAATGAGTTCCAAATGTGATTATGCATTGAGCAAAAAAGTATTGCTTTTCGTTTGTTTTAAAATTGTCTAATCATTTCACTCAGTGCCACTTAGTCTCGCAACTTGATGGTGAACAATTGCTCCCAATTTTCCTTCTCCATGCTGCTCTTCCTTTAGCAGGCCTCTTATGTTCCTTCTTCAGTTTTCTCTTATTTCATCTGAAATGCCCTAGTCCCCAGGTTGTTTTTTTTCCTCAAGGTGAAAGTTATCCCCTATCCCTTCTGTTGCCTTTCTAATTCTAGCATATCTTTTTTGAAACAATATATCCTTCAGCTTGCTCTAAGGGAGTGGGCACATAATGGTTTCATAAATAGACAAAATACAAACTCCTACTGAAATTTATACACTTCAGATAACTTCCAACTCCTTGTTTAACTACCTAGCTGACAAGCATTGAGTGAATGTTTCCAGGAGCCACACTGATATTACCAGTGAGACTAAGGTGATCTCGAACTTTGCAATGTTTTCAAACTATCATAGGCTTTTATTCAAATTCCATATGGTGTTTCCAAGTCCACTGCAAGACAAACTAATTAAATTATGTCATGTCATGATTGTCATGACCTGAAAATCATGGCATAATCATATGAAGAAGATTATTCTGAGGGTTATTGAAAAATATCTGAAGGACAACATGGTTATCAGCCACAGCCAGCACAGGTTCATAAGGGGAAAGTTCTCCTTGTGAAACTTAGCTTCCTCTTCTAACAAGGTAACCCACCTGGTTGATCAAGGGAGGCCAGTTGAAGTAATCTTTTTGGATTTCAGCAAAGTTTTTGATACTGTCTTTCAGAGTATCCTTCAAATGTCCTGCCCACAGCTGGATAAACACATCATGTGATGGGTCAGCAACTGGCTCGCAGGTCGGGCGCGAAAGGTTATAGTGAATGGGGTGACATCAGACTGGCAGCTGGTCACTAGTGGGGTTCTGCAGGGCTCAATCTTGGGGCCAGTGCTCAACAACATCTCCATTAAAGAACTGGATGCAGGACTCAAAGGAATACTGAGTAAGTTTGCCAGTGATACTAAAAATCAGGAGGAGCTGCTGACTTCCTCAAAGGCAGGGAGGCCCTGCAGAAAGACCTTTACAAATCAGAGTGCTGGACGTTCACCAACCGCATGAAGTTTAACAAGAGCAGGTGCTGGATTCTGCACCTGGGATAGGGCAACCCTGGATGTGTGGACAGACTGGGGAACGAGCGGCTGGAGAGCAGTGCCACAGGAAAGGGACATGGGGGTCCTGGTTGACAGAAAGTGGATTATGAGTCAGCAGTGCCCTGGCAGCCAGGAGAGCCAAGTGTGTCCTGGGGTGCATCAGGCACAGCATCAGCAGCCGGGCAAGCGAGGGGATTGTCCCGCTCTGCTCTGCTCTGGGGCGGCCTCACGTTGAGCCCTGTGTGCAGCTTTGGGTGCCACAATATAAGAAAGACATGAAACTATTAGAGATTGTCCAGAGGAGTGCCAGGAGGATGGTGAAGGGCCTGGAGGGGAAGCCGTACGAGGAGTGGCTGAGGTCACTTGCTCTGTTCAGCCTGGAGAAAAGGAGACTGAGGGGAGACTTTGTTGCAGTCTGCAGCTTCTTCATGAGGGGAAGAGGAGGGGCAAACGTTGATCTCTTCTCTCTGGTGATCAGTGACTGGACCCAAGGGAATGGCCTGAAGCTGTGTCAGGGAAGGTTTAGTTTGAATATTAGGAAAAGGTTTTTCAGCCAGAGAGTGGTTGGGCACTGGAACAGACTCCCCAGTGAAAAGGTCCTAGCACCAAGCCTGACAGAGTTTGAGAAGTGTTTGGACAATGTCCTCAGGCACATGGTGTGATTACAGGGGCTTTTCTGTGCAGGGCCAGGAATTGGACTCAATGATCCTTGTGGGCCCCTTCTAATTCAGGATATTATATGATTCTATGATTTTCACTTGATAGCCTAATACAGTTTTGAAAGAAACAGTCTTTTCATTCTGTTTCTCCTAGTGAGAAAAAAATACATTTATGCTTATGTGTACTCTTCATCTAGGGAAGCAATGCCAATGAGATTTGTGTATTTATTGACATTATCTAACTGTCTTTTAGCTGAAAAGCACGATGTTGGTGTATCTTACTGTTATTAATCAATTTTGAACACAAAGAACACACAAACAGGTTTAATTGCCCAATTCCCTAAGTCTTGAGTGATATATTTGCAACTTGCCTATCACTCAAACAACAGAAGACTTGAGTGGAAGATATTAAAATCAATTATAAATAAAATATCTGTGAGGACTTCTCTCTACAAACATGTGTCTCCGAATTTATGATGTGGTAGCTGTATTGTAAGACATGACTAAATAAAAAGGGCATTGTCTCGCTGTGCAGATGCCTCTGCTGTCCATCAGGTTTATTGACTTTTTTTTGATCTTTACTTTGCCCCTTCTCACTCCGTTCAAAACCCAGCCACATTAAACTCTGGATTATCCCAGAAAGCAGTAAGACGAGATAACACAGTCAAAGCAGAAATCCAGAAATAGCCAGGGCAGCCAAGGAAGCTTGGAGAAGGAGGTGTCATGCCATTGGGAAGGACCGGTGGCTCCAGAGGCTGTGATGGCAGGGGTGCCACAGCTCCTCAGAAGATGCAATGCTGTGTGGCACGATGCTGTTTGAGCGAGCCTATGCTAATTTAGCATCAGTCATCTCAGGGGTATCTTTACCCATGATACACTTAATCCCAGATAATCTAGAGGTGACTAACACTATTGTTAAGCCTTGAAAACTTACTCTGAATACCTGTACTAGCACTGACCTTTCTGTCCACTGAGTCACTGTTAACTCTTATTCTTGCATGCAAAGCCAGGCACAGCTCTGCTCCTAGATTCCCCTTCCCCATCCCTCCATAACACTTGTTTCACAGCTCATCTTCCCTCCCTTGTCCCTGTGCCTATGCTAGGCTACTTTTCAGCATGGTAAAGCCAAGGCAACCTGTAATAAATACAGACAATTCCTGTAGTTCAATACTTCTCAAAGCTTACTGCTTTTTTATTGCTTTCAAACACTGATGCTCTTGCTACATTACTCTATAGGACAAGATGCTGCTCAGCTGGTAGTCTCAAACTGGTGGCTCAAATATATGTCTAATTAAAAACTTAGAGAACTGAATTGCTTTTCAGATGTTCCGTCCACTCAAACTCCAGGCTGTTTACGTATCTAGTGATATTGAAGGGTTTAGGGGACAAATTTATGGAAATATTTTTGAAAACCACAATCAGTATTTATATTTGAAGTACTTAACATCCTGGAATTATCATCATCCTGTAGTTTTCCTTTCTGATCCCCTGCCTCTCCCCTTAGTGACCTTTTACATTGTATGTTCCTTGGACTTCGGAGCAGACTGCTTTATCATGTCTCTCCTCAAGGTGCCAAAATGACCACTGACACCTAAAAGGACTAAAAAGACATGATGTCCCTTCTACTGGTGTTTTATTGTTTACAGAAATTGACTTTTTAATTTTTTTTGGCATGCTGTTTGTCACAATGTCTGATTTCTGTGCACGTGGGAGGCTGTTGAGATGTCTATATGCCTGCAATACATCCTGGTAGCTGCTGTCTTGGTCTGTGGCTCATGCCCTTGGTTTACCACTCTGCATTTCTATTTGCTTATCAGATTAGTGACACACTGAAATGCTTCATTACAAAAGTTGTCATTTCCTTTCAGCAGTCCTTGAAAACATACTCAGTGGTTTCATTTCCATCCACAGTTTTCCAATTCTACATTTTTTCCCTCCAAGTTCCTCAAAAATAGAAGTGGGAGAATTCTTCTGAAAGCATCTAGGAAAGGGCATTTTGATGGAGACTAGATATCCGTAATCGCTAATGGTCCAACAATTGCCAGCTGAAAAATTTAGTAGGGTGACCAACATTACAACAAATCACCTTGAACTTGGGGGCATTATATTGTTTAACAGAAAGGACAATGAGTCAAACCCAGTTTCTTTTATCTGATAATGGAACTGCAATTACTCCTAGGATACTTCATACTGCTGGCTTAAAAATGAGTATCCTTTCCCTGGACCATTTGCATCTTGGCACACAATCTCTAGCTCATTGTGATTCTAAACAGTGTATAGGATCTGAAACCATGCTTAGTCAGCCTGGCCAGCCACCTGAGAGCCATGAGCAATGTCCCCTTTATGACTGCTCACTTCTACGTAAGGAGAGAAAAAAAAAAAGAAGGCAAGGAAACCCATTCCTCTTGACTCCCAGAGACAGTATCACTGCCCAGATCTTCCTTCAGTCTGGAAGCAGCAACATCACCAGCCTCTCTGAAAGCAGATGCACCTTCAGAAGAAAGCAATGGCTTGTGAAGGGTAAAATGCTCTCTGGCCTCCCCTAATTGCAGATGTGATATAGAAGTACTGGTTGAAATAGTGTTTTGCTGGAGGTCAGATTAGATAAGGAGCTGACAACCTTCCTAACTTTACATACTGAAACCTTAACAAGACTGAAAGCCTAAGAGGGAAGCCCAGGAAGAAGAGCTCTGGGAGCTGCTGGCAGGTATGAGAAAGTGGTGAGTCCTCATAAGTCCCCCATGCTCTCTGCTGCAGCAGGCCAGGCTACCCTCTCTGAGCTACGGTCCTCTACTTTCTGCATGAAGTAACAGGTATCTCTGGTAAGCAAAGCAGTAAGTGATCAGGGGAAGAGACAGCAAGATGGAGTCTTCCTTTCAAGGCTACTCTCAGAAGATCTTGCATCTCTAGTGAAATCCCACTACAGACACAATGCTGTGCTGTGCTGACAGGCCTTCCCTGGCTCAGCTGCTGAGGGCAGCCTGGAGAACATGAATTTTACAAAAGCAACAGGGCAGCCTGAATGTTGAATTACTTTTACTGGAATACAGATCCTGGTCAATGCACTCCTATGACTGTTTTTAGCTCACCCTAGCTGCCTCCCAGGCAGAGCAATCAGGAGAGTGAGATTTGCAGCTGCACCACTCCTGGCTGGACCAACTGACAGCTGACGAGTAAGAAAGTAATTCTGGGATGCGACAGAGTAAGCAGGGGTCTGCTTCATTGGCTGCTGTAAGCAATAACTCCTGTGTAAGGCAATAATCCACAGTCAAAGTCAGAGGCTGTTGTGTTAAGCAATGCAGTTTCCACTTAGGCTGATGTCCTTAATGGCGAGTGCCTCATGCACATCATGTTTTCAGGCTCTGGCCTCAACTGGTGGTCTAAACAGTCTGGTTAATTTTCCTTATCATCTGGAAGTGAGCGATGCCCTATCCTTCTCTGACCTGGGAAGGGGAAGATATTTGCTTGTAGAAGGCACACTTTGCCTGGATCCTGCTGGAGAGACAACCCTGTGTTCAAACACTGATGAGAAAGATTCCCAGCTGTTTTCTTAGGCTGGGGTATGTCTTGCCTGAAATGGTCTTACGGCTTTCATTTTTAAGCTGCACAGGCTATCTTCCCTCTTACTTGCAGCCATCTAGCATTCCTGCCAAAAACACAGTGAAAAACAGCAATAGGCAAGTAAGTAACTCTTGGTTTAGTTTTTAAGGTAGTTTTGTTGCTGAAAACCAGGGGAACAGAAAGTGCTATGTGGCTACTCCACTGTCAAACTAATCTGTGACCTGTCAGTGCACTTGCTGCTAATTCCTTTTAACACAAGTTGCTAGAAGACTGTTTCTGCATGTTAACTAATATCTTCTCAGATTTTTTTTCTAAGTATTCTCAACAAACAGCTCTGCAAGATGTGCTGGCTACAGCAAAGCTAGCACGTTATGATGTAACTTTTTATTTTGAACACTTGGTACAATGATAGTTAGCAATGACTATTATTCTTGAGATGCCCCTGCACTAATACTTTACATGGGCTGTGCTTCTTTCTCTGAAATTCTTCCAAACTGGTGAAATAACATTGAATGAGAAATAAAATCTAGCAGCTGCTTACAAGTTCTCATCAAATCCTGTTGAGTTTTTTGAGTTTTCCACTAACTTTGGTAAGGCTTTGGATTTGGGTTGTACTTCTAAGTGCTCTTAGGGAAAAAACTAGCCAAACGGGACTGGATGAGCATCCAGAGTGATGTGATCAAGCAGAAAGTGGAAAACCCAGACAAACTGAACTATGACTTTCGATAAGCAGCACAAACATCACATTCAGAGGCAGAGGTGTGTGGGTCAACTCTGTGCACAAAGACTCAACAAGCAAAGGAGGATTTTTTCCCTAAGCTTCTAGCAAGATTTCCTTTCACTGAAAGGAAATCATGGTAAATATCTCTGTATAGAGCCAACATACAAACCCAGTCAGTTTATTCAAACATTTAGCTGTGCATCTGATGATACCATTGCTTTCTGTTTTGTACATGAAACCACTTCTCAGGCTACTAGAAGGTGAATTCTTCATATACACAAATGGGGGCCCTTTTTGCTGATGTGGAAATGAAGCTAAGTAGCACCGAGGCAGGAACCACTTCTCTTCAGCATTTTGAGTCTAAACAAAGGAGTAGTGCACGTGTGCAATTTTTAAAGGAAAGACTTCTGGCATGTCTGTGATAATCAAGGTCTGTGGCTTAAACTGCTGAGTTCAGGCTGGTTGATGAGAAGTCCAACATGACCTGGCAATGTATGCTCGTAGCCCAGAAAGCCAACAGCATCCTGGGCTGCATCGAAAGTGGTGTGGCCAGTAGGGCGAGGGAGGGGATTCTGCCCCTCTGCTGTCACGGGACCATAAGAGAAGCTGGAGTGCTTTGTCCAGCTCTGTGGTCCCCAATGTAAGAGTGATGTGGACCTGCTGGAGTGAGACTGGAGGAGTGCAACGAAGACGATCAGAAGGCTGGAGCATTTCTCACGTGAAGACAGGCTGAGAGGGTTGGGGCTGTTCAGCCTGAAGGAGACCTTATAGCAGCCCTCCAGTACCTAAAGAGGGTCTACAAGAAAGCTGGAGAAGCACTTCTGACAAGGGCATGTAGTGATAGAACAAGGGAAAATGGATTTATTCTGAAAGAGAGTAGATTTTGATTATATGTCAGAGAGAGGTTCTTCGCTGTGAGGATGGTGAGGCACTGGAAACAGGTTGCTTAGAGAGGCTGTGGATGTCCCATCCCTGGAAGTGTTCAAGGCCAGGTTGGATGGGGCTCTGAGAAATCTGGCCTAGAGGAATGTGTCCCTGCCCATGGCAGGGGGGTTGGAACTAGACAACCTTTAAGGTCTCTTTCAACCCAAATGATTCTATGAAAATGGTCTGATCCACTCCACCTTGCTGTGATCCAGAGATCACTGTGGGCAGTGTGTGAGATACTCATCATGGTCTGAGTTCTAAGACAAACCACGAAAAATTTCTGTGCGCATCTACAGTAACAGCTGATGATTATTTTTCCTTTGAACTTTGTCCAAAGTTCATCTCTAAAAAACAAACTTTAGGCTAACTGTGTGTATTGACTCCTCAGCAAAATAAACATGCCGAATCTCTAATACCACTTAAATCACTCATTCTAGATTCTTTCAACTTGCTTTTAAACCAGAAAGATAAAACCCAGTAAAATAAACAGGCTTTACTCAGTTATTTGTTTTTCTGGTGCCTCTATCAAAAAAATCTGAAGGACAAACGCAACTCTAGTCTGATTGTTTTCAGAGTAAGCTGACTCCTCTTCTTGCTTCAAACTAACTGAAGGTAAAATCAAAATCCAGGCTGTCTCGGCTGTAACACTTGGCCTCTACAGCTTAAAGTGCTGGTAGTAAAAGTTTACATGGAGGAGGGAAAATCTGAGTATCGGGGCTGGGATTTTCAGGGGGGTTTAAAAATTGGTTACGGGTTTGAGATTGGAGCATTAAGGAGGGAGAGGGCTGGGCGGTGCCCCAGCCGCAAGAGAAATCACAGCAAACTACAAGCAAATCTGACAGTAATAGAGCTTAGCCCAGGCTCACTTGATCTATTCAAAGGCTGTAGAAGTAAAGTAGAAATAAGTATAAGAAGCAAATATATATTGGAAATGGTGTAATGTCTAATATCTTAGTTATACTAACCATAACACTTCTTGTCACAGTTGGACACGTTGAAAAACCTACTGTGATGGCTGCTAGATTTTTGGTAGTCTTGTGCGCGTGACCTTACCTGCTATCCCACAAACTGTGCACCTATCACTAACTATTCGATGAGCACCCAGATATATTTTCTGTGTTTTTCTTTTCTTAGTACTCTGTCAACCCTGCTGTTTAGTATCACACCTGGCTTGAAAAAAAAGAAAAAAGAAAAGAAAAAGAAATAGAAAAAAAGGAAAAAAAAGAAAAAAAGCAAGGTAGGAGAGATTGCCTCAAAAAGACAAACACAATGTGACATTAAGAAAACGAAGGCATTTTTGGATGACTCTATTTGCATCATACCTTTTCCTTTTTGTACCTTTAAGGTCACGTCCACAAACCCACAGGCTAGAAACTTCATTAAAAAAAATAAACCTGAGTTTCTTGCATAATTGTATGAGTCCAGGAGCTACAGCTTTAAGAAGGGCACTAAATGTTGTAAAGTTCACAATTAAATCACACAGAACTTGGCAATCAATTAATGGAAAATAAGTGGAAAATTAACAGTAATTAAATACACAATGGCTTAGTAGATCTTTTTTTTACAGTTGAGAGGAAACCTTGCTGTAAGTTCTCACTCACGTTGAGGCTCTAGAATCCTCCAGATGATAAAACTGTGCGTTACTGCCCAATTACGACTCGTCCCCGAGTTACTCATCGTGACTGCTTTATGGATTTAGCTTCACAATATAAAAAAGAGTTCATCGTGGCTTCCTGAAGCATTTGCAGAGATAACGCAAACACTTTTCTTCACAACTTGTGAGCATTTCGAAGAAATAAAGCGATGAAAGAGGCTATATAAAAAAAAAATTAAAAAAAAAAATCAGTTTTGCATTGCATCAAACCCCGGCTTTTCGTGAGAGCTCATGCAAATCCCGCGGCGTCCAGAACATGTCCCACTGCTTTAGCAATGGTGGCTCCGACAGAAGGGCGAGGTTTTAAGTATTTCTGAGGCTCTGGAGACTTTCATAAGCCGGAGACGCACAGGGGCATGCCTGTAACTTAAGCTAGTGTATTGCAGATAAGGAGTGACCCCGCATGGGTCGGCTGCTGGCGTTCGGGCAGCCCCCAGCAGCTCATTGTGCGGTGGCTGGGAACCGGGGGCGCCGCGGTCCCCGAGCCGCCGGCACAGGCGGGCCCGGCACCGCCCGAGGGGGCGACGGAGGGAGCCCGGAGCCCCCGAAACGCAAGTCACGTATATTTGATTTGCACGCCAACGAGTGCCGCAGAAACGTTCTAATCCATGGCGTGTTAACTTCCCTGCTTTGAACATGCCCATGAAAGTTTCTGACTCGCCACGGTTGGTTTTTGTTGGTTTCTTTTTTTTTTTTTTCCTCCCTTTTGGGGGGGGAAATAGAAGAGGAATGGGGGAAAAAAAAAAAAAAAAAAAAAAAAAACGGGGGGGCGCCCCCC